>CM026324.1:14612500-15052500 GCA_014843725.1 Amphicarpaea edgeworthii
TATATGAAAAGAAAAAAATGACATACTCTTTAATGGCAAAACTCTTTTCATTTACAAAATTTAGTATAAGACATTTTGTTTCATGCGTGGGCTTGGGTGAAAAATGATGATGCTTCCTTTTACTATTCGTTTGCCCAATGGTGTGTGAATCTGGGGGTTTGTATTTTGGGTGTGTAAAAAGCTTTTTTGGTAGGTGTATATAATTGAATAGGTGTGTTGGGAATGGTTGTAAAGTCTGAATATTAATTTGGATTGACTGAGGCATATATGTTGTAAGAGAGACAATTGTTGGTGAAGGTGTCTTGGGCAGTGGTTGGGTCATTTTTATGTTCAATTTATATGCCCTAACCACTGTCAAACTAATTAGAATACGGGGGAGAAATAGGAAATTAGAGGATGGGATTTTTTGTAACCAACAAGTGATGTACATATTATGATACTTCTGGTACCTTTTACTAATATAATATACTTTTGCTGATTAAAAAAAAATCATCAATAAATTGATATCATTCTACATTACCTACTCAAACTAGGGACATGCTTGAAGTCAATGACAAAGAAGATGAAGATGATAATAACAATCACGGTAATAATGATGATGAAGATGAAGATGAAGATAATAATAATGATAATGGTGGTGGTGAGAACATTCATTACACACATTTGTCCTTTTTATATCAATAAATGGACATACATGGAGATATCACAATAAGGGAAATACAATCAACTCAACATAATCGTAAACCAAGAGGAGGACAATGGAAACCAACTCAACAACCACAAGAAGATTACGTTGACACACAAGAAGACTTATGTGGGACATTCTTCCATAAATAATCATTTTTTAATATGAATAGATGTAAAATATTATAATTTACAAAAATTCATCCACCCATGCATGATTTAAAAAAAAGTGAAGTTGTGTTTGAAATCACAACTTCAATAATTAAAAAAAATTGAAAAACTAAAATCATCTTGAAATACACGATTTTCACAATTTAAAAAAAAAATTGTATTTTGAAACACGACTTTTTCATACATGAAGTCGTGTTCAGAAATACAATTTATCTATTTTCATAAAATATTTGAAATGTGTCCATTTCAATAATTTTGGAAAAAAAATCACCCAAATTCTATATAGAAGTCGATCATTGTATAACTTCTAATGCCTAGTGGTAGATTGGTAGTGGTCAAAGTTAGATATAATTACATTTTTGTTCCTAAAATTAGATTTTTTTGCATTTTTGATACTTTTGTTAATTTTTGTGCATTGGCTATTAGTTTGTATGTTGACTATGCTAATTTATTTAGTAATTAAGTTATTAATACTAATTAACTATTAACTAATTAACAGTATCACTAATTCCTCTAATTCCCAAAATTCACAAATTGAAGAGGATAGAAACAAAAAATCCTAAATCTTAAATCCCCAAATTCCTAATTATATGTACATTTGAAAGATTAGCATCCAAACTAATAATCAATGTCCAAAAATTAACAGATACATCAAAATTGCAAAAATTTAATTTTGAAGGATCAAAAGTTATGAAAAAAAAATTACAAAAAATTTAATTTTGAAAATAAAAAATGCAATTAAGCCTAAAAGTTATTCAAAAACATTCCATCAACTCCATTTTTTAAGCAAAATTTTGGGTTCGGATTTTTTTGAAAAAAAAACGTGGTCGTAAGAAAAACATTACTTTAAATTAAATTGATTTTTCAAGCAATGTTTCATGCGTGCTGTAGCTAGCTTTTGGCATTTTTCATCCAAATTAATAGAGAAGTAACTTCCTTGATTTTATTGTTCTTTCTGAGAGGCTGTATATTTCAGAGTTTCTCTTTTTCAGTTCCTAGATAACCTTCACTCAACTAATTTTACTTTAAATTTAAAATGTGTAAATTTTCTCTGATTTAAAATATTTGATTAATCACTCACTTCCCTTGCGGATTTAGATTGTCATAGTATTAATTTTAGGGTGTAAGTTGTTTTTAAATATAATTTCAAATTTTTTAATAATTTTACTAGGAGACAAGTTAATTATATTGTTTGTATGTTAATAAAATAAAAAGGCGTTAAGATTTGGTGCTACTATCCAAACTGTTGATTATGTTCCACATGTTGTATTTATTAGGAATGACGTAAATTTATTTTTTTTCAAAAAAAATTATTTGATTAATTTTTTATGATGTTGATTTTTTATATTTTAGAAATGCATAAGAAGAAAAATGTTCCTCGCATCACGGGATAAGATAAGTAATTATACTAACATAAATTATATAATATTCTTTTTTTTTCTTTATTATAAGACATTTTTGACATAAATTATACACATCAATAAGAGTAATTTATATCAATTATACCCTTATTAATAACAATTACTAATAAAAACACAACTACTTAATAAGAATGGAAAAAAAACAATAAATACTTCTTAAAAATTCTAAAATACCTTATAAAAATATCAATATTTTTTCTAAAACTATATCTTATAATAAAGACCCCAAGAAATACATTCGAGGTAATTTAAAAAATAATAATTACAAGCCAGAAGTGATATCCCGATCCATCCAAAGCCTTAATTTGTTTCGGACATGAAATATTTGATTAAGACAAAACAACAACCTTACTCAGAATCCAAAGCACCAGAGAAAACTCGAAGGCAAAAAGAGTATGAAGCAATCCTCGATCAAGTGAATACCCATACACAGTTATTCCTCCGTGATTGTGTTGTAAATATGTCACTGCAAAAATCAAACACGATAGAGTATTTATTTTAATTAGAGTTTTATAGAGTTGTTTTTATCTTAATTGTTCCGGATTAATCTTTCTAACTAGGTTGATACCAACAAACAGGGAATCATATATACTCATAACAATTTCTTTGTAGAGATTAAACTCACCTAAAGTTTGTCTGGTTTGGAAAGAAGAAAGTTGTGCTGGGATCATCACTGACACATGTATGTTTGAGGAATCATCAGAATCACAGTCATCATCACTAGCTAGCCCCTCAGACACCTGAGATTTGCAATGCTCTGATTCAGCAGATTCAGTAGTCACCAGCATGTGCCATCTTGTGGCAATTGCCACTATTCCTTGTGCTCTGTGTGTGATTCTTGCTGCTCCCAAGATGCACAAGAAGAACCCACTTAACTGCACTGCTGAGCAAATCTGCATAACAAAATATTGCCACACTTTGTATTAAGGAGGATTAAATGTATATTGAAGGATAACAAATATATCTTTCATAAGTAAGAAACTAAGGAGATATAATGTTAGTGGGATGGTTGAGAAAAAAGTGAAGGGTGATGGGAGAGAAATAAGTTGATTCAAATCTATCCCAATAACATTTTTAACAAAATTTACACATTAACATTTGTCAGATAATTAAATAAATTATAACTAATATGACATTTTGTAGGACTTACATGACATTAAATAATGAAATATCTAATAATTTTGTGAATAACTAATCTTTATTACTTTTCATAAATTTTCACTTTCAAACATATTTGTTTCATTAAAGATATTTGAATATGTTGGTACTATATATTTCATTTTATATTAATTTGAATATTTACTCAATTTAATTAAAATATTATACATCAAATTTAAATCAAATTTCAACCCTTTATTATAAAATGTCAATAGTTTAATTATAGATGGTCAAATAGAATAAAACTAACTGCTTTTATAATAATTGCTTCAAAGTTGATTGAGAGTATAAAATTTTTTAGGATGAAAGTGTATGAAAATTAACCAACATACTATTATTTCAAATGAAAATGGATTCAAAACTCTTTAGGAAAATAGAATAAAAGCATAAAAATGTGGTTAAAAGAATGAAATATTACTAAAAATATCCGACGAAACTTAGATTCGGTAAGAAATTACTCATTTACACAATTAATAGAAACTCCGCACCACCAACAAAAAAAAATGTATCAGAATTAAACTATATATATATATATTACTATGCTAATAGAAAATTGCAATGCTTACCACAATGTCACCAGAATTGAAGAAGGTCTTGTCAGACTTGGAAGCCAAAACCAGCAGAAGAGCCCCCAGCTGACTAACAGTGATCGCAACCACACACCCAATAATGAAGAACCTATACCTATGACTTGTAACCCACAACTGCCTTCTGATCCTCACATGCTCATTGAATATCCCACCAGCCTCAGACCCACACCCTTCAAAGAGCTTGTGAACCCCTTCAAACCTCAGCTTCTGAAGCTCACAGGTGAGCCTGAAGAACACACACACCAACAGGAACACCCCCGTTCGGTACACCCAAGATGCCAACACCAACACACACACAATGGAGTTCAGTGGGAACCCGGGGCTGATGTGTGGGGCGGAGATCTTAACTGCTGAAAAGAATATGATCTTGTGTGCAAGCTCCATGAAGAAGGAGGGTAGGATTATGCATGTCAAGGATTTGAAAGCCTTCTCGAGCTCCCGCGTGTAGCCGCGACGAACGTAGGTTGTGTCTTCTTGCAAAGCATCTAGGAAGAGAAGCTGCCTGAGGCCATACCTGCATAGATAATTTGGGTCTATTTAGACATACCATAAGAACTTTTAAGAAAAAAAAAAAAAGAAATTAACTTTTTTAAAATTTAAATTATCTTTTACAATAATTAATTTGTAAAAGTTTTATATCTTTTTGAAGAAGATACATGGGAGAACTTATACTTGAAGAAGACAATTTTAATTTTTAGATAAATTAATTTCATTTTTTCTTTATATTTTCTTCTCTCATAAGTCTTTCAAGAATAATGTGTTAAAACAAACTCATTAATAATGTCTTTGAATCATATAAACAACTTATGTGTCATTACAAGATGTCTTTGAATTTCTATTTCATATATTGAATAGATTGACTTGTGTTAGAATGTGGGTTTGAGTTAATTCAATTCTATAAAACTGGTTTATCGTTATTCTTCACAACTAAGGTGAGTTAGAATTGATCACAATTAAAATGATTTTTCAACACTTCCACACTCAAGAATATATGACTAAAGTATAATAAACATAAGGGTTATCAATAGATTTAGGATCGACTCTGATATCATATTATAATGTTAATTTTAACATAATTCATCTTACAAAATCAGCTTGTTGTAATGTGAAGGTTGATTTCCACTTCTTTTTTTTTTTTGAAGGAAAGATTAATTTCCACTTATATACTTTATTTCTGCACTATCTCTAGCCCTACTATAGGACTTCAACACGCCCCTTTTGCCCATGATTACCCATCACAATGTAGGACTTTAGCACACTCCTCTTTGCTCACAGTTACCCGCCAAAATTAAAATTAAAGTGTGCTAAGTGACCACAATTAAAGTGCCTTTCCAACAATTTGAATTTGACAATCTTCCCCACTGTTAATAGAGTTAATTGAACTCAGAACCATACTCTTAATTAGGTCCATGTTAAATTACATGCTAAACTAAAAAACTATAACAAATGGTGTAAATCTTTATTGTAAAAGTCATCAAACTTAATATTCTTTTTGTCAAGTTATATAACAGTTAAGATTTTGACATAAATATTAAGAAATGCAATTAATTTATTAAATTTCATATAAAACATTACGTAACATTTTAATCTAATCTCTCTAATTAATTCTTCATTTATTCTTATTATACACCAAGTATTACAATACCATTTAATTTTCATGTGTAACACACAATTGAGTTTAATTAATTCTTTCTTGTAAATTTTTTTAAAAAATTGTTACATGAACATTGGTTGGAATCATGGACAAATGGTAGTTCCGAGCATATAACAATTTCTTGTTTATTTTGGTACCTTTTGAAGAAACTGGAGAGAGTGAAGAAGGCAATAATGGCGAGGCCGGATTCCGGCAGTTGAACAAGCTTGTTGAAGGCAATGGGGTCGTCTTCTGGTGCCGACACCGGGACTTTGACAAAGATCGATGCAAAAATAGGAACAACGATGGTGAAGAAGATGAAGGTCACGTAGGAGATGAGTTTTCCAATGCATGAAGAGTGATCAAGTGCACACCACTTGAGGCTGATGCGAAAGTTTCGGAGTTCATCGAAGATTATGGACTTTGATCTCGCATATGATGGCTGTAGGAGCAAGGGAACACTGTTGTTATTATGTTGGTGTTGATGATGTGGTAGTGGTGGTTCTTGTTCATTATTTGGGTGGTTTTCATCAGCAAAAGACACTCTTCTACTGTTGGAGGGTAAGGGTTCAATGTCAATGCTTGTGTCATTGGGTTTGGAGTGATTCATTGTTGTGTTAAGAGAGAGAGTGAGAGATGAATAAGAGACTATTTTTGTGAGGAAATTTGGGAGTTGTGAGAGAGAAGATTAATGAGTGTGTTTATTAATTGAAAACAAAGATACTATACTTACGTTACTCACAATCATTTATGATAAATTAATTAAATTTTAAAAAATTATTTTAAAAGTTATATAAATAAAAAATTATAATTACCTTGACAGTGTAATTATACTCAATATACTATCTCTTATTAATTATTATTTGTTGTTAATAATAATAGTATATATTTGAAGAAAAGTAGACAAAAGAAAAAGGTATAAACCTTGCTTTGTCTCGTGAGTGTTCTCTTTGCCTTGTACTAGAGGTTTCATTTTGAAGCCAAAAGAAAGAAAGAATAAAGGATACATGAGAACGCCGCTGGACATAGAAAAAGGTTTGGGTTTTGAAAGAAACAACGATTTATGAGTTTCTTGTGAGTTGTGAGATAAAATTGAACAATATTCTCTCCAAATCTATATATATATAAGCAAAAATAATTAACTTTTATGATATTAAGAAAGTTTGTTAATTAAGACCATTTAATTTGAAAAAAAAATCTAAATACTCTTCATTAAAAATTGTTATCAAACATAAAAAGAAATTATTGAAACTAGAATCACCATTAATTGAAGGGTATTTTTGGAATAACATTATTAAATATGGGTAGTTAAATTTGCTTATATTTTAAGTGCAAATTTATTTATTTCTGATGAAACATAGGAGTACTTAATAATTTTCACTTTAATAATAGTATGAAGTTATTATTTGTTTTAATAGTCAAACAATTTTGCTTGTATTTACTTATATAGGCAGCTTTTACATGAATTTTATAAAAACTCATTCTCCATTTGAGTTGTTCTAATTAATTAGCATTCAGTTGTGAAATTGAGCTTCTTTTATTGGTTGTGCTGTTTTTGAATAAAATAACTCTTAAGAACATCTCTGGCCTTTTTTTTTTTTTTTTTTTTTTTCAATGATATTAATATGAAATAATTATAAGAAATATAAAGGTACAAAATGTGTATTTTTTCTTCCAACATAATAATATATTATTGTCAATCCATCTCCTGTCTTGTTCATTTTTCTTCCACGATATGCGTATTCTACATTTAGGACAGAATTCAAAATCTAGATCAGGGATACAATAGGATAGAAGCAATTACCACTTGTGTTATTATATTACATCTCTTTTAGGGATTTGTAAAATTAGTTTGATTCTATTTGGACCCTAACTGATCTTTTGAATTAGTTAAATCAGTTCAAAAATTATATATATATATTTTTTAAATTGGTTCATAAACCAATTTAGACCAAATTGATTTTAAAAATCAATTTAAAATTCAACTGGTTTAAAATCAATTTAAACTAGTTTCAAAATTTGAAATGATTTTTAAAGTTGAATATGTTTTGAATTAATTTTTCAACCAAATCGATTTTGAAAATTGATTCGATTAACTGAATCGTTTTTTTATTTTTAAAATTGATTTGAGTAAAAATCAGTTTGGTTCCTATTCAAATCAAACCGGGTTTTTTTTTCCCACCCCTAAGCTCTTGCCTTATTAATATGCAAGAAAAATGAAAAATAAAATTGAATAAACAAAAAGTAAGAAAATCTTTATAATATTTATGAAAAAATTGTTTAGTTAAAAAAGAACAAAGAATAAGAAATTAATGTAATGTAGCCATATCACATGTTTGTCTTTTAGGTCTAGCTGATTACTTGACATCTAATTAGTTAAATTCTGTCACGGGAGATAGAAAATGAAAAAACTACTACAGTTGGTTCTTCAGACGTGTCTCTGTTGCTGCCTCTAGTGAAAACGCAGAGAACATGGTTCAACTTTTTGAAGACAGTACTCACGTCTCTGTGGCAATGATTAAGAAATTAATAAAATATTATTTTTATTAAAATAATAAAAGTATATATATAATATTACATATTATATTTCCAAAAAATGCTTTTAACTTCAAAACCAAATAAAACTATAATGAAATAGTTGAATTACGTGATTGTTGTGCTGGGGAATGAAGATGGAGAAATTAATTGTGGCAATAAGGTTCTAAAGGATGATTTCCAAATGACGTGACTGTGTTTTTTTTATTATTTTTTTTAGTTGAAGCATTTGGAACCATTGGGTTATAAATTAGTGTCAATAGATTCTTTTTTCTTTTTTTTTAAATATTTGTAAATAAATTTATTGACATACATTTATGTTGAATAAAAAGTAACTGAGAATATATTAAAAATTATAATAATAACAAAAGCTTATAAACTACAATTTTATTTTATCCGTACAAGGCATGAGCTATTACACTATTAGACATTAGTTAGTTTTTTTGTAAGCAAAAAGAGCATTGTTACTATTAATAGGATGTGGTATAGCACAAGATGTGTCCACCAATTCATTACATGTGTCAATCCAAAATCTCCTCAACGATTAAAAACTTCCTACATATACAATACATTGTGCATTCTTCCCCACAAAACAAATATGCTATAACCCCCGATAAGGTGGAACAAAACCAAATGAATAAGGAAAACATTAAAGAACTCCAACGTTGCCTTCACATGTTTCGGTTTTCACCAGTCAGGGGAAATCAAAAACCCCATACTGTATATTAATGTTGCACAACAATCATCATTTTTTGTGGCATCCTAAACAGTGTTAACATACTGTGCAGCTCTTTCTATATAGAAATTGTGGTACCTAACCGAACAGGAATTCAAAGTTTAAAGATGAGAAAGAGAACATAAAAAACACAATTTCTTCATCCATTAGGTTCCACAATTTTCTATCTATATTTAAGACTTGTAGATGATGGTTAGTTAATTGATAATATGATATCATTTCAACATAAATAAACGATTGAAATTATGTCACATCAACGTTAGAAAATCAAAACAAAAATAAAAAAATGGTTGAAATTTTTTTGTTTTGTTATAAATCCCTAATAAATTTTTATTTTTGCTTTGAGTTTTTATTGATAATATGATATCATCTTAATGGTTGATTTATGTTGAGATAATGTCACATCATTACTTAATTAACGATTGAAATGGTGTCACTTTATTGATCATAATTCAAAACAAAAATAAAAATTTATCAAAAATTCATGATAACACAAAAAAATTTGAGATACTCAAACTAAAAAAATAAATATTTTTTAAAGGCTCAAAACTTATTTAACTATTTTAAAAATTATTTTACACCCGTCTCATAACCTATTTGTTAAAATTTATATAATATCAACTAATCATAAATGATATGACTTTTAAAATAAAACTCATGCTAACTTATCATGCATAGGAATTAATTTGAAAAATAATAATTACAAAAGAAATAAGCTCACCATAAGAGATATCTCTATACATGTTCATTGGTCCATATATGCAAAGCCTTCTTTGGACTTGAATATTAATTAGTTCAGGACAAGACAACCACCCTACTCAGAATCCAAAGCACGAGAGAAAACTCGAAGGCAAATAGAGTGTGAAGCAATCGTCGATCAAGTGAATAACCATACACCGTTATTCCTTTTTGATTGTGTTGTAAATATGTCACTGCAAGAATAAAAACAATAAAGTATTTAGTTTAGAGATTGATGGAGTTTCATTTTGACTTCTATGATTTGAATTTTGTATATACCTAAAAGATTATTTATATTGTTTCTCTCTCCTATAACACCCTGATGTATTCTCATAAGTTTTGATCTTTTGAATCAGTTATAGAACTAATCTTTGATGGGAGACTTAATTGCACTTTAAGCTTGGGATCAAATTCAAATAATTTATATTTATCTTTCACATAAAGATGAGGCAAAATTTCTCTCTAGTAAAATATCAACTTCGGCACAATGAATGCTTATTATCATACAAATCTAATAACCTATATAATGTTTCATAAACTTAAATATGATTTGACCTTTAAAAAAATGTTATTTAAGCCTGAATTCTAATTTGACAAAATTCTATTCAATAATTAATTGAGTTTAACAGTAATGCATTGTCTGTTTATATTATTTTTAAAATAATTTTATAAAAATTAAATATCTTAATAAGAATTTTAATAAGTAATTAGTCGATAGTATAAAATTGTCACTCATTACTTATAACGAGTATGACTTTTAAATATTTTTAATGTCTTATTATAAAATATAAAAGAAAGTTTTAATTAACTAAAAGTGTAAAATTGTCATGTAATCTAAGTAATTAATTAATTTGTTTAGTTAAATGCTGACTTTTTTCCTAAAAGAAGAAAATAAATATCAGTGTACCAGTCACATTTTCTCTGTAGAGATTATAAAACTCACCTAAAGTTTGTCTGGTTTGGAAAGAAGAAAGTTGTGATGGGATCATCACAGATACATGCATGTTGGAGGAATCATCAGAATCACTGTCACTAGCAAGCCCCTCATCAGAAACTCTTGCTTTGCAATGCTTTGATTCAGAAGATGCGTTAGTCACCAGCATGTGCCATCTTGTGGCAATTGCCACTATTCCTTGTGCTCTGTGTGTGATTCTTGCTGCACCCAATATGCACAATAAGAAGCCACTTAACTGCACTGCTGAACAAATCTGTATAACAAAATTATTCTCACTCAGTTACGAAACACTTGACATTTTCTTTTAAATACTATTTTTTTGAAATTTATTGGAAATCATCCACCAATTTTGGTGAAACTCACTGCTCATTTAATGACTCTTTTCTTTCATGATTTAGAAATGGACCATACTAAAGTTAACGATTTTCAATCAAACATAAAGAAAGTGCTAAAAATTGTCATTGCATTCTTATGTTGAAAATCACAAAATTATACAAGTCTCGACAACTATTTAATTAATCACAATTAATATTTTATTATTTTCAATTAATTTTAACTAAGAAAAGAGAATACCTTAAAAACAACCACCAATTTGAGAGTGTTAAGACTTATCAAAGAAAGACTAAATGCATATTTAAGGATAAAAGGTATGTTTTTTCATAACTTAGAAATTAATATGTTGATGCTATATATATCACAATTAGTTTGACTATTTACTCGTATTAAAATGTTTTACATTAAATTGAAATCAAATTTTAACCCTTTAGAATACACTATATTTTCATTAGAATACACTGACCGTAATACTTTTCTATATGTTCATCCAATCACTTAGGGTTATGTATGATAAAATTATAGTTTTTTGTAATTTACTTTAAAACTCAGTTTATATCTAAATCTAATTCATTTAAATATTTCTTACATCCTTCGTAAATATCCAAATTTTTCTTTGGATCTTCAGTAACTTTTTTTTTTTTGTTTTTTTAGTCTTTCATATATTAATAATAATGTTACATAATTACTTAACTGACTATAAATATCATAACAAAAATTTAATATATCAAAGACCAGAAGACTCACAATAACAAAAAAAATAAATTATCTAAGGATTCCAAAATTGATGAAAGTCTTGTCAGACTTGATTTAAGTTTTTCTAAGTAATTGATTTGGGAGAAATTAAACTCTACATATATTAATACTTTTCAACACAATATTGCTTACCACAAGGTCCCCAGAATTGAAGAAGGTCTTATCAGACTTGGAGGCCAAAACCAGCAGAAGAGTACCAAGCTGACTAACAGTGATTGCAACCACACACCCAATTATGAAAAACCTATACCTATGACTTGTATCCCACAACTGCCTTCTAATCCTCACATGCTCTTTGAATATCACACCAGCCTCAGACCCACACCCTTCAAAGAGCTTATGAACCCCTTCAAACCTCAGCTTCTGGAGCTCACAGGTGAGCCTGAAGAGCACACACACCAGCAAGAACACCCCGGTTCGGTACACCCAGGACGCCAACACCAACACGAACACGATGGAGTTCATGAGTGAGGACATGTGTGGGGCTGAAATTGTAACTGTCGAAAAGAATATGATCTTGTGTGCAAGCTCCATGAAGAAGGAGGGTAAGATTATGTATGTTAAGTGTCTGAAAGCCTTGTCGAGCACCCGGGTGTAGCCGCGTCGAACGCAGGTTGTGTCTTCTTGCAGAGCGTCTAGGAAGAGAAGCTGCCTAAGGCCATACCTGCGTGCATAGATTATGTTTAGGTGAACATGAAACAACTCTGAACTTTACTAATTACTTTCAAGTGGTTATTTATTTAGTCTAGTTGCAGGATGTTTTTGAACTTGGATTTTGATATATTGAATGGATTGACTTGGATTGCAATCTTCATCAATCAAGGTTAAGTTAGAGAACTCGAATTAAGAACATTGCTCTTATATCTCTTTAGGTCACTATCATATTGATTTAGAATATTAACTAACTAGTTCGATAACTAATTTTTTGTCAGAAAATTTGAGTATAGATACCTATAGTAGAATCTTTCTTTCAATTTTTTTTTTTTTTTATCAACCCAGCACATGGTTGCACTCGAACCAGCACGACACATTAGTTGCTCTTATATATATTTGTTAAATAACATGCATATATAACTAATTGAAAACTATATGACAAATATGGTGTCAAACTTTATTGTCAAACCGATTAAAAATCATTTCATGAATGAATTTTAAAAGTGTTATCGTAAAAGTTATCAAACCTACCATATATAACAATATGTGATTATTTTAAAAAAAAAATTATATGTTCATGTATTATAATTAATTTCAACTTTATTCCCTTAATCATTCATAGAAACACATATAAGACAATATGTTCTTGGAGAAATTATTACATTGTTGAGGCTACTATGCTAGTTCATTCTCATGTAACATATAATTAAGTTTAGTTAATTCTTTCTCATGAATTGAAATTTTCAACGGTGTTGGGTGAAAATTGATTGGAATCATGCACACGTGTTAGTCCCGACCATGTAATAATTTCTTATTTATTTTGGTACCTATTGAAGAAACCGGAGAGAGTGAAGAAGGCAATAATAGCGAGGCCGGATTCTGGCAGCTGAACAAGCTTGTTGAAGGCGATGGGGTCCTCTTCTGGTGCCGACACCGGGACTTCAACAAAGATCGATGTGAAAATAGGAACAACAATGGTGAAGAAGATGAAGGTCATATAGGAGATGAGTTTTCCAACGCATGAAGAGTGGTCTAGGGCACACCACTTGAGGCTTACACGAAAGTTTCGCAGTTCATCGAAGATTATGGACTTGGATCTAGCATATGATGGCTGTAGGAGCAAGGGAACAACGTTGTTGTTGGGTATGTGATGATGGGGTGGTGGTTCTTGTTCAGCAAAAGACACTCTTCTATTGGAGGGTTCAATGCCAATGCTTGTTGTGTCTTTGAGTTTGAAGGGATTCATCATTGTTGAGTAATTTGTTGTGTCAAGAGAGAGGAATATTATGATGAGGTGAGGAAATGTGAGAGTTGTTATAGGGAAGAAGGAAATGATTTGTGTTTGTTATTATATTATTGAATTCTGTATTTTTAACACCTAAAAATAACAAATATTTATTTAACATTTTCTTATTTTTTTATTTTTTTTTCTATCAAATCATATCACCTTTCATACATATACTTCTCTTGAGATGTTAAGTAATATAGAGTTGTAGACAAATTTTTATTCTAAATTATTTGTTGTTGAAGAAAAATAGACATAGGAAAAAGGTAGGTAGAAACCCTTGCTTTGTCTCGTGTGTGATGCCTTGTACGAGAGGTTTCAGTTTGAAGCCAAGAAAGGATGCTGGACAGAGAAAAAGGTTTGCGTTGTCCTTTTCATGTTATATGGTTTTCTTATGTGATGTTCAGTTGTGGCTAGTGAGTGGAACTTTCATTGTTTTTGAGTTGTGTCTTTGAATAACATTAATGCTCTCCAAGAATGGTGGAACAACGTTCTCTATTTAGCCTTTTTCTTTTTCTTTTTCTTTTTCTTTTTTTAATGTACTCTAGCTAGCCTTGAATATACGGGGAAAGTGAAACTTAAATAAAATTGAATAAACAAAAAAATTAAGAATATGTTTAATTTAAAACTAAAAATATTATACACATGTTCCACTACAAACCTAATGGATTCTCTAAGAAAAAAAAAATACAAATATAAAAATAAAATAAAAGCAAAAACAAGAATATTGATTCTTTGAGATAATATTACTTTTGCCTCAAAAGTAAACGAAACATGCACAAATTAACCAACATTTTTTTTTGTCATTTTCATTATTCTTTCTGTACACTTTGTTTTCTGAAGGAAACAAATATCAATAATTCAAATAATGAATCTTAAGTGGGTGTATACAAGTAAGATTTCAAAGTATTTAATTTGAAAGATTTTTTTTTCATAAAAAATGTTGAGGTATTTATTAGATTTTGAAAGATTAGAAAAAAAAATTCTCATAATATTCCATCAATACTTTTAAAAGTCTTTTGGTATTTAGTATTCAAAATACTTAAATTTTGATTCATCTTTTCTAAGACTTTTAAGTATAAAGTATAAATAGTAAATATTACCTCCATCAAACAATCTCACCCAAAATCTTAGAATTTTATTATACTTTCTTTCTTTTTTCATATTGACAAATTTTTCTTTTTCTATCTCATATTTCATATAATCCATTATTTTTTCATTAAAGATAATTATAACTTTCTTTAAAAAAATTATAGATATAATAATTTTTCAATTAAATCGATTGACGATTTTATTTTTAAATTATCGATTAAAAAAATTATAATTTTGAACTTATTATTTAGACCAACCAAGGAAAGTCTTAATCTCATAAAGTCGATTGGACTGTTTCTTAATCTCAGAGTCTTATCAAGGTGTGGAAAATTTCATCACAATGGATTGGGTCAAGAAACATTTCAGATCACTATGTAGTTATACTTAAGAATGAATTGAAGGATTGGGTCCCAAACCATTTTGCTTCTTCAATTACTGGCTATAGCACAAAGATTTCAAGAAATTAGTCACTAAGGCATGGAATCAATGGGCTGGAAATTATATGAGATTAAGGAGAAATTGAAGAATTTGAAGTCAGATATTAAAGAGTGGTCTTTGGTTGAGTTTGGGAAGATTGATAGATCAATCTCTCACAAAATGGGAGAACTGGATGAATGTGACACAATTTTAATGCAGGGGGTGATTTGGATCAAAATACTCGCGCATGTCTTCAATAGGAGTTTTGGACCTTGGTGAGAACTAAGGAAAACATGTTATTTCAAAAGTTAAGGGCTAAGTAGATCAAAATTCTATTTTGTTCACTCAACTTTGAGAATGAGGCAGAGGACAAATCAAGTGTTGGCTATCAACTCGGAACAGGGCTGGGTGGAAGATGTAATGGAGGTTAAACAAACTGTCAAAACTCACTTTCATAATCAATTTCAGTAAACGCCAATTTCAAAACTTTCTTTAGACTGTATCATTTTCTCTCGGCTAAATGAGAAAGATTGCAATTCCTTAATTGAACCTTTCGCCAATGAGGAAATTAAAGATGTAGTGTGGAGCTGTGATGGAGGGAAGAGCCCAGGTTCGGACGGTCTCAACCTACAATTTTCAAATCATGTTGGGACATCGTTGGTAGTGAGGTATGTCAAGCTATACAAGAATTTTATTTGAGTGCACAGCTTCTAAAGGCCATAACTTCCTCCGTTATTGCACTGATATCAAAGGTTTCACACCCACAAAACCTTTCTGAATATCGCCCCATTTCTTTAATCAGAAGCCTGCATAAGATTATATATAAAGTTCTAGTAAATAGATTGAAAAATGTGATTTCTTTTGTCATATCTCGCCGCCAGATTGCTTTTCTACTGGAAGACAAATACTTGATGGGGTTCTAGTGATCAACGAATTGGTGGATTGGACGAAGAAGCTTAGGAAAAAATTCTTCATCTTTAAAGTAGATTTTTAGAAAGCATATGATTTGGGAAATTGGCATTTTTTGGACTACATGATGATTCGACTTGGTTTCCTCTCATGTGGCGTAATTGGATGAGGGCATGTATTTGTTCAAGCAACATCTCAATTCTTGTCAATGGAAGTCCTACTCTTGAATTTAAGCTTGAAAAAGGTCTGAAGGAGGGCGATCCGTTGGCTCCTTTTCTATTTTTATTGATAGTAGAAGGACTTACTGAATTATTCAAGAAAGTAGTTGAGGTTGGAATATATTAGCCAGTCAGGGTGAATGATGATGTAAACTTCTCTATTCTTCAATATGCTGATGATTCAGTTGTTTTGGGGGAGCCAACCCTTGCAAACCTAAGAACTATAAAAACTATTTTTCGCTGTTTTGAACTGATAGTGAGCTTGAAGGTGAACTTTTTCAAGAGTAATGTATACGGGCTAAAAGTGGATAAGATTTTTTTAAGAGAAGGCGGAGGAATATCTTCACTGTAATGTTGCTCCAAGTTGATAAATTCAGGAAAAAGCTATTAAGTTGGAAAGGAAAGAACTTGTCAATTGGGGGAAGACTCACTCTTATCAATTCATTCTTAACTAGTCTCCCTTTATACTACTTTTCCTTTTTCAAAGCCCCTAAAGCTGTAATCAAAGTGCTGGAAAGGATTTAGAGAAATTTTCTTTGGAATGGTGCCAATGAATAGTAGAAATTTCTTGGGTCAAATGAGGGCAGATCTGTAAACCAAAATCAAAAGGGAAATTAGGAATTAAAAATTTGGAGCTCTTCAATATCTCAATGCTGATAAAATGGAATGGGCGATTAATGTCAGAAAAGAAGGCAATTTGTCATGGCTTACTGAAACATAAATATGGCAACTTGGATACAATGAAAATATTTCGATCATACTCAAATAGCTCCTCTATCTGGTGGAAGGACATTATTAAATCTTGGAATCCTATGGGGTCACAGCTAGGATGTTTTAGGGATTTAGTCACTAGAAGAGTGGGGGATGGTTTAAACACGAGATTCTGGGATGAGAGATGGGTAGGAAGGGAAACATTAAAACAACCATTCCCTAGACTATTAACAAAGAGATTTCTATCTCTTATATGTTAATTTTTGCAGGTTCAAGTGTAATTGGAAATTGACAGTAGCGGAACATTGTTTGCATGGGGAGGAGGAACAATTGGAAATTCTAAAACAAATTCTGCAGAGCATACAATTTAAAGTGGGGAAAATTGATTGCTGGTCCTAGAGCCTTGACCTAATTAAAGACTTTAGTGTGAATACTTTATACAGGACATTGATAGATAAAACAAGTTCTTCTCAATCTGCTTTCGGGATGCTATTTTGGGATTGTGCAGCACCCTCAAAAGTCTTGGTGTTCTCATGGAGACTATTGCAAGATAGATTACCATTACCAACCTGCTTTCAGCTACATAGAAGGGGAATAGTCATACCAAATTTCAATCAAGCATGCAACTTCTGCAGAAGCTTAGTGGAAAGCATAAATCATAGTTTCCTTTTATGCAAACCAATTTTTAAGCTTTGGAACAACATCTTCAAATGGCTTGGAATCACCATAGTTCTACCATAAACAATTCAATAATTATATGAACATATGAGATTTTATATAAATTTAGAAGATGGAAAACAACAATTTGGCATGCCACAATGTGGAGCTTATGGAATCTGAGAAACATAATTGTCTTTCGAGATGGGATTGCGGAATGGTCACAATTACTGCATTGTATCAAGACTATTTCGTGGCAATGGTTACTTTATAGAAGAGGATCTTAATCGGGAACATTTTTTTCTTCCTGGTGGTATATTGATCATTTACTGTGTTTATATGATTGAGCTGAGTACTATGTACAACTCTTTTTTGGAAGTATAGTTACATATAGTGTTAGATGGGGGCTTTTTTTTATTGTTGCGATTTTGATTCCTACACAACATGTACAATTGGAAAAATTTGTACTACTTGAGTACTTGTACACAATTGGTTGTAAGCCTTTTTGTTTCATCATTTTCATATATTAATATACATTACACTTTTACTGTTAAAAAAAAAAAAAGTTAGATTAAATAATTTTTCTTTGATTTTTATTGAACTAATTAATTTATTTTTTAATGAATAAATTATTAGTGAGTTTTACAAAAAGAATAAAAAAAAAATGGAAGGAGATCAACAATTAAATAATTACGTGGATAAATTTTTTTCGGTCCACTCATACCTTAGACCAACCTGTGGTTAGTAAGTATAGTTTGTATGTGATGCCACTCACTCTTCTTGAGTCCTACATCTCATCGTCCCAAAAGGAACAAAGGTTAATAATGTTAGCATAATTTTTGTTTGTAATATGGATTCAATTAATTAATTTCATGGATAGACCGTGTACTCCCTCAAATAAGTTTCAAATCCGAGATTTTGTTTAGAGGGATCAAATTTATTATTACTCAAATTAAGGATTTATTGTAATTAATATTTTAATTTTATAAAAAAAAATCATATAAATAAAAATAACTATTCTATACTAATTAAAAAATTTAATTAACAACATTTAATTTGACTAATGCAAAAAATAAGACTATTTCTAAAATATTTTTCATTAAAATTAAAAAATAATATTTTAGGAATGATAATATTAAATAAAATAATATTAATTAAACTTATTTATATTTAAGTCAAATTAACCATGCAACCTTTTCAATTTATACATGGGTTGGGAAGTAACAACTACTTCCACTAAAACAACAACTGATATAAGCAATATATAAAGAGTGACTAAGTTAAAACTAAGACTGAAAATATTCAAAACACTTTAGTTCTACGTCACATAGTACACAACCTACATATTATCAATAAAATATTTGACTAAACTCTGTCTAGTATGGTACTCTCAGCTGTGCCACTTTTCTTTCTATCATTTTTTAAACTTCTTAAAAAGGTGGGTTGTAGAATGATATCTATTCAGCGTAATTTCCTGTGGGGATGTGAAGAGGGCTTTCACAAAGTGGCGTGGGTTGCTTGGTATAAAAATTTTCAACTGAAGAGATAAGGTGGCCTTGCGGTTAACAACCTATTTTTGTTTAATGAAGCATTGTTGGCCAAATGGAGATGGAATTTGTTCTACCAAAAACCGTCTCTGTGGACAAGGTTTTGAATCCTTGTATAGTGGTTGGAGGGGCCTCAGTAAGGTAGAATGTGGCCCGAAATCATCCATTTAGTGGAGAGATCTGTCCTCAGTATGCAGGTTTAAATGTAATCCTAATTGGTTTGAGCCATTGTGGAATTGGAAGGTGGGGGCTGGCGACTCTATTAAATTTTGGCATGATTGTTGGATTGGAGAAGCATCTTTGGCAAGCACCTTCCCTAAAGTATACATTAATTCTCTACAGGAACAACACTTGCTCTGTGATTTGGGCAGCTGGGTGAAGGAGGTTTAGACTTTGGAATTTTTGTTGGCGAAGAAATTGGTTTGGTAGGGATTGGGAGGAAGTTAATGGTTTCTTTAGATTACTTGACATGGTAGCCATTCAGAGGGAAACCTGTGACTCGTGGCATTGGTTACGTGAGAAATTTGGGATATTCACGGTGAAATCTGCTTATAAGGCACGGTATACAGATATATATGGTATCCCGCGGGGGATTGTGATTTTATGACGTCTAGAACATTAAAATCCCACCTACGATTTCTGTTTTCTTGTGGAGAATCATGCTTAATAGACTCCCTATTGGTGATAACCTCAGAAAGTGAAATATTGTACTAACTAGTGGTAATTACTCTTGCCCGATGTGTTTAGAATGTGAAGAAACCATGGCCGACACTTTGTTCTCCTACAGAGGCAGTGACTTTGGTTTGGAAGCACCTTTGGAGAAGAATATTTACTCTATTTGTTTTGCCTAATGATGCTATAGCCAATTTTGAATAGCACTTCATCATTGATGGGAATAAAATTGCTAATGTAAGGTGGAAATATATCTGGTGTGCATCTGTCTGGGTCTTATGGTCCACTAGAAACCAAATCATCTTCTAGGATAAATCGTTTAATTGTGGTGAGGTTGTTGATCAGATCTTATTTTGGTCATGGTCCTGGTTGAGGACCTATGATTTTACCTTCATGAAATTATATGTGCAATGGAGGAACTGTTTTGCCACATGCATTGTTGGGATTTTGTGACTCCAACAGCATGTGGTTGAAGGAGTCAAATCAGTTAAATAAAGACATGTTCCTATGCTATTTCTTAGGAGGATTTTATGCATGGTTTAGTTAATTAGCTTAGCATATATCTCTCAAGTTTGTTTACATTTCTGTTTTAATTTGTAGTATAAATATTTGCTGTTTATGCTCAATAAAATTATCAGTTTCCCTTTCATCCTCTTGTCTCTTATACTTTAAATCCTACAAATTGGTATCAGAGCAATAAGGTATCTTACGGGATCTGTGATATAACCCACAAACACCTACAACCACCAAATAGCCACCACACATAAGATGGAATCTGAAACCTCCTTTACTACCATTTCTGTACCCATATTTGATGGACTAAACTATTAAATGTGGGCTGTCAAAATGGAAGCATATCTTGATGCTAACGATGTATGGGAAGCAGTAGAAGAGGACTACGAAGTTCCTCCTTTGCCAAATAATCCCACTGTTGCCTAAATGAAAAGTCACAAAGAAAGGAGGCTTCGAAAGTCCAAAGCCAAATCAATTTTGTTCATAGCTGTATCTCCAGTCATTTTCAACAGAATAATGACAATGAAAACGGCACACAAAATCTGGAATTTTTTGAAGGAAGAGTATGAAGGCAGTGAGAAAATCAAAGGAATGCAAGCTTTGAATCTGGTTCGAGAACTTGAGATGCAGAGGATGAAAGATTTGGAGACAATCAAAGATTATGCAGACAAGCTTCTTGGCATTGCAAACAAAATATGTCTTCTTGGCACTAAAATTCCTGACTCTCGAATTGTTCAAAAAATACTTGTAACAATTCCAGAAAAATATGAAGCCACATTGACTTCCTTGGAGAACTCAAAAGATCTTTCTACTATCACCTTGGCAGAGCTTTTAACCGCACTTTAGGCTCCGGAACAAAGAAGACTCATGAGACAAGAAGGTACTACTGAAGGGGCTTTGGTAGCTAAATCACTGGACAAAAAAAAGAAGGGCAAGTCAGGAAGTTTCAACCATAAAATGGTAGCAAATCCTCTCATGATTTTCCATCATATCCTTTTTGTAAGAAAAACAATCATCCACAGACGAAGTGTTGGTGGAGGCTAGATGTGAAATGCCATAAATGTGGACAATTAGGGCATGTGGAGAAAATCTGCAAGTCATCACAAAAATAAGAGAATGTACAAGCTGTTGTTGAAGAGGTGGATGAAGAAGAACTTTTTGTTGTTTCTTGCTTTGCTACCGCAAGATCAATAGAAAGTTGGCTAATTGACAGTGGTTGCATGAACCACATGACTTACGATCAAGAATTATTCAAAGATCTTGATGCAACCTACAACACAAAAGTCATAATTGGAAATGGAGCAAAAATAGCAGTGAAGAATGATGGGAAAATCACATGCTTGGTTCGAATTGGATCTTCTAGGATGGAATTCGCGCACCAAGAGCAACCCAGAATGAATTCTAACTCTTGATCGTATCTCGATCTACAGAACTCGGATTTGAGCGATTCCAAATCGAGGAGAAAGATGACGTTCTGAACTGCAATTTTGGGTTAAGAAACACTCAAAAAGGATACGTAAAACGTATAGAACGAACCTGAGAAAAATCAGGTTGAAGGCATAAATCGGGAAATGCGAAAACGAAGAAAAACACAAATGGGAAAGAACGAAGATCAAGATAGGCGCCACAAACAATGATGTTTGATAAGCCTAGGGATCGCCACAAGAATTTAAGGAATTCTTGATAAGATCAACTGGTTCAAGGAAGAACCCTAGCAGAGACAATTCTCTCTTTTAACAAAACAATCAGCATCTGCATTTTCATTCAGTTCCAAATGATTTATACAAATTTGTTCTCAACAAAATAAGAGAAATGTAAAATCCCAACATTACAAGCATAGCTAATATGTCTTAGTGGTTAAAGCGAGGCAAAGTTTAGTTTGAGGTCAACGACTCAAAACTGGTTGCAAGCACTTTAACATTATTATTTTTTTTAATTAAATGACTAAGTCTGTAAGTGGGCCTTCATTCCAAGCAATCAACAGATAGGACTAGCAACTCTCCCTTGTGGGCCTCCAAGTGTTGGGCCTCTCCTTGCATTTGAACTGCCCTCAGAATAGTCACCATATGTTCCAAAGCTTCTTGGGCCTTTTTAGCTCTTGCTCTTGTCATGGGCCCTCCTATGCCTTGTATTGGGTCTTGGGCTTCCATCTGGTCATGGGCTTGGGTTTGGTGGTTGTCATGGGCTTTGATGTCCACATCAGAAGGGCAAAGGAACCATCGTGATCGAAGGTTGCACAGGTCTGAAATTAATTCTTGATGTTCTATACGTTCCTGAAATTAACCAAAACTTGTTGAGTGTTGGCCAACTTCTAGAGAAAGGCTATAAAGTTCTATTTGAAGATAAAAGTTGCATGATTAAAGATTCAGATAATAAAGAATTATTTAGAGTTCAAATGAAAGGCAAAAGCTTTGCCTTGAATTTGATTGATGAAGAGCAACTTGTTGTGCACAAGGTTGAAGACAACACGTTGGTTTGGCATAAAAGGATGGGTCATTTTCATCATGGCGCTTTGCTCTATTTGAGGAAGAATGATCTTGTACAAGGGCTACCTGAATTGGAAGAGAAATCACCCGTATGTGCTGCTTGTCAATATGGAAAACAAACGAGGTTGCCTTTTCCAAAAGGCAAATCTTAGAGAGCAACAAGCAAGCTACAGTTAGTACATACAGATGTCGGAGGACCTCAGAAAACCCATCTCTGAATGGCAATAAGTACTATATTGCTTTTATTGATGATTTTTCAAGAATGTGTTGGATTTATTTCATGAAAAACAAAACTGAGGTTGCCAACATATTTTACAAGTTTAAAGCATGGGTTGAAAATCAAAGTGAAATAAAAATGCAGATATTAAGATCTGATAATGGTACAGAATATATGTCTGATAAGTTCAACAAGTTTTGTGAAGATGCAGGGATAGAACATCAATTGACAACTCCGTATACCCCACAGCAAAATGGGGTTGTGGAGCACAAAAATAGAACGATCTTGGAAATGGCGAGATGTTTACTTCATGACAAAGATCTTCCAAAAAAATTTTGGGCAGAGGCTGCAAGCACTTCTGTTTTTTTGCTGAATAGATTGCCAACAAAAGCTCTTTCAAAATCGACCCCATTTGAAGCTTGGTATGGTTTCAAACCAAAATTGATGAACTTGAAAGTCTTTGGTTGCTTGTGTTTCTCTTATATTCCACAGGTTAAGAGAGACAAACTTGATAAAAAGGCAGAAGCGAGAATCTTTGTAGGCTATAGCTCAACATCAAAAGCCTATAGAATATTTTTGCCACAAAGTAATAAAGTTATTGTTAGCAGAGATGTGCAATTCTTTGAAGAAGAAAAATGGAGTAAGGAAAGTGAGAAGCTTCAAGTTCAGGAGGAGAGCAAAGAAGATGTGGATGACCAGCCAGTTAGAGGAACTAGATCTCTCTCTGATATTTATCAAAGATGTAATGTTGCTGTAATGGAGCCTGTAGACTACAATGAAGCTACAACTGATTCAAAGTGGGTAAGTGCAATGAAGGAGGAGCTTGATATGATTGAAAAACATCAAACATGGGAGCTCACAGAGAAACCTAAAGATGTGAAATGGGTTTATAGAACCAAGCTTAATGCTGATGGTTCTATAAACAAACATAAGGCGAGGCTTGTCGTGAAAGGATATGCGCAGATCTTTGGGGTAGACTTCTTAGAAACTTTTTCTCCGGTTGCCAGGTTGGATACCATAAGGCTGTTGTTAGCTCTTGCTGCACAAAAAGGTTGGATTATACATCACATGGATGTTAAATCAGCCTTTTTGAATGGGCGCTTGGAAGAAGAAATTTTTGTAGAGTAGCCTGAAGGATTTGTAGTTCATGGACAGGAGGAGAAAGTCTATCGGCTGAAAAAGGCTTTGTATGGCTTAAAGCAAGCCCTAAGGTCTTGGTATGGCAAAATTGATGCACATTTGATAAGCTTAGGCTTCGAAAAAAGTCTAAGTGAGTTTACCTTATATGTTAAGAAGACAGACATTAGAATAATCATTGTTTCCTTGTATGTTGATGACTTACTTATGATAGGAAGTTCAAAGGAGCTGATTGAAGAGTTTAAAGGAGGAATGAAAGAAGCCTTTGAAATGATTGATCTTGGAAAAATGTCCTTTTTCCTTGGTATGCAGGTGCAACAAGATAGAGGTGAAGTCTTTGTAAGTCAAGAAAAATATGCAAAGGAAATTCTTAGAAAGTTCAAGATGGAAGAATGCAAGCCAAGTGCAACGCCAATGAATCAAAAGGAGAAATTCAGCAATGAAGATGGAGCTGAAAAGGTTGATGAAAAACTATACAGAAGCTTAATAAGATGTTTGATGTATTTGACTGCAACCAGGCCAGATATTACCTATGCAGTAAGTTTGTTGTCACGATATATGCACTGTGCTAGTGAGATTCATTTTAAGGCAGCTAAAAGAATCCTGAGATATATCAAGGGTACTATTGGTTATGGAGTGAAGTTTCAGCTAGTAAAAGATTTCAGTCTTTATGGGTATTCAGATAGTGATTGGGCTGGGAGTAATGATGACATGAAAAACACTATAGGCTACTGTTTCACATTTGGTTCTGGAGTTTTTTCATGGCATTCAAAGAAGTAAGAAGTCATAGCACAATCTACCATTGAAGCCGAATATGTAGCAGCTGTTGCAGCTGCAAATCAAGCAATTTGGCTAAGAAAACTTATGGCTGATCTACACATGGAGCAAAAGGAGAGTACATAGGTTCTTGTTGATAATCAAGCTGCAATTTCAATTTCTAAGAACCCTGTGTTTCATGGGAAAACAAAACATTTTAAGATAAAGTTGTATTTCCTAAGGGAGGTGCAAAAGCAAGGTAACGTGCAACTGCTGTATTGCAAAACTGAAAATCAACTTGCTGATTTTTAAAAAAAATCACTTCCTCAAGCAAGATTTGAGTATCTTCGACAAAAACGTGGTGTATGCTGTCGTTGAGTCAAGGAGGAGATTGTTAGGATTTTGTGACTCCAACAGCATGTGGTTGAAGGAGTCAAATCAGTTAAATAAAGACATATTCCTATGCTATTTCTTAGGAGGATTTTATGCATGGTTTAGTTAATTAGCTTAGCAGATATCTCTCAAGTTTGTTTACATTTCTGTTTTAATTTGTAGTATAAATATTTGTTGTTTATGTTCAATAAAATTATCAGTTTCCCTTTCATCCTCTTGTCTCTTATACTTTAAATCCTACATGCATCATGGGACCTATTTAATCTCATTGAATCATGTTGTTGATATTTACTTGCTTTGCTACACAGTCAATGAGTCTTTGGTTTTTAGGTATGTATTTTTACATAGGATACATATGTCATAACCATCTCACTGCCTACTCTTTTTTGTTGGTCATGAACTTTATTGCTGGTTGTATATGCCTTGGGTATCTCTTATACCCTTTTTGAGAGAGAAGGAGGGGAAAGATTTCATAGTGATGCACTTAAAGATGGCGTTTTAATCTAATGCGTTTATTATTTTTAATTTTAATCCAAGGTTATTATTATTTGTCCTCATGTTCTCATATTAAAAGTTATTCTAACTTGAAATGCCCCCCCCCCCCCCACACACACACACACATATATATTAAAAAAAAAGAAAGTATTGTAGTAAGTCCTAACTTCCTCGGGAGTAAAGTGAGAGACCGTCTATGATATATGCTTGTAGGCATAGTTGAGCAGGTCTTCTACAAAGAATATAATAGAATATTACAATATAGATTTCAAGAAACATAACATGAAAAGAGAGTTGAGAATTGACCACAACGATATTAAAAAGTTTTCCCTTGTTAGGTTCCTTGATGAAATCCTCGTCTCAATCTTCCAAATTAAACCTTTGACCTTCCTTCAAGAAATACTCAAACCCAGGTTCGTCCCTAGCCCTAGCGTGTTTGTTGTAGTAGTTGATAACCTTGGCAAGAATTGGGCCAGTGACTTGCTAGAGGGGGACTATAGTGCCACTGGCACAATCAGAATAGAGGTTCTTAATAGTCTGCGATTTGAAAGCCACCTCAAAGGTTTCCTTGGTAGAACTACTTAGAGTGATCATCCTGAAATTAAAGAAACTCAACAAAATGGATTAATAGAAGAAATTCAAATATGAGATTCGGTGAATAACATTGTTGTTCAAAGAGTATAAAATGTACCCATAATATATCCAACCATGTCCAATGTACAATGCATAAGTTTTTACTCATTCAAAACATCACCTTGACTACCTGAAATTGATTCACAGAAAATTCATTTCCCAAACACATTGAAATTGCACTCATATTTCCTCCATGAAACATGATCACTCTTACATCAAATTCAAATTTCGTGTATTCCACTAACCACCACAGATTATTCAAGGTCGGCCCAACGATATGCGAGGCCTAAAGAAATTTATAGGAAAAATATTTTGACAGATGTTAAATATACCATACCTAATTAATAATATACCTCTCTTTCTAAATATTTTTTTTATTAAAATATCCTTATCTCTCATGTTACCCCCTTCTCTCTTCATCCCCTACTTCAATTCTCGTTCATCCTTTCTTTAGAGTTTATCATCCTTTTTCACATCTTTCTTCATTCATCACTCTCAAGCCCTCATCCCTCTCCTCTTCCCCCTCCCTACCCTTATTCATTTATCCCTCCCTGCCCCCACCCCATGTTAACCTCCCTAGCTCCCCCTCTCTAATATAAACCTCCCATGGTCACTTAATTTAATAGTTAATTATCCTTATTATACTCATAAAAATCTTATTTGTATTAGATTCATACAAATCTTATTTTCCTGTTATGAGTTGGTTCTACCCTTTTTGTTCATATAAGGAGAACCAATTTCCCATGTAAATTTGACTCAATTTTCTTGGTCCAATATATGAAATGTATCTTTTCTGTATGACTTTATCTTGTTCTCATTTTTCTTCTCAGAATTAGTTCCAAGAATCCTACAATTTGATTGTTGTATGGAGATTAGAGTTTATACTTTTTCAATTATGGCATTAATTATTTTCAATTTTTGATCCACGACCAATTGCGTGAAGTCGTGAACACTTCAGTACAATTGATCAATTTTACATACTCAATGAGAATTGAGTATTGAAAAAAGATTTAACAGAATAAATATTAAAATAAATTTGATACATGCATAGAAAAGGAATGCCTTGCCTATTTTTTAACTTTTTGTTTTTTTTTTCAATATACTTCATTATCTTTCTGAAGCATAATGCTCTGTACGTACGTGTATTCTTTGTGATTGTAGGAAGGTATGTTCACTCTAAATTAGGTTGGTATTCTACTAGTAATTTTTTAAATTGAGAACTTTTTTGGAAAAATAAAAAGGGGGGGAGGTATAATCTTAGCATCGGGAGGTATATGATGAAGCTTTATTTTTTATATATGAGGCCCTTGACCCTTGATAAAAAAAATAAATAAATTATTTTATTGGTGAGCTTAAAGTAAAGACTTTAGTTACCTTATCTTAGACCAATTATTCAAATTTATTCAAAATAATCACTATTAAATTGGTATGGATATATGATGATAAAATCTCTTTAAATTTATAAACAAAAGATTTTCTTTTAAAAATTAATAAAAAAACATTTTTTTAATAAACAACATATTATTTAAATAAAATATGATAGTCAAATATACTACTCCTTCCGTTCCATACCTTTGTCTTTATATATATATAATATTTATAAAGCTTTCCTATTTTACTCAAATTCAAGTCTTACCTTACTTTAATTAATTTTGCTCCTTTAAATCCTACTTATACAAAACTTTTAATTATGATCAGTACGTGTTCTTAGGTACTTTATAAGTAAAAGTTAGGTAAAATACCAATTTGTAAAAGCTTTTTAAAATAAAAGTTACTTATTTTTAACGAAGGAAAATTAAAAATAAGGAGCTTTATAATAAGTCACCCAAAGCTACTTATGTGAAACTTATTTTCATGTTTATGTTCGCATTTCAGCAAAGTCAATTTTTAGAATAATTAATATTTTTTTATTAGAAAATATTAATGATTAATTTGTTAATTTTTGTTAGCGCGGGGAGTCGAACCCAAAATCTCTCAATCTAATTATATTTTTAAATTTAAGGAGTCTTTAAGTTAAAAAATAAAATAAAATATACTCATTTTTTAAGTTTTTATTTTTAACTTTTACTTAAAAATAAGTTATAAATTAAAAAAAAGCTGAGTCAAACGAAATCTTACCACACAAATTTCAACTTCTAAAATGGATAAAAATCAAATTATTTTTTTTTGTAAACATTGATTTGTTAGTTTTTGTTAGAAATATTAATGGGAGGGGTTTCAACCCTAACCTATCCCTCCTTGTACTTCCTTTTAAAAAAAAAAGGGTAATTAAGTTCTAATATTTTAAATCTTTTTATATTATATAAGTTTTAGAGAAAAAAATTTATACACCGTTGGGATAAAATTTTACCCCATAAGTCAATCATAACCTTCCATTTATGATAAGATAGTTAATTTTTATAAAATTATTTAAAAAATAATCATAACAGTGAATTATGATTAACTAATGGTATAAAATAATTTTACACTAAATGTGTATAAGCACCTTACTTTGAACTTTATCAGGTTTAAGATATACGTGGCAATATTATTAAGAGTAATGTTTTATAGAAGGAAGAATTTTCAAGAAAATGTAATGAAATTTGGTTAACCAATAAGATGGATTAACTAATTGGTTAACCAAACTTTTCTGTTAAGATAGTTTATTATAGATTTAGGAAAGTTTGTTACTTTCAATTAGGCTTTTTCTTGCTTTTTTTTTTTAGCTCTACCTTTGTTTATTTCTTTTATCTCCTGTGAGTAAGTGTAATAATTCTTTGGCACACAATTTATTTTTAGTCCTTAATATTTTTTAACTTTTTGGTTTCCGATAAAAAAAAAAATTATTTTGTTTTTGGTACTAAAGTGTATCTAAATCACTTTATTTCACTTTTCAAAGCACTATCTAAACTACTTCATAAACAAAAATAAATAAATTATTAGTACAAGAAAGTTTAGAAAAAATATTTAGGAATCAAGAACAAAATTGGACTGTATATTAAAGAAAACATATTTAAACATTTCTATTATATAGAAACAACATTCTCATAAGTTATCACAGACACTTATTCAGCAAATTTTCAAGTTGTTTATCTAAATGACCATTAATGTTAATATATATAGCAGAGTTTATCATATAGAAACTAATTTTGAGGATCAACCATTTTTTATTTTAAATTTAGAGATTAAAAAATTTTTTACGAACATTTTTTATACTTAATTATGTTAATTAACATACACCAAACCAATCCAAAAGAACGATCAGAACGATGTGACACTTGTTTTACTCGAACTTCCATATTCAAACGTGCTTCTCTGCCAATCTTGCTACTCTAACCTCCTCTTGCTCCACTGCTTCATCACACATGTTGGCGTGATCCCAACATCATCATCCACAAGTCTAGATCATATCTACTCACGTCCTCTTCCGCGTCTGCGCCTCATGAACCCTTCCCCACCACCTATCACTTCCGTGTCCTCATCCAGGTCTACTCGAATATGGAAGTGTGTTTTTTTTTCATTTTGGGTTTGTGTTAAGGATGGCTGAATATGAGATGGCTTATGAGTGATAGAGATGGTATGAAGCTGCATTATACCATTAATTTTATTTTATTTTTACATATAGGTTGATGGTTTTTATCCGTCATAAATAATATTATTTGATTTAGATTAACAAAGTTAACGAAGAGTAATAAAATTAGGGTTTTCGGAGATCTAGAGATTTAAATCATTAGTTTTTTTTTTTTTTTTAAAGACTAAAAATAAAAAGTTTAATGATAAAATTAACCATATAAGACAAAACCATAATGAGAACAATAAATATTCCAATGTTCAGCACTTTAAAGTTCAATTTACTCTTAAACTCATCACACGGGCATAACGACATACATATATTTTTACTGGCGAAATATCTCTAGTGGTAAGAAAGAAAGGTAATGTGGGAATCCATGCCTTCTGTTGACACCATATTTTTTTTTAGGGGTGTTCGTGGGTTAAGTTGGATTGAGTTTGTATAAATTCTTAACTTAATCCAATTAATTTTTAGTGAGTTGGGTTGGGCTGAATTTGTGTGATTTTATTTTCAATCCCAATCATGAACGGGTTGGGTTGAGTTGGGTCATCGGATAAATAATTTTTAAAAAAATTAAAAATATTTAAAAAATTAAAATAGATTTTCAAATTTTATTCATTTTTTTAGAACAAAAATAATTTTCAATCACAAATTAATATAATCATATATTAATGCACAAAATAAGTTACATATAATAACACTTTCAAACTTAATTATTAATTTCTTCGAACTTAATTCATCATTTTACCTAATCCGAAATTCAAAATAAAATGGTTATCAATCCAAATAGCAAAGTTCACTTAATTTAATATAGTTGAAAAATTCAAATAACATTGTAACACTACTACAAAATAAATTGAAAACAAATTTGCATTTTCAATTTGGAGGGACAAAAGGGTTGTACGGAGAGTTGTAGTGATGCACAGATGACCATGGTGATGCAACAACGGAGGGAGGCAATGACTTGCAGTGATGCAACAACAAAGGGCAGCAGTGACTCGCACAGGGTGAAAGTGTTGAGTGAGTGAGAGTATACTTTTTGTTTTGTCATCATCATTATTATTATATGTAGTTCGAGTTGGGTTGGACGGGTTACGGGTTCATACAACAGAACCTGTTACCCAACCAATAAGTCATCGGTTGAGATTAGATTGGATTGGGTCTGACCCAAACACTCTATTAACTCATTCAAATTAGGTTGGATTGGGTTGGGTTCGTGGGTTATTTGTACTCGTGAACACCCCTAATTTTTTTATTCATGAAACATCTTAAGCATTAAGTAGAAGTGCATCCACTCTCTTAATTGTGAGTATTATCTCTGAATTTCTACAGTGGCAGCTTCACCAGAATATTAGCAGCATCTGATACAATGTCCCAAAGATCTCTGACAACAACCATCGTGACAGGCGTTGCCACGGTGGCCACCATGTCCATGGTCATAGTCATGGTCGGCCACTGTCATAACTTGGGTAACCCCTTCCATATCCTCATTATTAGAAAAAAAGGCTTTTTATATTGCTTAATGAGCGTCGGTTTTGAAAAAATCATTTTAAAATATGATGCGGTGGTAATTTTGTAAATAATTACAACTTATTAACATTGATTTGTGTGAAATTGATGTTGAAATAGATTATTAACATCGGCCTTCGTATAACCGTCGTTGAAGCTTCATTCCTTCTAGAACTCACACGCTCACACTAAAAAAAAGATTGATGCAGTCGCGGCTATAATAAACCGCCAAAAGGGGATGCACTTGTGCTCCATAAATCAGTTGCTAGTGCTAGACTCGTGAGTGAGTGATAATACTTATCAGTGCTTCATGTCACTAACTTAACCATTTTTATTATCTGTAAAGTAACTTAACACATTTAAACAATGAGTTCATTTGTTACTTTACTATCACTTAGAAACTCAAAACCTAGGTTCATCATTCAACTAATATGTGAGAAGGGGCTCTCTCTCTCTCTGGTTCGTGTCTTTGAAATCAAACAATGGAGGAACGTTGTTCGAGTCTCTGGAATCAAGCAATCGAGGTGGAAGAATCGAAGTTGTGTGCGGTGCGTTGTGCGAACATCGAGTTCTTCATGAAGAGCGGTGCATTGTGCTTCCAATCTCGACTTGCAAGAGCATTTCATTCTCCGCTCTCTCCTCTACCATTTTTGAATCGCACAATGTCTCCCTCAAAGTGATTTCAACATTCAGGTTCGATTAGGGTTTTACTTACCCCAATTTCTCTTTCAGTCCCAATTACTTCCTCCAAAAACATGACAGGGTATCAATTTGGTGAATAATAACCCTAGCACTTGCACTCTCACACACACATGTGGCTTGCTGTAATGCTGTTAACTTCGAATGAGTACGAGTATATCAAATTGGAATTTGTGTTTTGTGAGTTGCTACTCTATGGATCATATAGCAGAGTTGATTCCTAATTTGTTGATTGCATGCTCATTCTATGCAATATGATTATAGGTTCAAGAATAAGCATGTGTTATTCTTTTGAAACTTTTGGCATCCAAATCTTAATCTTTTTACAACCTTTTTCAGCTAAAAGAGAAATGGTGAAAGAAGAGAGAAAAATGTATGATAAAATAATTAAGTGGTATGATATTAGAAACAGAAATCTAAAAGATAAATCTATATTTATAGATAAAAATAGCTGAACTGAACAGGGCATATGCTTCTGCAATCTGGCTTTAAGAGTTTCTATGAGTTAGATTACATGAAACTTAACTTTCATGTCCTTAGTTCTTCACATTTCACTCCCTGCTGCATTTATTTCACCTCAATGCAATGCAATGCTCATTGGTTTGAACTTTGAACTTTGAACTTTGATTCATTCATTGCCACAAGGTTTTCTTGTGGAAGGGTTGCAGAGGACTTCAGCTGGTTTGGGCAGCGTATGTTCCCGGTTATTTTCATAATCAATTTTACTTTTAGTATTAGTAGTACTGTGGTAGAGTTTAATTCACATGCTAAAAGTAAAAGGTTGCTCTATAAATGTAAACCCGAAATCAATATAAATTTGACTTCTAAACTAATTATAATCAAAGTTATCAATTTCGCCTTACATGATGTAAAATGAGTAATAAATTGAGTTATTGGTGAAGTACTGTCATTCATTAATGAATTTAATCTTGAAACTACTGAAATTTCTCTGTAAAATGCTGCGAGGGGATTTTGTTGAGTGAACTTTTGTGTTTATTCAAATTCTGACAGCAACTATTGTTGCTTGCTATGATTGTCTACCCTGGGTGGATATATTGCATGTTATAATTGATTCGCAGCCTTTGATTGTGGCTGTACTTGTGGCTTTGTTATTATTTGCTGAGTCAATCGGAGTTGTTGGAGTTGCAAGCCTTCTACTATTGTTGGAGTTCAATACTCTCTATCTCTAAGTAACTAACACTTCTTACTATTTAAACTACCTACTCTGTCTTCCTATTAACTATCTTTCTCCCCTAACAGTTTCTAATATCACAATTGCACAGAGTCACTTTGGCATCTTTATATTCCCTATCAACCAGCTGCCTCACACAAAGAGAACAACACGGCTCAGGCACTATTTCAACCAAACCCAAATTCTCCAGCATTAGTGAGAGAATTAAAATACACTCAAGAATTATAAAACAAAAAAAAAAAAATTAAATATTTTATATTACATAAAAACAAATACTGAATGAATTTATATTTATAATATAATATATATTTTTATATTACAACTGTATCATATGTTTATAGACACAAAACAAAAACTTTCTATTACTCACTACTACTGCAATTAAGATGGTCAAACAAGAGGCAAGGGCAGGGTCCACCTTGGAACAGTGTTAGTATAATATCCAAAGGCAACATCAAAATCAAATAAATTTCGTCTCCTCACTCCAAAGAAGCAAATCCCCCTATACCACTGATGGCTCTTCATGAAGCTAGTATATTATGCGTTTCTGCTATTGGTTCTGCAGAGCCTTTTGTGAAGCAGGTTGGTATTCCTCCTTAGTAATCTTTCATTATCCAAATGAAATTTATTTTGATGATAATCATTGGAGATTAATCTAGACACAAACATATTAATTGATTGTTTTGTTTTTAACATGTTCAGGCTTATCTACCATTTTATCTAAAATCATGAAATTGTGAAATTTCTTAACAATGGATTCTAGTATAAGTAAAATATCAATAAATAATGAAATGCTTAACTAAGTGGGTGAGCTTCTTGTCACAACTAATGTTATATATTATAGAAGTATATACTGGAAAAGCATTGTCTATGGAATTGAAAGACATTAAGGGTTGGTGTCCTAGACTTGATGAGTGACACACCCCAAACCCCCTTTGTTTGCCATGCTATCTAAATATAATGTTGTATAACTTTTTTAAGTGAATTTTCACTTCTCTCCTTAGCCCTTACTTCTGTTAGCGTTTATTATCTGATCTCTAAACTGCATATAACTTGATGCAGATGGGAGCACTTTATGTTGATCGAATAGATTTCAGCGATTATCACATATTCCATGGCAGGGTACATTTTTCTCTCCTGAATTTGGAAGTACTAATTTCTTTTTGCTACTGTGTTGTTAAATTTGACACAGTTTATGAGAAAATTGCTTGAGGATTATATTTGAGTCCTGCATACCTCTATATGGTTTAGTTTTACATTGACTGAGATTTAGTTTTACCTCTAATAAGTCCTGCAATGTCTACAATATATTGTTCTATTACTTTTATTAATTTAAATCTACAGGTATTGTCTTGCCACTTACCACATTTCTTCATAATCTATTAGTAATATGATTTATTGGTATTATTTTTATAGCTTTTGGAGGAAGGTGAGGAAGGAAAGGATCGTGCTACATTGAGATCAAAGCTTGAACTCCCTGTGCAGGTTGTTAGAAAACTTCTGTTTGATATTCTCTTTCAAGCTATATAATTGCACTTACATGTTTATCTTGACATTTGGTGTGGTGTCAGATTTTCATGATTTGCTTTATTTTCTATGTTTTCAATTTTCTTCAAAGAAACAAAGAAATATTACTTTTGCTGTTGTTTTTAATCCTGCATTGTAGACAGATATTACCCATGCACATTCCCCAAGACCTCAGGTAATGAATCCTTGGTATAATAATTTATGCCTGTGGATTTGCCAACTCCACCCTCCCTTGACATATAACGTTTCTCATGTATGAGACTTTTCCTATCCATGGAACATTACAGGCTCTTGTGTCATCATCTTCTAATTTATCACCACCTCAAGGAGTGAGGGGCATGAGAGAAGATGAGGTACTATTGATAGGCTTAACTTAAACATCAGTGTTTTTAAGATTAAATGCTAAGTTAACTTAAAGAGTCTTGTGTAGGTGTGCAAACCAGTGAACTTCAGTAGTTGTTGATTATTAAATGTTCAACCATTCATGCCCAAAATATGAACATGATTAACTATTAATTGTTTGCTTAATGCATGCATACTTGTAGCTGCATTCATACACTTTTGGCGAATTCATGTAACTACTAGACGTTATGTTAACTGAAGTTCTGAAAAACTGCATTCATACACTTTGGATTATGTGAACTTATCAGATTTCATGCATTTTGAAAATCATAAAATTTCTTAATATAGTTTGTGATTTTTGCTAGAATCTATGGTATGTACATGTACTTTGCTAGAAGTGATGCATATACAGATATATACTAGCTAGTTACAAAAGAAAAAGAAAACTAGTACACATCTTAACTATTTTGTAACATAGCTGAGTTTGTTGCTTGCTAAGTTGGAATAACATGAATAATGTTTAGAATAACTTGTCTTAATTGCCTAATTTGCTTGTTTATAACTTTGATATTGTTGTTGCATGATTATTTTAGAGCTTATAATTTATTAGTAATTGTCTGGTTCATAAATTACAGGTTGAGCTAATTGTAAACAGAAAAACAAATAAAAACATCAGCAAATTTAACATCGGTTCTCAGTAAAACCGATGTAGAAAATTTCAAAAACAACGCCATTTCTTATGACAAAACCGCTGTCGAATATAAACATTCAACATCGGTTATATAGAAAACCGATGTTGAAAATTGAAATACAACATCGGTTTTATACAAGATCGACGTAAAATGGAAATTTCGACACCGGTTTGAAAACTAATGTTGAACATAATGGATTTTCAACATCGGTTTTAACCGATGTTAAAAGGCTAAAAGAACCGACGTTAAAAGCCTTTTTTCTAGTAGTTGCCCCACCAGGATATTTGGCATCTTCTACTCCTTTTGTTACTTTTAACAACAATCACAAAAATTGAGTGAGTGAACCATTTACCATGTACATACAGTAGAAAAATATCATTTTAACACAAGATAGAAAAATTATTATATAAAATAAAGATCATGTCTACAATTTATAAGAAAATAATAACAAGTTTTAATCATGCATGTGTTAGTGTTACGTTAAATCATAACATGATTTAATGAATATGAAATATTTCTATCAATTAATTATTAGAGAAACTAATTTTAACTTATAAAAAAATTATTTTTTTTTTCAATTTAAAGGTTTCACTAAGAAATATTTAGGGATATTAATTAAGAAATTAATAAATATCGTTTTATGTAAACAATACAATGAAAATACAATAGAAATTACAATTATGGTTCTAACACCAAGAAAAAAGGAAATCAGGGGGGAAATGTTCAAATCACATTTACTAATGCTTTGACAATTATGGGAGAATTAAAGTGCTAAAAGGAAAATTGCCATTTTTGAAAAGATAGGCACAAGCCAAGTTGCAAGGTTATCTTCTAATGCTACAAGAAAGTAGATAGATAATACGGTGAAGATAATACTAAATTGGTAACTTAATTAAGCATTCTTAACAAATTTAAAGGCATTGATGTTCATACTTTTACAAAGACAATAAAGATGTTGAAAAGAAGACTCCCTTTGAATAAACGTGTTTCTTGCATTACAATAAGTAAAATAAAGATTTGGTCCTTAATCTTTGAATATTTTTTCATGTTTATGTTTGGACAAAGACATGCGTGTAGATGTAGGAACGTAAGTACATATTTATCTGGAATTTTAAAAAAGATATTAACCTAAATTTTTAAAATGTTTCGTTAGAGAAGAAAGCAAGATTTTAAGTATAAAATATGATCTTTCAGAATATCCTTTTAAGATCTGATCTTCTACAAATTAATCAATTTTTTTTAATAATATAAAATAAAAAATAACTAATCATTTTTTAATAATATAAAATAAAAAAAATAATTAACCAATTTTTGTTTTACGGAGTCATTTATAACAACAAATTCAATAATAAATACAACAGATTCAATAGATAAATTCAATGTTAATATTTGTATTTTTTTTATTTATTCATATTATGTATTAATTATTATTTTAATCTTTAATTATAAATAAATATTTATATTATTTTTATTCTATTTTTTTAATATTAATTGTTTCATACTTAAATATTATATTATTAAATAATTAATTTTCTAAAATAAACCTACAAAAATATCATAAGATGTTCATCTAACATGTATCATTAAAACAAAAAATATTAAAAGAGATTTTGATATTCACACGCAATGCAACAATAGCCCAAGAAAAATAGACCTTCACCAATAATAAAGATGCCTGATAACATATATTGTTAGATTTATAATGCTTGTGCTAATTTTTAGTATTTAGAAAATATTCGTTTTTATTCAAATGTGTTGTGCATGGCATATATTATATGGACTGACTCATTTTTAAAAATTAATGATTTTTAATTTATAATTCATCTAATAACTCTATTTATTACAATTTTAGTTAATAATTGATTAGAGACCAAAATCATCAATTTATTAAATCAGAAGAATCAAATATTAAAATAAAAAAATAATAAAAACCAAAATTATAGATTTGATAAACTAGAAAAATCAAAATTTAATTTAATCATTTTATAATTATAACTTAATAGTCGGATGGATCAATCAAATTCACATGTTATATAAATTTATTGAGTGATACTTCGTCCAAATTAAAATATAAGAAAATAAAATGTCATGTAAATTATACTAAAATATAAACAAAATTTAACTAATTTTTTTTATTAATGATATTATTTCTAAAATATCTTTATCAACTTTTCTTTTTCCGTGTGGTATGTAGTTAATGTAAACAGTATATTAATAAATGAACACTTACTTTATTGTTATTGAGAGTATGAAAATTAAATAATGTTAAATATTTTTAGTTACTGTTTGGTCCAGTTTATTTTTAATTTATAAATAATTTTTAAGTAAGTTTGGCCAAACATCAATTTATAAAAGTTCCTTAAAATAAAAGTTACTTATTTTTAATGAAGAAAAATTAAAAATAAGGAGTTTTATAATAAGTCACTCAAAACTATTTATGTGAAGCTTATTTTCATATCTCTCTTCGAATCCCAGCATGACCAACTTTTTGAATAATTAATATTTTTTTTATTAGAAAATATTAATGATTAGTTCGTTAATTTTTGTTACCGAGGGGGAATTGAATCCAAGACCTCTCAATCTGATTATATTTTTAACTTTAAAAAACTTTTAAGTTAAAAAGTAAAATAAAATTAACAAACAACCTTTTACTTATTTTTTAAAATTCTTATTTTTAACTTTTACTTAAAAGTAACTTATAAGTTAAAAATAAACTAGACTAAACGAAGCGTTAGTATAACAATTAGTGTAAATATTATTAGATCATTTTTTAAAAATGATTTATTAATAGTGTAAAATTCTTTCTAGTATCTATATTCTATAGCATATAGAGATGAAAAAATAGACTTGAATCAAGGGTACCCACAAAAAGTATTATTAAGATGGGCACAAGAATAAATATTTACCGTAAAATTTTATAAGATGTATAAGATGAGTATAGGTATGAATATATATATATATATATATATATACACGGGCGATTCGCATGAGAATTGTATTTTTATGTAAGAATGATAATAGACATTTTCATCCATTGGATTTAATTAGATGGTAAGGATTAACGCAGTTTTTTTAAAAATTAGCATGCACCTACTTCATTTGATTTCTCTGCATCCAAAATAAAAAAAAAAAAAAAAAATCTTCTCCTTCCCCCTGTTTAGTGCACCCAAAATTAAAAGAAAAAAACATTATTTCACTCTCTCATAATCCTAATTCATAGTAGTCTTAAACCCTACATCCTAAACACAAAACCCTACGTCCTAAACTTTAACCAAACAAACATTGTTTCACTTCCCATGATAACGGTGTTTCCTCAATACAAGAAAATTTTCTGCACCTAAAATTAAAAGAAAAAAACATTATTTCACTCTCTCATAATCCTAATTCATAGTAATCTTAAACCCTACATCCTAAACACAAAACCCTACGTCCTCAACTTTAACCAAACAAATATTGTTTCACTTCCCATGACAACGGTGTTTCCTCAATACAAGAAAATTTTCTGTTTTCATCTTCGTTTTTGTAAGTATGATAATTATTATTATTATTTTCTTCTACTCACGAATATGTTTTGTTTTGAGTTAACATGTAATTACATTTGTTGTTTAATTTCTCATTTTTTTTCATTCTTTATTTTCTAGGAATATGAACATGGAGACAATTGTTGCATCAGAAGAATTAAATGATTCTATAGACACAGCAATGGTGGTGGTGATGGAAACAACGAGGACAACAACCATGATGGTGGTGGCGACGGTGGCCCTGCGGTTGCAAGAACGACAATAGTAACCATGTTGGTGGTGGTGGTGATGACAACAACGAGGACAACAACCATGATGGTGGCGACGACGGTGGCCCTAGCGGTTGCAAGAACGACGATAGTAATCATGTTGGTGGTGCTAGCAGTGGCAGTGACGAGGCGGTGGTCATGGTGATGAGGATGTTGTTTTGCCTATGTGCTCTTAGAAAAAAATGCAGAGAAAAAAATTAATTGAGAGAAAGGGAGGAATAAAATCATGGTGATGCCCTTAAAATTAAAATTTTAATCAAATGGATTTATTTTAATATATATATATATATATATATATATATATATATTAAATAAATAATTCTATTATATAATAATATTTGATTAATTTTACAATTAATACTAAATAATTATGTAATAATAACTTTATTAGTCAATGAGTACAAGTATGGGTAATTTTGAAACTACAAATTTAACATTGAAATTAGCTTTTCAAAATAATCTAACAGTTTGATATTGAAGATGTTTTAAAACAACTTAAATTTGATGAAATTTTTTTTTCCCTAATTTTAATCTAGTAATCCCAAATATGTTATTTTTCTTAAAACAGCTGAAATTTTTGTATTCCAAACGTTCTTTTCTGCGGTGTGATTGTTTAAATTAAACCACACCTATTATCTTTGGCCTTTGGGACTTGGGTCATAGTATTGAAAACATTATCTAAAGTGATAGAAAAAAGTTTTTTCTCTATTCCCCAATCATGCAAAAAATTATTAATATTCCTGGACAACTCAAAACCAGTGTGAGGAGAAGGCATATGACGAAAGTTAAGAATCTTGGTATTCAACTTTCAATTTAGATCAGCATAATGAGCAGTTAAAGTGATGTAACCCTTAGTATTACAAGAAATCCATAAATCACTTGTTAAGCAAATTCTACTGTGAATGTTAGCCAACACTCCTTTAAGTATGATCTTTTCTTTTGCATGCAATCTCCTTATATCACTCTTATATGTATTTCTAGAGATTGGAATAGAATCAAGATTCAAATAAGCAATCCAAGCCTTAAGCTCCGGGTACTCAACGAATTTGTAGGGCAAACCACGTCTAAGAACTAGATTAGCACATAACTCATGTGATATCATTTGATTTATCTTTCTTGCCTTTAACTTTCCTTGCATGTCTAATATCAATTGAACCACATCTTTAGTTTTGATTTTGTCACATTTCTCAATATGATGTTTTAAATGAGAAGTTCTATATTTTTTACCACCAATTACATATTTTTTGTTACATGCATTACACTTTGCCCTTTCTTTTCCATCCTTGCACACACCAATTTTAGTGAAGAATTTTCAACATTCTGATGTTAAAGATTTGCTCTTTTTATTTTTAGCTTCAACAAATTCAACATCATGATCATCTCTTTCATTTTCAGTATCCTTATCCTCATCCTCATTCTCATGTTTAGAATCATCATTACTCAAAACAACATCATATTTATTAATTGACTCATCCATTTCAATTTAGAAATCTTGTTCAAACATTAAAGAAAACAAACTTTCAAAATCAAAATTCAAAAGTTCAATCCAACATAAGCAGAGCATACACAACAAAGTTTGAAAATTAAAATCACCAAGTAAACTAAAGCAAGCATCTCCTTCCTTTGCAAAATCTGGTCAATTTCAATCCTAACATGGAATCTCAATCCTAAAGGTAGAGCACAGTTAAAGGAAGGAATAATCAGATATAGAGCATACCAAAGGCATCAACCAATTTCACAAGAAAACCTATGGCTGTGCACAGACAAGCATGGCATAAATAAAGCACACAGTTAAAGGCAAGAATAATTAGATACGTACCAAAATGGCCGTGACAATAAGCCAGCAAGGAGAAGACCAGTGGAGAGGGAGACCAGAGAGAGAGAGGAGACCAACGTGGGAGAGGGACCATGAGGGAGAAGTAGATCTTAGATCGTGATGCAACGAGCGTCACACTAGCGAGGGGACAAGCGTTGTGTGAGTAAGGCGAGGTTGTGGGGTCTTGGCGAGGTCGCGTGGCCTGGTGGTGGCATCGCCGCGTGCAAGGACGATCAGCGCAGAGTGTGTGCGTGGAAGATGGGTGTTATGCATGAGGAATACGGAGTAGTCGATGATGAGGTTGCGCGGCCCTGGTGGTGGCGTCGTCGCGCGCGCGAGGAAGACAAAGAGGTCGATGGCGAGGTTGCACGGCCTGGTGGCGACGGCATCCCACGCGAGGACGATTGACGAGGTTGGCGGCAAGGTCGTCAGTGTGGTGGCTGGGTGGCAAGGTGTGGCAGAGAGGGAGAACGACATTAATCTGTTTCTATTTTGGTTATTTCGTTTGGGTAAAGTCGCAAATGTGAGAAGAATAGGATCTATTAGGTTTTTTTGGGTGGGCCGCGAGCTGGCCCGCACGGGCCACGGGCCAAAGGCGTGATGGGCCAAGCAGGCTGGTGAGCTGGTATCTCCACCTTGGCCCACCATTTTTCATGGGCTGGCAGGTTGGCCTGACGGGCCTAAGCCCACTTTGACATCCCTATTGCCAATCTAGTATGCTTGATGTCTGTTCCAATATTTAATTATGACATATGGAAGGAAATGTAATTGTGAAAACCTTCTTAATTGCAAAGATACCCAATGTATAATAGGACTTTAATGTTCGTGACTTGTGAATCACAATTCACAATCATTAAAGTTATGATCAAGAATTTACTTATTGTAGCTTAGTTGGTAGAATGATTATGAAATACTTTTTTTTCTTTTTTATGATAGGTTGTACTATATAAAGTTGAATATAGTTATGTTTGTTATATAAATTAAGGTTGGATTTGGGTAAATAACTCAATTAAGCACTTATTGAATAAGTATTTATCATATAAGTGCTTAAATGTAAGTTATTTTTATAATTGAAGAAGAATTCAATTTAAACTATTTTCACACAAGATATAAGTTTTTTTTATTAGTTATCCTAGTAAGCTTATTCAAATAAGTTGCAAACAGCTTATGCACATATCATAAGTTTTTTCAAACATATATCATAAGCTATTTTTGTAATGCCTCTAAGCAAGCTTTAGTTATTCTAATTTCTGAACTTGAAGATTGGTTTTATTAAGTTGTTGCACAAGGGGTAGCCTGCTTGCTATTAATTTTTTTACTGCAACAACAATCTTTTGTAAGGGGCTGCTGCCTCATTTCTTTAGTGCATTTTGGTTCAGCAATTTTGATTTGTCGGGCAGTAGGAATTTGGTAAAAACTGATTTTATTAAGTTGTTGCACAATGGGCAGCCTGCTATTAATTTTTTGTTATAGCAACAACTTTTGTAAGGGGTTGTTGCCTTAACTCTTTAGTGCATTTTGGTTCAGCAATTTTGATTTGTCAGGCAGTAGGAATTTAGTAAAAACTAGTTTTATTGAGCTGCTACACAAGTGGCAGACTACTGTTAATTTTTTACTACAGCAACAACTTTTGTAAAAGGCTATTGCCTCAGCTCTTTATTGGTAAAAATGGTTCTTTTTCCAGCAACAAACAAGCTGGACATCAATTTGTAAAATTATGTTTTACAAGGCTTTAATTGGCTTGTCCAAATTGTGGTAAGCTTTGCAATTCATTTTTTGAACTTAGCTGTATCCAACTTTATAGTTGGCTGTTCTTGCTTGCTAGTTTTTTTAGCTATATCAACTTGATGGGTTAGGTTTGGCCCCCATCTTTCCTTGTATTTTTTCTTTTCTTTATTAATTGAATTGTAACTGGCTTGATCATATGATAGGGAACCTTGAGAGTAATCCCCTTGGTCCTTCTCTTAAGGTTTGGGTGGTCTAGCCTTTAGATAAAAAAAAAAAAGATAAGCCCAGATAAACTTTAAATAAGTTATTTGAAAAACATCTTAATTTGATCATGGCTTAAGCATGTGAATGCATGGCTTAAACATCAATTTTATCCATAAACCCCTTCTTTCTTTGTTTTTTGTTTGTTTTTCCACTATTGTTTGTAAAAATATAGTGATCTAAATTCATGGAGTTTACACTTAATTTTTGTTACCTGTGTTTTTAATTAAATATGCATAGTTAAAAGTTTATAATATATTTTTTTAATTTGTTTTTTATAGGTTGACCAATGATGCATTTGAATGCATCCAAAAAAAGAACCCTTGAACCAAAGGAAGAAAGTTGTAATGTAAAATTTGCTAGTTTTTGTACTAGTTTAATATATAATAGGTCAAAAATTTTATTTTTAATTTGTTTATTGATTTATTTTTAGGTATGTTTAATGTATAGGATGAATATTGTTAGTTTGGCTAAAATTAACGCCAATTTAACATATCTACAAAAAACAACGCTTTAAGAGACACCTTTTAAATATCTTATTGACATTAACGAAAAATTAAAAATATTAACTATTATTCTTCGTGAACTAGTTAGTAAATGGGTTGAGAGTCCTAGTTCGTTTAAGATAAGACACAATTTTGTTCCCTTCACATTAGTTGATGTTTGTTTTGTATTAGGATTGAAAATAGATGGACAACTCATGTCCTTAGTAGATGATAGAATTTGTAAAGTCAAACGTTTGTTTAAAGGAAAGGAAATAACAATGTTAAAAATAATTTCTTTTACTTGACAAAAAAGAAATGCAACATGATAAAAAGAGAAGAAATGAAACATTTTTTTTATTTAGTGTGGGACCCACTCATTTAAGTGAATTAGGAGATTTAATATTAAAAAATGGGTGTTGGGTGAGTGTAGAGGAAAATCTGAGTGTAGACAAACATTTTCCTTTTATTAGACAACTTAAGGGAATGGAAAAAAAAAAAGCCATAATATGGAAGCTAAGTACCTAACGGAAAAACCTCCCACCCAAAATAAACAAAAGAAATTCTTTGTGGTTATCGAGCTTTGAGTGATGGTTGGATGGTGCGATGGGTATGTGGCTTGTCAATGTTGGTGGTGGTGATTGGTGTAGCTACAATTTGGTTGGCTTGCGGCAAGGGCAAGGGTGATGCATTGATGTGGTGGAGATAGTGAAAGTTTTGGGTTATGGCCTTATGGTGAAAGATTGAATGTTGAACAATATGAAAAGACGAAGGATGATGATGTTTTCTAGAAGTTTATAATTTTCAAAATAAAATATAAAGATAATGATAATTTCTACTTTCCATTATGTTAATTAGTTTTTTATTTTATTTTAAAAATAAAAATACTAACAGTGTTAACAAAACAATTATGGTGTTAAAAACATGAAAACATAAAGCACCAATAATCGAATATATGATTTTTTATTTATTTTGAGAAATCATTTTTGTACAATGAATCGTAAGAGAGATATGAATATGCAAGAGAAATAGGTGTGAGATAAAATGAGTAATCCGACGTAGATAAAAATAAAGCATAGTAATATTATAAAAAATAAAAGTGTCGTAAATATACGTTGAACGCGTAATATATATAACTTGTCTTTTTTCATATAGAAATTATCGTATGACTGGGTTCTTGTACTGTATCTACGTTCTTTTTTGTCATTGCATAATAATAATGCCGCTATTGGCAATCTTAGTTCTCATCAACCAATACATGTCGGAAAGAAATGAATGTATGACACAAAATAGAAACACATGGCACATATATACAAACTACGACCAACGTAACATCAGCATATAACAAACCACACACCAGACAAACAAAACTCACATAAAATTGTCACACGAATCAAGCTACGTCCAATACAGTAAAAGACACCCTCGATCGTCCTCAATAACAAGAAAAACCAGCTTTCAACTAACCCTCTTGATATAATATAAACTTTTGAAATAATATAAGAGTTTAATTAGATGTACTAACGTGCTATTCAATCATAACTCATTAAATCATTGTTTTGGTGCCAATCTCGAAGATAGCTTAGGGTGTGACTGTCCCATGGGTCAAAGAGACCCAAAAAAATTAAATCAAGTTTCATATAAAAAGAAAAATATTAATTCTTTTAGGTATCATTAAAACTTAATTAAAATATAATTGTATATAAAAATTGTTCTATTAGGAGAAATCAAATTCACACTTATGATATTTTTTCCTTCATCCTGAACCTATAAAATTCAAGGACGGCTCTATACCCTTTATATAATTTTTAATATAATTTTATATAAAAATAAATAAATTTATCATTTAATAAATAGTTATGATTAAATAACATTTTACACTGGATGCATATATCACGAATAGTCCTTTTTCTCATGATATAGTATGTGCGACTAAACAAAAGTACCATAGAAAACAAGGTCCAAATAATTAATCCAAATTATTACTCGTATATGGCCGGCCTAATTAGTAATTACCAGCTCATTCTTTGCATGTAGGACTTTGTCAATGTCACTATCACCCCTTAAACCATTGAATCATAATTTCCTATGCACACTCTTTTCAAAAACTCTCAATAGTTCTTTTGTTCTTAATTTGTTTTCATTATTCCCTCTATTTTCCATATTCTCATCAACCAATAACCCCATTTTGGTTCAACCTCTGATCAAACCAAGTATGGCTCATGAAAGAGCATACTATTGCCTTCCTATGCTCTTGTTATTGGCCTTATGTAATCTTGTGCCATCATTGGGAGACACAGAAGCTCAAATTTTGATGAGGTTCAAAGCTTCATTGTCCAATAACAATGCCTTAGACAACTGGGTCAACGAGTCTAGTTTATGTAGTTGGAGAGGCATGTTATGCAATCACACTGACCAAACATTCTATGGCTTGAGACTAGAGAACATGAGTCTTGGTGGGAAAATTGATGTTGACACCTTGTTGGAGTTGCCAACTTTGACAAGCTTTAGTGTCAAGAACAACACGTTTGAGGGGCCAATGCCTGAGTTCAAAAAGCTTGTGAGGCTGAGGGCATTGTTTCTGTCCCATAACAAGTTCAATGGTGATGTTCCTGATGATGCTTTTGAGGGCATGACAAGGCTCAAAAAGGTGTTCTTGGCACAAAATGGCTTCACAGGTCATATTCCTAAGTCACTTACTAACTTGCCTAGACTTTGGGATTTGGACTTGAGTGGGAATAGCTTTGGAGGAAACATACCTGAGTTTCAACAAAAGGGTTTCAGAATGTTTAATTTATCGCATAATCAGTTGGAAGGTTCAATACCAGAAAGCTTGAGCAACAAGGATCCAAGTTCATTTACTGGTAAGTTAATAATAGTCATTTTTTATTGAGTTTAACTATCGATACATTAAAAGTATAAAATAGTTACATCATAACCTACCACATTACTTTTAAGATAATTTTATAAAAGTTAATAGACTTACCATTAATAAAAGATTATGATTGAATAACATTTTGAAACCAGTGCATCACTATTTTTTGTTTTTAAGACTTACCATTTCTATTTTTTCACCAACACAACACAGGCTTAAGTTTTAATTTGTTTGTTTGATCTTCAACTCAATTTTTAGTCACTTACCATTGATTTTGAACTGGTTTGGAAACTTCAATGAGGTGTTGTGTTTCTGGTTCATGTAATATTCCAGGAGGTTTATAAAAACAAGGGAATAGTGCACACACATGAAGCTTTATAGACTTAACTTCCTGATACAGAAAAAGTTACATGGATTGATCATCCATTCATGTACAATACATACTCCTCAAAGTTATCTTAGACTAATTAAAGAGTTTAATGATGTACTGTCAATCAATTACAATTCACTATTTGAATGACTTTGAGATAATTTTATAAAAAATAATTAATTTATCATAAATGAAAAATTGTGATTGACTGAGAGTTTTGTAGAGTATCACCCTTTTTCTCCTAGTTAAATATAGATATTGTTTCTCTTTCTTCTTGTTGTTGGATGTTATCTAACATATATGTTCAATTTACTTGTTCCTTGCAACACAGGCAACAGAGGCCTATGTGGAAAACCTATGAGTTCCTGCAATGAGATTGGCAGCAATGACTCTAATAAATCAGAGGTTCCTGACCCTCCTTCATCTGAAAGAAAGGGAAAGAAACACAAAATCCTTATAACTGTCATCATAGTGGCGGCAGTGGTTGTTGTTGCTTCAATGTTAGCACTTCTATTTATCCGCAACCACAGAAGAAAAAGGTTGCAACCTATAATACCAAGCAAGAAGGGGGAAAATTCCAAGAACAGTGCAGGCTTCAAGGAATCATCACAATCACTTGATCATATGACAAGTGATTTCAAGAACGGTGGCGACGGCGAATTGAACTTTGTTAGGGAAGACAAAGGGGGGTTTGATTTGCAGGAACTGCTTAGAGCCTCAGCTGCGGTTCTTGGCAGTGGCAGTTTCGGGTCGACCTACAAGGCCATGATTAATTTGAATGGACCAACTGTGGTTGTGAAGAGGTTTAGGCACATGAACAATCTTGGAAAGAGGGAGTTCATTGAGCACATGCAAAGGCTTGGAAGTTTGACACACCCTAATCTTCTCCCCCTTGCAGCATTCTACTACAGAAGAGATGATAAGTTTTTGGTATATGACTATGCCGAAAATGGAAGCTTGGCCAGTCATCTGCATGGTATGCCAATGTTTTATTTTATAATAAATAGCGTCTAGTTGAATAAATTTTACCAGAAAAACTTATAAGAAGAAAAAATAAATAAATTTTTCATTAGTTAAAATTGATTTTTTCTATCATTAATTTGTATTCTCTCATCCAACTTCGTTAAATGATACGGAATTGTTACAAATTAATTAAATAAGAAGTTAATTTTAATTTATAAAAAAAATTATTTTATTTTTTTTCTTATTTTCTTCTATGTAAACATTTCATCTGGAGAAATCATAATAATAAATATTATAGTTATATAATAAGTAGAGTCTGCCACTCTTACTGGCTTCAATCAATTAATGAATTAAAAAAAATCATCAACCCTGAACAATTGAATTAATTCATTTTGTTAGAGACATATGCAAAATGCACCAGGTGGTGTAGTTGTTGTATTGTCACGTGAAATAATACTACCTTTTTTGAGAATTTGATTTTTAACCATGACTAATAGCATCATATGATATACGTAACCAACCTCGCCTGGTGCGATAATACAAAAGAAAATGGTTGGTATGAATTTCAATATAGTTATCGTAATTATCAATAAACTTATCACACATTACATGTTTTCTAATAGCTTAAACTTTTCGATTCGAAAAACTCATCAAGAGTTTGAACTTTTATCACAGTTCGAGTTGTGTTTAATTTCTATAAACTTACCATACTCATGATAATTTGTAATTGAATAGGATTGTTAGTGTATTGTTCAGTTTGTTTAGATACATTATTTTTAAAAATATAAAAAAAATAAAATTAACTTTTTAATAGTTAAAATTATTTTGTCTAATAATTAATTAGTAAAATTTTCATATATCTTTTTTAAAATATATAAAATTTTTATAAATGATGAGAAAAAAGAATTTTAACTTTTAAAAAAATTAATTTTATTTTTTCTTTTCTATTTTTTTCTTCTAAAATGGATTTAATATGTCTAGGACTTTATTCATTAAAATTTGCTACAGCTCTATATATATATATATATATATTTAAAGGAAAATTGATCATCATGCAGGTAGAAGTGACTCTGTGCTAACCTGGTCAAGCCGTTTGAAGATCATAAAAGGAGTGGCAAGAGGCTTAGGCCACCTCTACGAAAACTTCCCAAACCAAAACCTACCACATGGCCATCTCAAGTCCTCCAATGTGGTCTTGGACTATTCATTTGAGCCACAACTGACGGAGTACGGCCTCGTGGCAGCGGTGAGCAAGAGCCACGCTCAGCGCTTCATGGCGGCCTACAAGGCGCCAGAGGTGAGCCAGTTTGGGCGGCCGAATGTGAAGAGTGACGTGTGGTGTCTGGGGATCCTCATTCTGGAGCTTCTAACAGGGAAGTTCCCAGCAAACTATCTAAGGCATGGGAATAAGGGTGGCAACAATGGTGACTTGGCAAAATGGGTGGACTCAGTGGTGAGGGAAGAGTGGACTGGTGAGGTGTTTGACAAGGGCATGTTGGGGAGAAGGAATGGGGAGGGTGAGATGCTGAAGCTGCTGAGGATTGGGATGTTTTGCTGCAAATGGGGTGTGGAGAGTAGGTGGGATTGGAGGGAGGCATTGGCTAGGATTGAGGAGTTGAAGGAGAGGGACAGTGATCATGAGGATTACTCTTCTAATGTCAGTGATGGAGATTTGAACTACTCAAGGACTACTGTGACTGAAGATGAGTTCTCTTTCTCTGTCACTAATTGATGATGATCATGAGTTTCAGCAACATTTCAGTTGAACTAGTTTGTGGTTACTAATGATGTTGTTGCTAGTGTGGTGTGGTCATTGTGATATGCTCATTGAGGCCTAAAATTGTTTTTATGTTTGCACCAAATGTAGGAAACATTTTACAATTGTTATAGTTATTGAGTTTTTTTTTAGATTTTTATTCATTTTTTAAGAGTTTGTAATTTTGTATCAGTTCAATGAAGATTCTAGATCAGATTTATATTTGTTGCAATACAATGATTATAAATGTTTTTTTTTAATAAGAAAATCTATTGTTTAAGATATATCATGTTGAATTTCTTTGTTGATGAGTGAAGATTTGATAAGTTTAATATATGGGACTATAACACTAAGTGGGTTTAAACCTTTAAGCTAGAGGTAGTTTTCGCTTTTTTGAAAACCCTTAAAAAAATTACACCTTAAAGATATATACTTTCAAGTTTTTTTTTAATCAATAAAAATCAAACTTTTCTGTAAAGAAGTTTACAACACATCTTAGTTGTTAAAATTTAATGGAAATCAATAAATTTGATAGAAATCATTTAAATTATGAAATATATATAATAAATTTTAATCAATGAGAATTTATATAAAAAAAAAAAGTATTGCTAACACTTCTATCATCTCCTTAGAGAAAAAGATTTATGTATTATGGATGTAAAATTATTTCAAAAGTTATTATATATGATTAAGTGACAATGTAAAATAGTATTTATACACAAATAATTAGTTATAACTTTTTTTTTTTTTAAGTATTTGACAAATAAATTATTAAAAAATAAATTTAAATAAAAACAAGTTATTTACCATAACAATAATTATAAATCTAGTTATAGTTTTTTTTTCATACCGATCTTTTTAGCACCTGTACGTCCTAGTTGTTCATTCCAACTAACTAGATTGATACCAATAAATACGAGGTTCAATACCCGAGCCTCAACATGTATTATTGAAAGAAAAAAGAAAAAAAAAATCAGAATAAACAACGAAATTCAAGGGGGACCAAACCAAAAATCCATCGTATCAAGAAAATCTAAACTTGGGAAAGACCAACTCTATCTCTAAATAACGATTCACTAATACAGTTAGACAAAGCGTTTCACCAAAAAAAAGTCAGAAAACAGGAAGCCATAATTGGCTAAAGTATCCACATAGCGGTTGCCCTGAAGATGTGGGAACAACTAACTTCGTAGAATTGAATAGCAGAAACAATTGACTTGACTATACTGTTGACTAAGAGGATGAAAATATATCGGAAATGGGTAGTACTGTTGTTATAGTATGTAGAAAAAGTGAAAGGGGTAAAAGGGATAGAGGAGCTAGAGCCATCAAACGTGAGTATGGTGGGCCGGGTAAGGTTCTTGATCATTTCCAAGCTGACTGAAATGCAACCTCGACATGGCAACTAGAGGTGTCTTGGGTATCGCAGCCTGCGAAAGAACCTTCAAAGATTACAGGGAAAGTGTGGAAAGTGTTTTTGGGCGACTTCTCGATGCATATTGGTATCTCCTTCTCCCTCCACGTTGAGTTGGAGTTATGAAGGCCATTTAAATAGTCACCTTCAAAGGCTGGAACAAACTCTGGTTGGAGAGTGATTATTCCCTTATCACTCTAGCTCTCCGTAACATTGATTTGGTTCTTGGCAGCTTTGAAACTGTTGGTCCAACTGCCTTGCTCTCACGGGCTCTATGGACTTTATTATTTCGCATACTTTTGGGAATGCTTGTGTTGATACTTCGATTAATTTGGACATCTCAGTTGTGAACTTCACCTAGTGAACTTCTATACCAAAACTTAAGTGAGAATTTCTTTAAAGGACAAGACTTCCAAGCTAGTTTTCGTGCTTAGTATGGGTTTTGGAGTGTTCCCCCTCCACTTGTATTTTTGTTTGATTTTTTTTTTAATAATACTTGAAATGGCTAAGGCACGGGATTATGTTTTGCTCTACTGACAACCTAGTTGAAATGAGAGTAGTAGCTAGCTCCTACTTAAAATAAAGTTCTTGATCCTTCGCCTTCATTTTTCTTACAATCGATGTAAAAACTTTTCATTTGTTTACAATATTGTCACATTTGTTAAATCCATATTTTTCCTATTATTAATTTTCAGCTATCACACATATAGGTAGGAGTGACAAAATGGGTCGTCCAACATGTTTGATCAGTCCACCCTGTCAATGGGTGGCCAGCCCACCAATTTTTTATTTTTTTAAAACCAACCTACTAATTAAATTATAAAATTAAATAGTAAATTAATTTAGAGTAAAATACTCATACACTGTCAACATAAAATTATTTTATCTCGTTGGTTAATCATAATTCACCGTTGTAATGACTTTTAAAATAATTTTATAAAAGTTAACTGTCTTACTATAAATGGAGGGTTGCGATTGACTAATAGTATAAAATAATTTTACACTGGCGGTGCATAAACTTTTTTCTCATTAATTTATACAAAAGTTGAATAACAAACTTCTTATTCTTTTTAATTTCACGGTAATTACAATAATTAGATAAAAATCCGTGCAATGCATGGCTTGCGCAAATAAATGAGCAAATTATTTAAATAAAGAATTATGCAATATAAGTTATTATTGTAATTTTGTGTCATTTCTTTGAATTATGCAATGTAAGTTATTATTGTAATTTGTTGATTTTTTACATTGAAGCAATATCTATCTATCTATATCTATATATAATATAAATCATGAGATGCAAACACATACAACGCCATGCCAATTTACTAATTTTTGACACATAAACTTAATTGGTTAGGTGTCATTTCACAGTTGAATTTTATTATTTAACTTAATCTCCAAACATTTACTCATCATCTTAAAACACCTTAGAAAAATTATGTTTCAATCGTCATTCTTCAAGCTAATAAATGTCTTTAATTAGTTACTAAACTATTAAATTGGTATTACAATTTGTTCATACGTTTTGGATTTCTACTTTTTTTATTTGTCATATCAATGAAATGTATTTTTTTGGTAGTTCATGGAAGCTTCCTACGTAATTAATAATAACATATTCAAGAGTAAAATGTACTTAAAATTCTATATGTTAGCTAGAATGATTAATATCTTTGAAAAACTTTTTACAAAATCTTTTTCTTGATAATGAAATAAAATAGAACAAGGTTAGTATTTTATTATTTGTAGTAAGTATGGTAAGACAAATAACAGGGCAGAGAAAATATAGTAATTATGTTTCTATAAATAATGTACCAGCATATGATTTTAATTGATTTTAATATTCTTGATATTTGAATTTATGACCTCTTTATCAATGTTTTTTTTTTTGGTTTCAAGTGAGTTTAATATTTTTTTTATTTGAATTTATGATTTTTAAAGCATAAACCCTAGAATTTAAACACTAAATACTAAAACATTGAACCCTAAAACTCTAAATCTTAAAATCATAAACCATAAACCTTAAAACCCTAAAATTCTACACACTAAATACCAATGTAAAATGAAACCCTAAATCCTTAGTGCTTCATTTAGGGTTTCATGATTTAAGATAAAGTTTCGTAAATTAAATCTTAAGGAATGAGGGTGGTGTAAACAAAACCTTAAGAATTCAAGGTCTTGTAAATGAAACCGTAAGGATTTAGGGCATCGTAAATGAAAACCTAAAGATTTAATGTTTTGTAAATGAAAAACCAAATATTTAATGTTTTGTATATGAAACCCAAATGATTTACATACGGTTATGTGAATTAAACTTTAAGGATTTAGGTTTTCGTATATGAAATCCTAAGGATTTAAGGTTTTATGGATGAAACCCTATGAATTTAGGCTTTCATGGATGAAACACTATGAAATTAGGTTTTCTTGGATGAAACCCTAAGGATTTAGGGTTTAGGCTTTCGTGGATGAAACCCTAAAGATCTAGTGGACTAAATCTTAATAATTTAAGATTTTATGTATAAAATCCAAAGGATTTAGGGTTTCATGAATGCAAACTTAAGGATTTAAGGTTTTGTGGATATAATAGTAAGAATTTAAAGTTTCATAGATAAAACCCTAAAGAATTAGGATTTAGGGTTTTGTGAATGAAACCCTAAGAATTTAGGATTTAGTGGATTAAATCCTAAGCATTTAGAGTTTTGTGCATAAAATCAAAAGGATTTAGGTTTCATGAATGCAATCCTAAGAATTTAAGGTTTTGTTGTTGCAACACCAAGGATTTATGGTTTCATGGATAAAATCCTAAGGATATAGGATTTTGTAAATGCATCTCTAAGGATTTAGTATTTTGTGGATGCATCCTTAAGGATTTTGGGTTTCCTAGATTCAACATTAAGGATTTAGGATTTCATGGATAAAATCATAAGGATTTAAGGTTTCGAGTTTTGTGAATGAAACCCTAAGGATTTACGGTTTTGTGAATGCAACCTTAAAGATTTAGGATTTCATGGATGCAACCCTAAGAATTTAGGGTCTAATGGATAAAACCCTAAGTATTTAGGGTTTTATGGATAAAACCCTAAGGATTTGGGATTTTGTGGATTTAACCTTAAGAATTTAAGATTTTATGTATAAAACCCTAAGAATTTAGGGTTTCGTGAATAAAACCCAAAGGATTTAGGGTTTCATAGATGCAAACCCAAAGATTTATGATTTTGTGGATAAAATCCTAAGGGTTTAGGGTTTAATGCATAAAAGCCTAATGATTTAGGATTTGGGGTTTCATCGATGAAACCTTAAGGATATATTGGATTACATCTTTAAGGTTTCCTACATAAAATCCAAAGGATTTAGGATTTTATGAATGTAATCTTAAGGATTTAAGGTTTTATAGTGCAATAGTAAGGATTTAAGGTTTCGTAGATAAAATCCTAAGGAATTAAGATTTATGGTTTTATGAATGAAACTCTAAAGATTTAGGATTTAGTGGATTAAATGCTAAAATTTTAGGGTTTCATGCATAAAATACAAAGGAATTAGGGTTTCATGAATGCAACCTTTAGGATTTAAGATTTCGTGGATGCAACACTAAGGGTTTAGGGTTCCGTGGATAAAATCCTAAGGATGTAGGATTGTGTAGATGCATCTTGAAGGATTTGGTGTTTCATGGATGCAACCTTAAGAATTTTGGGTTTCTTGGATTCAATCCTAAGGATTTAGGATTTCATGAATAATGCCATAAGGATTTAAGGTTTTGTAGACGCAACCCTAAAGATTTAAGGTTTTGTGGATTCAACCCTAAGGATTTATAGTTTTGTGGATACAACCCTAAGGATTTATGGTTTCATGGATGAAACCTTAAGGACTTGCGGTTTTAAGGATGCAATCCTAAGGATTTGAGGTTTCATGGGTTTAGTATTAAGGATTTAAAGTTTCTTGGATAAAACCCTAATATTGTAAGGTTTCATGGATGCAAACTTGAGGATTTGGGGTTTCGTGGATTTAACCTTAAGGATTAAGGGTTTCGTGGATAAAATCCTAAGGATATAGGGTTTTGTGGATACAAACCTACAAATTTAGCATTTCATGGATGCAACCCTATGGATTTACGATTTCTTGGATGTAGCTCTAAGGATTTAAGATTTACTAGATGAAACCTTAAGAATTTAGCATTTCCTACATGCAATCCAAATTATTAAGTGTTTCGTGGATGTAACCCTATGAATTAATGGTTTTGTGAATGCAACCCTAAGTATGTAGGGTTTCGTGTATGTAACCTTACAAATTTAATGTTTTGTGGATGTAGCACTAAGGATTTAGAGTTTTGTGAATAAAACCTTAATGAATAAGGGTTTAAGGTTTTGTTGATAAGACCCTAATGATTTAGGATTTAGTGGATGAAAGCCTAAGAATTTAGTGTTTTGTGCATGTAAGCCAAAGGATTTAGGATTTTTTGAATGCAACACTAAGGATTTAAGGTTTCATTGTTGCAACCCTAATGATTTAATGTATCGTGGATACAATCCTAAGTATTTGACGTTTCATGGATTCAACCCTAAGGATTTAAGGTTTCATAGATGTAATCCTAAGGATATAGGGTTTAGTGGAAGCAACACCAGAATTTATGGTTTTGTGGATGCAACCCTAAGAATTTAAGGTTTCGTGGGTGCAATCCTAAGGAATTAAATGAAACCTTACATCATGATACATGATTTATGGTTTACGTATTTAATGTTTATGGTCTAGGGTTTCATGTTGGATTATTTGTGGCTATAAGGTTTAGGATTTGGGGTTTCATTTCATGGTTTATGATTTAGGGTTTCATGGTTTAGGATTTAGGGTTTCATTTAAATTATAGGTTAGGCTTTTATGGTTTATGATTTAGGGTTTCATTTCATGCTTTTGGATTTCAACATTCAAAAATGAAAACTATATTAAGATTTAAAGTTTTATTTGAGAAACCCTAAATCCTTAGGGTTGCATCAACGAAACCCTAAATCCTAAGAGTCTCTTCCACAAAACCCCAAATACTTACCATTGTATCAACGAAATCTTAAAATCTTTAGGGTTTCTTCCAATAAATTGAATTCTTAGGGTTGTATCCACGAAACCATATATCCTTTGGGAAGATTTCATGAAACCCTAAATCTTTAAGGTTGCATGAATAAAACACTAAAGGGTTGCATTCACAAAACCATAAATCTTTAGGGTTGCATCTACAAAACCTTAAATATTTAGGATTGCATCCATAAAACCCTAAATACTTAGGGTTGCATCCACAAAACCTTAAATCCTTAAGGTTGCATCCACAAAATCCCAAGTACTTACGGTACATTCATGAAACCCTACATCCTTAGGCCTGCATACACGAAACCCTAAATTCATAGGCTTTCATCAACTAAATTCTAAACCCTTAAGGTTTCATACACTAAACCATAAACTTTAAATCCTTAAGAATTCATCCACAAAACCCTAAATTCTTATGGTTGAATCCACGAAACTTTAAATTCATAAGATTGTATTTCCAAAATCCTAAATCCTTAGGTTTTCATCCACAAAATCCTAAATCATTAGAGTTACATCCACGAAATACTAAATCCTTAGGGTTTGATACACGAAACTCTAATTCCTTAGGATTTCATCCACTAAATTCTAAATACATAAGGTTTCATTATGAAACCTTAAACCCTAAATCCTAAGGGTTTTATCCACAAAACCCCAAATTCTTAAGGTTGCATGCATGAAATAATCAATCCTTATTTTTAATTTTTTTCATACTTTTTGAAATTTCATTTTTTTCACATTTTCAAGACATTAGTACTCTTGTTTTTTTTTTTTTTCTTAATTTTCCTTTTTCAGTTTTTCAAGACATTACACATGTTTTTTTTTTTTTTAAATCATTTTTCATAAATTTTCTATACACTACTCTTGTTTTTTCATATTTTGAAAATTTTTATTTTCTTTTCAAATTTTTAAGACATTACTGTTTAATTAAAATAAATCAAAATTTCAAGACACTTCTTCTTTTTTTTTCATATGTTATTAAAATTTTCAACATAATACTCTTTTTTTTTTTCATATTCTTAAAAATTTCTTCTTCTTTTTTTTAAATTTTCAACGCATTACTCTTGGTTTATTGTAAATGAAACACTAAGAATTTATGATTTCATAAATTAAACCCCAAGAATTTAAGGTTTCGTACATAAAACTCTAAGGATTTTGGGTTTCATAAATAAAATCCTATGCATTTAGGCTTTCGTGAATGAACCCTTAAATCTAATCCTAAACTATGAAATGAAATCATAAATCCTAAACCATGAAACCTATATTAGGATTTAAAGTTTTATTCATGAAACCTGAAATACTTAAGGTTACATCAATGAACCCCTAAATCCTAAAAGTTTCATCCAAGAAACCATAAATCCTTAAGGTTGCATCCACTAAACCCTCAATTCTTAGGGTTTTATCAATGAAACCCTAAATACTTAAGATTGCATCCATGAAACCATAAATCTTTAAGGTTGCATTCACGAAACCATAAATCATTAAGGTTGCATCCATGAAATCCCAAACACTTAGGGTTGCATCCATGAAATCCTAAATCCTTAAGGTTTCATCAATGAAATCCTAATCCTTAAGGTTGCATCCACAAAACCTTTAATCCTAATGATTGCATCCAATAAATCCCACATCCTTAAGGTTGCATCCACGAAACCCTAAATACTTAGGGTTACACCCATGAAACCTTAAATCCTTAAGGTTGCTTCCATGAAACCCTATATTCTAAGGATTTCATCCACGAAACCTTAAATACTAAGGTTTGCATCAACGAAACCCTAAAATCCTTAGGGTTGCATCCATAAAACCCTAAATCTTTAAGCTTGCATCCACAAAACCTAAAATCCTTAGGGTTGCATCCACGAATTCCTAAATACTTAGAGTTGTATCCACTAAACCATAAATCTTTAGAGTTGCATCCGCAAAACCCTAAATCCTTAGGCTTGCATATACGAAACCCCAAATACTTAGGGTTTTATCTATGAAACCCTAAATCCTTAAGGTTGCATCCACAAAACATTATATCCTTAAGGTTGCATCCAAAAACCCTAAATCATTAAAGTTACATCCACAAAACCCTAAATTCTTAAACTTACATCCATGAAACCCTAAATCCTTAGAGTTTCATCCATGAAACACTAAATCATAAGGCTTGCATGCTCGAAATCCTAAATTCTTAGGCTTTCATCAACTAAATCTTAAACCCTTAGGGTTTAATATATGAAACTCTAAATCATTTGGGTTACATACACCAAATACCAAATTCTTATGGTTACATCCATGAAATACTAAATTCTTAGGATTTGATGCACGAAACCCTAATTCCTTATGGTTTCTTCCATTAAATCCTAAATATTTAGTATTTCATCCATGAAACCTTAAATTCTTAAGGTTTTATCCACGATATCCTAAATCATTAGCGTTGTATCCATGAAACACTCAATTGTTATTTTGAATTTTTTTTTATCATACTTTTTAAATTTTCATTTTTCAAATTTTCAAGACATTAAAATGCTTTTTTTATTTTATTTTTTGAAATTTCCATTTTTTCAAGTTTTCAAAACATTATGCTTGTTTTTTTTTTTTTAATAAATCATTTTTTTCCATAAATTTTATAGATATTACTCTTCTTCTTTTTTTCATATTTTGAAAATTTTCATTTTCTCTTCAAATTTTTAAGACATTTCTCTCATATATTCATTTTTTATTTTTTAAAAATTCAAATTTTCAAGATACTTCTCTTGTTTTTTTCACATATATTTTTTATTCTCTTGGTTTTTCATAAATTTTTCTTTTCATATTTTTGAAGCTCTAAATCCTAGTGTTTAAGAGTTTATGATTTAAGCTTTTCTTCATGAAATCCTAAAGGTTGAGAATGACACCAAAGAGATATGGGGTTTCATAAACGAAGCCCTAAGGATTTATGGTTTCGTGAATGCAATCCTAAGGATTTATGGTTGCATGGTTTCATAAATGGGGAGCCCTGAGGATTTATGGTTTCATAAATGAAACCTTAGAGATTTAAAGTATCGTAAATAAAACCCCAAAGATTTAAGATTTTGTAAGTGTTTATATATGTTTTTAATCTTTCAAATATTGGGTTTTTCTGTTTTAGTTCTTCAAAATTAAAAATTTATTTTTCTTAGTCCTTCAAATATGATAAATATTGTTTTTAGTCCTTCTGCCACACAAATTTCCAAACAAAATATATAAATTTTTCAATTTGTGACGATTTTTAACTGTCAAAGTCAAATTGTGGTGATAAAACATCACCACAAATTTCAAAATCTATAAATTTTGTTTGGAAATTTGGGTAAAATGACTAAAAATAAAATTTATCACATTTGAAGGACTAAAAAAGTTTTTAAAAAAAAATTTAGGGACTAATAATAATAAACACCTTATTTAAATGACTAAAAAAATATTTAACCCTTTTATGAATGATCCCTTAAATATTAACATAGGGTTTCATTAATAAAACCTTAAATCTTAAACCATGCAATAAAATAGTATATCATAAACCATGAAACCTATATTAGGATTTAAAATTTCATTCATGAAACCTTAAATCCTTAGGGTTACATCAATGAAACCCTAAATCTTAAGGGTTTCATCCATGCAACACCAAATACTCAAGATTGCATCCACGAAACTTGAAATCCTTAAGGTTGCATCCACGAAACCTGAAATCCTTAAAGTTGCATCCACGAAACCCTATATCCTTGAGGTTGCATCCACGAAACCCTAAATATTTAAGGTTACATCCACGAAAAACCAAATACTTAGGGTGGCATCCACAAAACCCTAAATCCTTAGGGTTGTATTCATGAAACCCTAAATCCTTCAACTTTCATCAAGTAAATCCTAAACCCTTAGGGTTTTGTCCACTAAACCCTAAACCCTAAACCCTAAACCCTAAATAATTAAGGTTTTATCCAAAAAACCCTAAATCCATAAGGTTGAACCCACAAAACATTAAATTCTTAAGGTTGCATCCATGAAATTCTAAATCTTAGGGTTACTTCCTCGAAATCCAAAATTGTTAGGGTTACATGCACAAAACACCATATCTTTAGGATTTGATGCATAAAATCCTAATTCCTTAAGGTTTTAGCCACTAAATCCTAAATACTTAATGTTTCAACCAAAAAACCCTGAACCCTAAATTCTTAATGTTTTATTCACAAAACCCTAAGTCTTTAGGGTTGCATCCATGAAACACTCAAGCGTTATTTTTATATTTTTTAAATCTTTGTAAATTTTCATTTTTTCAAATTTTCAAGATATTAATACTCTTTTTTTATTTCTTTTATTTTATATTTTTATTTTATTCAAATTTTCTAAACAATAATCTTGTTTTTTTTTTTGTTTTTTTGTTTAAATAAATCATTTTTTCATAAATTTTCTAGACATTACTCTTGTTTTCCCATATTTTGAAAATTTTCATTTTATTTTCAAATTTTAAAGACATTACTCTTATATTTTTATTTTATTTTCAAGACACTTTTCTTGTTGTTTTCATATTTTTTTAAAAAAAATCATGATAATTGTCTTGTTTTTTCATAATCTTAAATTTTTCATATTTTTCAAAATTTTCAACATGTTACTCTTGATTTTTCATAACACTTAATTTTTTTCATATTTTTGAAGCCATAAATCTTAGGGTTTCATTTAAGGTTTTAGAAATTATGATTTAAGGTTTTGTTCATGATATCCTAAAGGTTGAGAATGAAATCCTAAGGATATGAGGTTTCATAAATGAAACATAAAGGATTTGGGGTTTTGTAAATGAAGCCCTAAGGATTTATGATTTCGTAAATGAATCCCTATGAATTTGAGGCTTTGTAAATAAAACCCTAAAGATTTAGGATTTTGTGAATGAATCTTTAAATCGTAATATAGGGTATCATTTCTAAAACCCTAAATCTTAAACCATGAAACCTACATTAGGATTTAAAGTCTCATTCACAAAACTTTAAATCCCAAAGGTTGCATCAATCAAACCCTAAATACTAAGGGATTCATCTAAGAAACCCCAAATACTTAGGATTACATCAAAGATACCCTAAAATCCATAAAGTTACATCTACGAAACCTTAAATCTTTAAGGTTACAATAACTAAATCCTAAATACTTAGGGTTGCATAAATGAACCCTTAAATATTTAGGGTTGCTTCCACAAAGCCCCAAATACTTGGGGTTCCATCTATGAAACCTCAAATACTTATGATTGCATCCACAAAATACTAAATCCTTAGGGGTGTATCCACAAAATCCCAAATACTTAGGGTGACATTCATGAAACCTTAGATCCTAAGGCTTGAATGCATGAAATCCTAAATTCTTAGGTTTTCATCAACTATACCTTAAACCCTTAAGGTTTCATCCTCTAAACCCCAAAACCACACAACCTTAAATCAACAAAATATTAAATTCTTAAGGTTGCATCTAAGAAACACTAAATCCATAAGGTTTCATCCATAAAACCCTAAATCTTTAAAGTTACTTCCACAAAACCTTAAATCTATAAGGTTACATCCAGGAAACACTACATCTTTAGGATTTGATGCACGAAACCCTAATTCCTTGGGGTTTCATCCACTAAATCCTAATTACTTAGTATTTCATCCATGAAACCCTAAATTCTTAAGCATTTATCCACAAACCCTAAATCCTTAAGTTTTCATTTTTTTTCATGTTTTTAAAATTTTCCTTTATTAAAAAAATTTCAACACAATAATTTTTCATAAGTTATAATTTTTCATATTTTTGAAACCCTAAATCCTAGGGTTTCTTTTGGGGTTTCAGAGTTTATGATTTAGTGTTTTGTTCATGAAATCCTAAGGGTTTAGGAATGAAACCCCAAGTATATGAGGGTTCATAAACAAAACCTAAAGGATATGGGGTTTCGTAAATGAAAACTTAAGGATTTATGTTTTTGTAAATGAAAACCACATGATTTATGATTTCATAAATGAAACCCTAAGGATTTTGGGTTTCGTAAATAAAACCCTAAGGATTTAGAGTTTCATGAATGAACCATTAAATTTTAATATAGGGTTTCATTTATAAAAACCAAAATCCTAAACCATGAAATGAAATCATAAATCCTAAACCATGAAACCTTAAATCTTGAAGAAACCCTAAATCATAAACCCTGAAATGATACCTTAAATCCTAAACCATTAAAGCTTAAACAATGCAACACAAAACCCTAAAATCTTAAAGCATAAATCCTAGAGCCTAAACACTAAATCCTAAAACATTGAACATGAAAACTCTAAATCTTAAAATCATAAACCATAAACCTTAAAACCTCAAAACTCTAAATGTTAAAAACTAATGTAGGGTTTTATTTATGAAACTCTAAATCCTTATGGTTTCATTTAGGATTTGATCGTTTAAGATAAGGTTTTAATAATGCTTAAGGATTAAGAGTTTCATAAATGAAAGCTTAAAGGTTTAGGGTTTCGTAAATGAAACCCTAAGGATTTAAATTATTAATGAAATCCAAGGATTTAAGGTTTCGTAAATGAAATAATTGCACTAGAATTGAAGACATGTTTATTTTCATTTTCTTCCCACCTGTAAGACCTTATTTATGAGGCCATAGTTTTGAAGATAAGAATATTACTTGCTAATTATGAGTTTAGTTATTAACTATTAAGAATGAGAGATATTACGAGGTGTTATTCTAGCTATTAAAAATGTGAAAAATATTACCTTTATATGTTCATATGTTTTTATTCTTTCTAATTTAGATGCTTCCATTGGTTATTATTAATGTTAGGAGAAATTAAAGAGCCTGGGACTTGAGTGTAAATTCTGTTATGGATTTACAATGCCTCAATGAATGGCTTAGATATAATCATATTCTTAATTACACTAAGCATGAGACAATCTTCTAACATGTCTTTTTTAACCTTATCAGTTTTATAGGTCACTATTGTCTTCTACTATTCATATACTAACAATTTTTTGTATTAAAATAGTTGACATGACACACTTGATGATAGCATGTAAGAAGATTGTTTTGCACAACATGTAACTAATGATTTGTCTGAATGAATTTTTGTAAAGGTTGAAGCTTGCATATGATTATGCAGTTTTTAAACCTTTCTAAACCTTTAAAAGAATTTAGAGTTTTCAATCTTTACATAGATACCTCCCTTTTTTCTTGCAACTACATAGCAAAGACAATATGATGAAGGTCATAAGAAAACTAAAGTCGTTCCTTGTTGTTCCCACTTGTCTCCAAGTTTAATGCATGTTTCTGCAAGTTTAGAAAAAAATTATCATTATTCATCCAAAGGGAATGAAGTTGATTTAAAAATATAACACCACTTCTCAAGTATAAGATCCTAACATAGATCACCAATCAAGGCAATAAATTTTAATGTACTTGAAAACATTTTATGATAGATTAAATATTAGTGTACAAAACTAAACACATACAATAAATAGGAGTTGAAAACAAAATTCAAGAAATAAACCACAAAATTTAAAATCAATTGTAAAGAGTGAACATTTTCATAATACATATTTTTAATCATTAATATATAGTCCAAATGTAATTTGACAAAAATGTTGCAATAGAGAAACTAAAAACAAAACAAAGAAAATGAGACTGAAGTGTATGTGTTGATTAAGAAATGTAATAAAATGCCTCACTCAAAAAGAACCTAGTGATTCAATGGCACAATTGTAATAAAATTAGTAAAGCTCTTATGAGCCAAAACAAATTGAAATATTGAAGACCATAATCCCAACAAGCAGCATGATGTTGCCAATCCAAATTGCACAAACATGATTTACCAATTATCTTGATTTTAACCTCCAATCTTAAGATAATGTATATGAATACTCTAGAAAAGAACGATACATCGTTAGATGAATCTAGAAATGTCCAAGGCAGGATGTCAAACATTATTCTAAAATCTGGAAAGTGATTACACTTACAGACTTTATTCTGTAGTTATCAAACGAGATCAGAGCAATGGGAGTGTCATTGAAAACCCACATTTCACATTTGTGAAAGTTCTCATGATTATGTGATTGCATGATATACCATTAAAGCATAACATTTGTTTGTTTGTGGGGTGTGTTGTTACTTTGTTTTAGTTTAATATTTATGTTTCAATTTAATATTTTTATTTTCAGTTACTTTTGTGTGCACATAGATCCTCTCAACAATACACATACATATGGTCTCTTCAATCTTCAACATCATCCTTACCCATCTCAGGAAAATCGGTTTTAAATTTTGAAGATGAAAATTAATTTGTTCTAAAACTGATTTAGAATAAATTAATTTATTCTAAGGGATTATGTCACAACCGGAATCACGGCAGACGGCGATTAAAAATCGAATGTGTGGATCAGAGGAGTCGCCACCAATATTTATTAAAGAAAACATCATAAAAAAAAATTTAGAAAAAAATGGTCTTTGAAACCAGATTTGAGTTCGGGAGTCTATTACGTGTAGGGAAGGTATTAGCACCTTACAACGTTCGTCACAAAGACGGTTACCTTTAATTAATTAAGCGAAAATATTTTATAATTTTTAAACATTTATCTCACCAAAACATTACTATAATAAAATAATTAATTTTACTAAAGGAAAGGAGGAGATATACTATTTTTATTCCCTTTTTATTTTTTCTAATTTAGGACTCTTAAGTTGTCGCAACTCATTTATCCTAAAAAGACACTTTGAAAAATTGATAGAGGTGTACACCTAAGTCAATTCATCTTTATTATTTTTTTATTTTTTTTTAAATGATTTTAATTTAAACAACTATTGATAATTAAAGAAAGTGCAACTTAGTAAAACGAGAGGTGTAGACAGAAATATGGCCCCAAAATGAGAAGCTGTAATTTAGTAAAATCAAGGTGTAAATAGAAATCTGGCCCAAGACAAAGGTGTTGTAGTTTAGTAATAATGAGGGTGTAAATAGTAGGCTTGGCCCAAAACGAAAAAAAGTAAAAGAAAAGGGGTCAAGGTTCTTATTCTCATTCAGCTGCTTGGGAAAGGAACCCTAGGCTCACGAGAGAGGGGAAAAGGGGAGCGGGGTGTGGCCGCCGCGATGGCGGTGTTCGTAGCGGAGGGAGGTCACGACGCGAGGGGGGTCGCGGGTGGCTCGCGGAGGTAGCGGTGGCAGTGTTTGGCGGTGCGGAGGTCACATGGCGCGAGGGAGGGTCGCAGTGGCGGCGCGAGGGGTGAGGCTGTGGTGGTCGCGGGGTGATGGAGATCGAGGGAGGGTTACTGGGCTGTCGGAATCTGATTCCGGTGCGGTAGTGGAGGGGCACGGTGGTGATGGTATTGTTGGGGCCGGGGGAGGTCGCGGCTGAGCACGGCAGAGGGTGCGAGGCCGGGGAAGAGGTCGCGGCGGCGCGAGGAGGAGGAAGCTGTGGCGGCATGGTGGCTGAGGATTTCCGGTAGCGTTTTCCTTTCTCCGTTCCTCTTGCCCTATTTTTTCCTTCTTTCTCTGTTTCACTTTTTGCCTTGAACTGATTGCTCTACTTGATTGTTTGATTGGTTTATCTGATTGGTTGGGTTCTCTGATTTGCTCATGCTTTGCTTCGTGGGTCTGTTTGTGTTGGGATTCTGTTTGGGATTGAAGGCTTTGGTGTTCTTGGTATTCATTAAGTCTCTGATTATGCCTGATTTTGTTTCTTGTCTCTCGGCTTATGTTCCTGGCTCTGTTTATGTTTTGGATTTTTACCACAAACGTTTGGTTCTGATTCTCATGATTCTGATTCTAAGGCCAGGCTTATATCTTTGATAGGTTTGATTAATTTGAATTTTAAACATGGTATTTTCTTCTCAGATTCATATCTCGTTATTCCTTCTGAGCAAATAGATTACAAGATAGTATGTTGTTTACAATCAAAATATAAAAAGGCTAATACTTGATGAAGATTGAAAGAAAACCTGTTTGCTGTTTGCTTGTTGTTCTCTGTTTTCTCTTTTCTGCTCTTGTTCTTGCTGTTCTGTCCCCTTTTTCTTTGATGTCCTGCTCCTTTTCTCTGTTGATCTCAGTGCTTTCTGTATTCTCTTTTTGTTTCTGATCTGAGTGTTTTTTCTCTGCTTTTCTGCCTTCTTGTTCTCGGTTGATCTCTCAGTGCTTTCTGTATTCAGTGTATTTTTCTTTTTTCCTTTCTTCCCTTTTTTCTGTTGATCACCTCTATATATAGGCAGGAGGTTTCCTTCCTAGGAGGGTTTGCTCTCAGCTTTCCTTCCTCTGGTGGGTTTCCTCATTTTAATCCAATTTTATATTTGTTGCTTGCAGCAATTTCTGAATTAGCCACCCTAGGTGCTGAGCCTAGTTGCTCATGAGATCAAGTTGCCAATTGATGATAAAGCTGCTGATTCATGAAGTTGCTGATGGAACTGCTTGGGATGAAGCTGCTGATTGATTTTTTGTATTGTTGCTTCTTTTCTAATTGATGAAGCTGCTTTCTTTTTTTCTTCTTTTTCTCTTGCTGCTTCCTTTATTTCTTTTTGCCTTGAACAGATTTGGCTTGTATTATTTTTAGATATGTAAGTTTTTCTGAAACTTCATTTCAATTTTGTAATGTTGCAAAAATTTGTAATAGTCTTGTGATGGAGGAACATGAAAGAAATGACAAATGATTGGTTTTCTTTGAATCTTTCTTCTCTTCTTTTTTCTTCTCTCTTCTTCTTCTCTTCTTTTTTTTTTGGCAAGATACTACTTGTGAAACAAATAATAATAATAATAATAATAATAACAACGATAATAATATAATAATAACTATAATAGTGTAATTAAGTGAACAAAATTGGGTGTTGACAGGTTAGAAAAGTAAATTTATTATTTGATCCTACAGATTACATATAATTTAAATAAGGTTTAAATAAGTTTTTGATCCCTATAAAATATCTTTTTTTTTACTTTGGGTTCTTATAAAATTTTTATTATGTTTTAGGTCTTATAATATATATTTTTTTTGGATCCTGTTATGATTTCTTGGCAAGCGTACCAATTGTCGCACAAGTAATATAAAAGGGAAGTCTCAGTATCAAATCCAGGATTTATTCGTATTGGCTACTAGTAAATTATCAATTCTTAAACACTAGTTTGGTTTAAAAGTTGGTTTGTTGGGCAAAACATAAATGACAAAGGTAAAGTAAGCTAAACACTACAAAAACAACAAATAATGGTAAGTAATCAAATGATTGTGAAACAATAATAATAGATATGTTAAAGGTTAGGTTCAACTAAGTATGTTTTCCATGTAAATACACAAATATATTCTTCATTCAAGATTATCCTTGAAAGCGTAATGTCTCATCAAATCAAGTCTAAACCACTCAACCTCACTTCTAATGTCTTAACCTCACTTCTAATGTCTTAGTAAGTTCAGTTGAGTGATTTGGTGAAGCCCGAAGGTTTTTACAAAGCTAATGGAATCTACCCTATGTCTAGTGATACACTTCATTAGAACCCACTCTCAGTTCCAAGTTCATATATAACTGTCCAAATCATACAATGGAAGATAAAAATAGAGAAATGAATTTTAAATTGAATTTTTCATTGAATAAATATGAAGAAAGAGTTTTACATGTCAGCACCTAGTTCCCAAACCCTCAACACAAAAGAAACTAGCCTCTCATGGACATGAGAGACAAAGAAAATGAGTTACAATGGAGGGAGAAGAGAAAATGGGAGAAGAAAAGTGCCCTAATGACGGACTTCTCAAACCCCGTTATTCTATCTTGTTATATTTTTTTTATCTAAACCAATGCTCTAGAAATTAAACAGTGGAGGCTTTTATAGTAAATGAGGACTCGCTCAGCATGAATGCGCACTAAGCTCACCATCACGATGCTTCAGATCTTTACTTCAGTAATGTGGCTTCTCGCTAAGCACATAGATGTGCTAAGCGAATTTTTCAAGTCAACGAAATAAATTTGTTTAGCGCCAACTCACGCTTAGCGTCTTCATGAAGTGCCAGACAAAGTTCTTCTTCCCATCTTCCTTTAATAATGAACATAGGCATATAAAACATGAAATTGGGAGTATTTTCGACAAAATAGCTTCCTTTCGGTTAGTATTAACAAAAGTACTAAAATTTATACTAAATGGGTCCAAACTAAGCTAAAATCCTAAGAATGTTAGAAAATCGTCACAAAATATGATGTAAGATTTACATATACAAGGCGATTGTTAGATCCCTACTGATGGCGTGACATCATCTCAATTGTTAGTTAAGTAATGGCATGACACCATCTCAACATATATCAACGGTTTAGATTATGTCACATCATCATTAAGGACCAAAAAAAAAAATATTATAGAACCTAAAATATAATAAAAATTTTAGAGTAAAATGTTCATACATCATTAGTGTTAAATTATTTTACACCATTGGATAATTATAACCCACCATTATAACAACTTTTAAAATAATTTTGTAAAAGTCAATTGCTTTAACATAAATGACGAGTTTGTGATTCATTGAAAGTGTAATGCATAAGCCTTCTTCTCAAAATTTTATATGGACCCAAAGTAAAAAAATATATTTTATAGGAACCCAAAACTTATTTAAGCCTTTAAATAAATTATATTTAAAATTCTTTAACATTATAAACTCTGGAAATATTCATAATCAGAATGTCTATCTTAATTATTTTTTTAATAAGGAAAAAATTACTCAAATTTCAAAATAAACTTGTGAATTGTAGCGATTGATATTCATTATTCAGTTTCAATTTAAATTGAGGAGTAACAAATCCATGCATAAGTAAAAGGGTGCACCATTCCATTTTAAAGGGACAAAGTCAGAGGAAATCCGAAAAGTTTGGTTATTCTCTCATGGAGAGAGTCAAGAGATAGCACAATCTGTGTGGTCGTTAATTATGTCCGTGAAAATCTCAAACTGGTTAAAAAGGAAGCCAAAAATGGCTGCGAATTCTAGTAATTAGAGGAACTTGTATTTCCTTTTTTTTTTTTGTTGTTCAACACATTGATTTAACACACCAAAAGAAAGACACAAAAAAAAGAGTACACAATTAATAGAACAACACAACAAGGTCCTTTTGTCTCTCGGCATTGAAAGAGGGACAGAGGAGATTCATAAAAAGAAAGCAAAAGCAAGTGTTCCCCTTAATTATGCGTGCATGCTTTGGTGTTGCTTCTTCCGGATCACGTTCCTTGGATGCATGTATATTATTCTTGTTTCTGCGTTGTTTTGATATATTTGACGTGATTTTGGGTTAGTAGTGGTATGATGATAACGCTTTTCCAATGCTAATTGTCATGCATGATCTTTGCTTCATTATAGGACCCTTTTGAAAATACCAAACGTATTAAGAAAAGAAAAGAGACAATAAAAGAGGAAGAGGAAAAAAAACAAAGAAGTTTATTAGAGGTCCCTTTGATAAGAGATTTTGGTTTATTTTTAGTGGGTTTTTTCTCATTGGAAGGTCAACAAAAAGAAGAAGTTGAAGATAGTGTTTGAAAAGGAAACGGAATAAGGAGAGAGTAATGTGGCTTCAAAAGAATAATGTGGAGAAGAAGGATGGGGTGAAAGGAATAGTGGCAGTGGCAATAGATACAGACAAAGGGAGCCAAAATGCACTAAAATGGGCCATTGATCACCTCCTCACAAAAGGCTCAAATTTAGTTCTTCTTCATGCCAAGCCAAAGCCATCTGCTCTTTCTACATCAGCTTCTCTTATGATGGGTACCGCAAGTAAGTATGTATATATATATATATATATATATATATATATATATATATATATATCACATATTTTATCTTTACTATTTTTTTTAACTACCTTTTTACAATTAGGAATGAGATAAGATGAAGATGGAATTATCAAAAATAAAAAATGATAAAATATGTTTTAGATCTTTAATATATATCTTAATTTTGTATTTCCTATTTAATAAATTTTTCTTTTTGGATTGTTACTTGATATATCAAAACTTTGTTTTAGATCTATGGTGTAAGTTAAATGATAGACATGTCCAATAAATATTTTGAAAATCGTCAGAATTAATTAATTAAAAAAATTAATTTTGTGATGGTTTTAAAATATTTAATGAAAATTTGATCATTTAACTGAAGGTTGGAACCTAAAACAAATTTTTTGATATATTAGGAACAAACGACAATGGAGAAAATTATTAGGAAGTAAATTCAAAATTGAAGTATATACTAGTAACATAATACATATTTTAGGCAATTAAAAATAAAATTAGTTGAACTTTTCTATGTCAAAAAATAAGAAGTATTTCTAGAAAAATTTACCAAACACAGGTTCATAATAACATATGCATGAATGCCTCCTTGGCTTATTTGTGTTTATCTGCTATTTGCTATGAGTTGTTGATGCTTAGATTAAGAAAAACAAAAACAAAAAGTGTTTCAAAAGGAACATTTGTAAGCATGAATTTACTAGGTAATAGATTGTGTTAGTGACATTGTTGGTTGCAGGAGCAAGTTGTAATATTAGTGATCAGCACACACTTGTTTGCAAGGATCCAGATGACCAAACCAAAGAAATTTTCCGCCCATATCGTGTATTCTGTGCACGGAAAGATGTTTTTTTTTTTTTTTTTTCCTTGATAGAAAAACAAGAGGTGAAGAAAAAAAAATTCAAATGTTTCGATTAGTTTTAGAAATTTTAAGTTAAAAAATAAATAAATATTAACAAATAATTTTTTACTTATTTTTTAAAATTTTTATTTTTAATTTTAATTTATAGCTTAAAGCTAAGTTGGGTCAAACAGAGCTTTAAAGCTTGTTTAAATACAAGATTAAAAGTGTTTTCTCTGTTAAAAGTTAGTGTATATTTCTAATAGAAAAACTCTTTGAAAGAACTTCGAATTTGTATCTAAACATGCCCTTATTCCCTTCTCTTACTCCATTGTTATAGTGGTTTTCATTTTGGAGTTCTTGACATTATTTGAGCATCTCATCATTTTTTTGTTGTTGTTGTTCCATATAAGATACACTGCAAGGACGTTGTACTAGAAGATGTGGAGGTATCTAAAGGTTTAATTGAATATGCTTCTCAATATGCAATTGAGCATTTGGTCATAGGCTCTTCAAACAAAGGTGGTTTTCTTAGGTATGCCTTTCTCCTCTCTAATATTCATGCCAAATGGTCGTGTTGTGTTGTGCCACAAAATTTTGCAAATTTTGCTTTCTAACTTTTATTTTAAGATATCAATAATATGATATATATATTCTGTCATTAGAATAAACTTTGAAAATAAATAGTATAAAATAAAGCAAAATTGGCATGTAATAAAGCTCTGTCATATGCACAATAATATGATATATATGCTGTCATTAGAATAAACTTTGAAAATAAATAGTATAAAATAAAGCAAAATTGGCATGTAATAAAGCTCATGTCATATGCATAATAACTTGACAAGGAGTGTTAGCAACATACTCCTACTAACACACTCTATAAAAACCACAAAATTTAATAATTTTTAATAAATTTCAATAAATAAATAAGAGTGTGTCAATAAAAATGTGTTTCTTAACATTTCTCTAACCTGATACCTTGTCACCGTGCTACTATTACTTATACACCTAGATAACAACTTTATCTCTTAACAATGTTTATCTATCCACAAAGTTTGAATCAGACCTGTTTAAGAAATGTGAGCTCAATTTTCACTCATGTTTTTATTTTTTCATCTGATCTAATGGTTATATACCTTAATGTAATGTACATTAGTAAGCTCAAATAGTTGCTACTTGCTTGAAACTCTATATTGGGTGTCAATTATTTGTGTGTCATTTACTAAGGAAATTTGTTTGTGTTAGAAGATTCAAGACGGCAGATATTCCTGGAACAGTGTCAAAAGGGGCACCGGATTTCTGCACAGTGTATGTTGTTTCTAAAGGGAAGATTCAATCCATGCGATCTGCTTCTAGAGCTGCCCCTGCCTTTTCCCCTCTGCAAAACCAATTTAATCATACCATTGGGAGGACAGACCATTCAGACCCACGTGTGCCTCTTGCTAATGGTGCCAAAGGTAAAACAACATTTAGCTTTTAGAGATTAACGGTGATGTACTGATTTACACCGTCATTCAATTACAACATTCCATTAATAATAAGTTTATTAACTTTTATAAAATTATCTTAAAAATCATATTAAACTATAGATTGTGATGAATTGAATTACAGAATGAAATTATGTTAAATTGTCAATACATTACCATTAAACACTTAGTTTTAGATATTAATGGTGATGCACTGACAATGTAACATAGATTTGACATGATAGTGTAAAACTATGTTACCCTATCAGTGCATTACCATTAAACACTTAGTTTTATCTCTTCTCAAACATGGTATCAATTATCATCTATCTATATATGATGTGTGTGTGTGTCTGTGAATTGTCATGATGTTGCTGAATACGAGAAATTTGCACTTTGTTTGATTTAGCACCTGAAAGGAAGTCCTTTGACGCACCCCGTAGATCACAGGATGCACCCCTAAGATCAAATGATGGAACAGATTCCTTCAGGTAATCAACTTTTAGGCCCCTAATAAATATCCGAATTTTGTTATGGATCTCTGATAAGTCTTTTACATGATAATTTGGTAGAAGATTAGATAAGTCATGATAATTGTTTACAAATAAATAACTCTAAGGGGTTGCATTGCTTTCTATATTTTTCCTTTTTCATTCATGCTAGCCATAGCAACAACTTTCATCCTGCATGATGATTTACAAGCAACAATTTCTCCATCAACTAAACACAAAATGGTATTTGGAAGCAGGTCACCATTCACTAGGATGGGGAATGACAAGCCATATGGGGATATTCCAGGGCCTGATAGTGACATAAGTTTTGTAAGCTCTAGAAGATCAAGCACAGATCGGATGCTCCCTTCATTGTTCAACAACAACAACTTAGAGATGGGAATGTCGATCCCCCGGCTATCATATAGCTCCGACACAGATGGAAATAATTATAGCTTTGAGTCTACGCATTTTGGAACGAGGTCTATGGATATCAGCTCTGATTTCTCATCCTTCTCACAAGATAGTGAGAGCTTTTCAGCTGCAACACAGGGCGTGGTAAGGAAAAGACTTGCAGAAAATGTGCATTTTTATTTCTTACTCTACTTGTGCATTTGTTAGTACTTCTTTCACTCTCACTCACATAAGGATAAAATACAGTTATGGATTGAGCATCTTACTTTAAAGGGTAAAGTTATAAATCACAGTTTATGATGGAAAAAAATCAATCGTCGATATTACATGAGCATGCATAACAAATCATAGATGTGCTGTAATATCAACGGTTGATTTCTTTATCCATGACTGAGATCACTTTATTCATGTTTACTTCAAAGGAGCCAAATCTTGAAAGGTAGATTTTCAAGATGTTTTTTCTTGATTATAAAGACTGATATAGATTGCTGAGGAAACATATCTTGCAAATTTTAATTGCTTTTTGGTAGATGTTTCAGGTCATGCAAGGAATGAGTAGAAATAAGGGTAAATTAAGCAACCATGCGATGTGACATTATACGTTAAATTAAAGCTAAATTGAGCAAATGTTCCATAAAGTATATATGATGGTTGAAAAGCCTAGAAGGATATAATGTCTCGTAAAGTTAACATTCTACTATAGTTCAACCTATAAACAAACTTTCTGTAATGAACCAAAATGTTTCCTAGTTTCATAAAATTAGCAAATATAGTAACATATAGAGAAAAATGTCATAACAGTGGTTAAAACTGTGATCAACAATATTGCCTAAAATTGTAACAAGGTTGATGGAACTTAACAATTTCCACTTAACTGAAAGGGTTCATAACAATTCTTCCTTCCTGTTTTCTGAGTTTTTTTTAGTGAAACACTTTGCCTAATTGTATTAGTGAATCGTTCTTTAGAAATAGAGTTGGTCTTCCCAACTTAGGATTTTCTTGAAATGATGGGTTTTTGGTTTGGGCCTCCCGCCTGTATTTGGTCGTTTGTTTTGTTTATTCTTTTTTCCTTCAACAATGCATGGTGAGGCCGGCCGAGATATATGATCCCCTGTCGAGTCTGTTGGTGCCAACCTAATTGGGATGATCAACCTAGAGATACTTGCTAATCTCCCTTTCATAAAAAAAAAAGGGGTTAATGACAAATAGAAAAATTTAAGGGGATAAGTTGAGCAAGTATTAAACTAAAGGGGTAGAATGTAGTTTATCCTAGAAACAATGTTAAGTATTTTGGTTCCTGATTGCTACTACTTATGTGGATAATCATGTGTTGCAAGTGTAGGATGATGTGGAGGCTGAAATGAGAAGACTGAAGTTGGAGCTCAAGCAAACAATGGAAATGTATAGCAATGCCTGCAAAGAAGCACTCACAGCGCAGCAAAAGGTATGAAACAATAGCACCTGCTTCTGCATCTTAAAAGCACAAGATTGATCTGATCTAACTCTGACATGTGTTATGCAATGCAATGCATCACACAGGCTGTGGAACTCCAGCGCTGGAAATTAGAGGAAGAGAGGAGACTCGAGGAGGCAAGGCTTGCGGAAGAAGCCGCATTGGCGATAGCAGAAAGGGAGAAGGCAAGATCGAAAGCAGCCATAGAGAGTGCTGAGGTACAGCAGAGGATTGCAGAGCTGGAATCACAGAAGAGAATCACTGCAGAAATGAAAGCATTTAAAGAAATAGAAGAGAAGAGAAAAGAAATGGATGCCTTATCAAACACTCATGTGAGGTATAGAAGGTACACAATTGAGGAGATTGAAGCTGCAACGAATTCCTTTAGTGAGTCACAGAAGATTGGAGAAGGAGGCTATGGTCCTGTTTACAAGTGCCTTCTGGACCATACACGTGTCGCGGTGAAGGTTCTTCGTCCTGACGCAGCACAAGGAAGGTCACAGTTCCAAAGAGAGGTAATTGAGGAGACAAACAAAACTCCATGCTCATATATATATGCAAGACTTGAAATTCAACACAATAAATGAAATTTATGGGTTCAACTAATTTAAGAATGTACAATTCAAAGTAGAAATGGATAAAATATATGGAAAAGATATGCACAAAAGGTCTATGAGACATCCATATAAGTAACATCTCTTGTGTTTATGCATGTGTGTGATGTGAGACTTGGTTAATAACATTAAGTTTGTTTGCTTAGTTGACTTGCTTTACAAGTTTCATTAAAGTGAAAAGTCCTCTAATGCTTCTAAAATGTAAAAGTGAGGGTGCAGCTACAATTGATTTTAAGTTAAAGTGTATGTTGAAATTAAGCTACTCACCTTTACTAGTGAAGGTTAATGACTTCCTCACATTAAGCTCCGTTCGTTTGCACCGAAACAAGGTGGAAAATGAGTAAAATGAACGGTAAAATGAGATGGACTCACACTTTTACACTCTAGTTTAATTCAAAACTTTCATCCCATTTCAATTTTATTTCATTTCCTTTCATCCAACCAAATGGACCCTAAGAATGTTATCCTTCAAACTGTGGTTGGTTACTTGAAATATTGCCGTTTGAAAGGTCTCTAAAATCATAACTATGGCACATTTGCCTGCATTTTTCTGCACTTTTAGTACTCAAACACAAATATTACCACAATTTAAAACCATACTTTTGTATGAACACTACAGGTTGAGGGTTTTTTTTTTTTTATTGACAAGGTTAGTTGTTAATATGTTAGTTTTTTTGGTAGTGGGAGGGAGTTGAATCCACGACCTCGCCCTCCCCCTTCTTCCTTCAACCATCAAACCTACCTTATAACTCCTGATACAGGTTGAAGTATTGAGTTGCATCCGGCATCCAAACATGGTTCTCCTCCTAGGGGCCTGCCCTGAGTATGGTTGCCTTGTGTATGAGCACATGGGGAACGGAAGCCTAGACGACTGCCTCTTCAACCAGGGAAACCGTCCCCCGATTCCCTGGCAACTGAGGTTCAAAATTGCAGCCGAAATTGGCACCGGCCTGCTGTTCCTCCACCAGACAAAACCCGAACCACTAGTCCACCGAGACCTCAAGCCAGCCAACATCCTGCTGGACAGAAACTACGTCGCTAAGATCAGCGACGTAGGCCTGGCGAGGCTGGTTCCGCCCTCGGTGGCCGACAACGTGACACAGTACAGGATGACATCCGCAGCCGGGACATTCTGCTACATAGACCCTGAGTACCAGCAGACAGGGATGCTTGGAGTGAAGTCAGATATATACTCTCTTGGGATCATTTTCTTGCAAATTTTGACAGCAAAGCCTCCAATGGGATTGACACACCGTGTTGGGAGCGCTATTAATAATAACAAATTTGCTAATATGTTGGATCCAAATGTGTCTGATTGGCCACTGGAGGATGCATTGAGCTTGGCAAAGATTGGAATAAAGTGTGCTGAGCTGAGGAGGAGAGACAGACCTGATCTTGGGAAGGAAGTTATGCCTGAACTGAATAGGCTAAGAGACCTTGTTGATACCAATGATCATTTTTCTACGTTTAGTGGCTATGCTAGCCCTTCCAATCAGAGCCAAGTTTCTCTTCAGATGGTAAGGTTCTTTCGCTTCATGTTATGGATCTTTGCAAGAGTTTTTATATATGAAACTTGTGTTTTGGTAAACAACTTAACTAACTGCTCGTTATTGAACAAGTGATTGGGTTTGTTTGTAGAAATTCTTTCATATAACTTCTCTAAAAGATCATTTTTTAACTCATGCACAAGCTAATTTTAGCTTAAAAAGAAACTTGTTTCATTTTTTTCTTCTTATTTTCTACTCCTAGAAGTGTTTATGGATAAGTGCTTCTGAATAAGTTTATCCATAAGCACTTCTAAGAAAAGAAAATGAAATAAGCAATAGGTTGAAGCCATTTTTAGCTGTTTTTATAATTGAAGAGGAAATAAAGTTAAACTGTTTGAATATAAGCTATTTGTTTCCATAAACTATCTGGAAGAGCTTATTGAAATAAACTGAAAACAGCTTATAAACACATCTTAAAACTATTTTCAGAAGCTTTCTCAAACACTTACACAAGCTCATGTATGTGCATGATAAGTTCATAAGTAATTGATTAATCTGTTTACCTAAATGTTGGCTTAATTTGCATGACCCTATTGCAGGATGGAAGCAGTTCTCCACTTCCCTATTCTGGGGAGAGCATAAGAAACACATCAGGTCCTGTTTGACATTTCAGTCAAAAACAAGATCTTGTCCAGTAAAATAGATATTGTAGTATATGTTCGGTGGAAATGATCCCGAGGATAAAGTGTAAATTACTTAGGTGAATTGATGTAATAGATTCCTTGATTCTTTCAATTTGTCCATTTGATTTCGGTTGTTTTTTTTTTCATTTTAATTTAGATTGTAAAAACAGAAGAGTCAAAGTGTAAGAACATTAGCCCAAGTTACTACACCAAGTCTCTCTCTAGGGACTATTTGTTCCGGAAATGAAATCCAGACAAGTATTGTTTTATTATTTATTTATTTATTTGTTTATTTATTATATTTATGTTAGATTGGGTGTTGAATTGGGAAATGGGATGTAGGGAAATATAACATCCACCTTGAACATCAGAATCTCCTAACAGCCCAGAAGGTGCCATGTAGGCTACAAATCCTTTTGTCCCCTACCACAATGTTTAATTAGAACAAAAGTTAACTTTAAAATGAAGTAGTATTATAAACCATGACACCTAAAAAGAGATCCTCCGAAAAATAAATAAATATATTTGACTTAAATTTTTTTTTTTTTTTTACAGCAACTTATATTCTCTATCTAAGGGTGAGTTTTTAAAAAAAAAAATTATAAAATAAGTAATTTTTAAATAAGTGAATATTTTATAAACAAATACTCTACTTATTTTAGAGAGAATAGACACTAAAATAACAAAAAAATGTTTTTTACTAAAGTAAATACTTGTATCATAAAATAAGACTAAACAATCCGACCCAATATCTATGAATTTTGTCACTCCCAACAACAAATACTTATACAATGACTAGAAAATCGAATTCCTGTTATCTAACTAATTATGTTGAGTGGACACAATAAAGTGAAACAATTTTTCAAGAAATTATTTTCTGCTCACAGAAGGCACCTCTAATGCAGCAGCCTCTCTTAAACCCTAGCAAAGTCGAGCATTAAAAATTATAAATAAAAAAAAAAAAAGATACAAATATTCAAGACAATGTAATGAATAGGCTTTTCTATGATCGGATTTATAGTTCCAATACATCCAAAAGAATATCAACTCTTGGTCTGATCAAAATCTCAAGGTTCAGGGCTTAATCAAGCTCAACCTAGATTCACTATGACATTTTTCTATCTAAAATAAATATCATATTGGCCTAACGTTATAGACAGTTAACCAGAAAAGAGAAAAAAAAAAAAAAAAAAAAAGGACACAGCAACAAAATTTCTAGAACAGAAATAAATATAATACATTTGGCTCCATAAAAGAATTTTCCAATACTCGTCTGGGACTGGGATTTGCAAACTCTCTTGGTTGGAAAATCGTTGGAAATTGCCAGTAGCTAAAGGCAGATATATTAATGTAATCAATCTCAATCACGAGAAAACTCTGCACTCATTCATGCTAAAGAGAGGTCAAGACTTAAAACGCTTCAATAACTTCAACTTCTTCAACTTTAGATTTGCCTTTCGGACGACCAGATCGTCTCACATCATTACCAGATAAATATTCAAGGGCTATTTCCAGGGTGACATCACTTGGCTTCACATTCTGAATGTCAATTTCAAAACAAAAAACAAGAGTCAAAAAACAGTAAAAGTGTGGGTTTTTGTAAACCCAGTCAAACCTAGTTTACATGAAAGTGAAAAATTTTAGCTTTGGAAAATCATGTTTTGACATAATAGCTGTTTTTTTTTTTTTGTAATCATGTTATTGATACGAAGTATCCAACGGCTTCACCAATGACTAATTTCCGTCAAGGAACTTGACTGACCAACTTTAGTGGGATTCTCCCCTCCCAACCATGTTTTTTTCATCCACAAGGCTCAAAATCGAGACCTTCCTAAAGGGGACCTAGTCCAATTACTCGAACCAACGACTTGTTGGGTACATAATAGTTGTGTTTGGTTACGCATTGGAAAACGAAAAAATGTCAAAGGAAACATTTTTTTGCGTCCAGCCAAACATCTGTTTGTCTTTGTTCCAACAGAAAATCATGTGTAATGGCCTTAGGTAAGATAAAACAGGTATGAATTAAATTAGAACAGACATCAATAGTTAGAAGTGGTTTATATCCACTTAGTTAATCCTAAGAACTGATCTTATAAAAACCTAAAATTTAAATCCTCAACCTCAGGGTGAGAAACAAACTAAAAAGCCAACGTATTAGTTAAAAGACAAAAGGAAGAAAACAACGACATCCTTTAGAATAGCCTATCACCCCAGCTTACTAGGACATAGAATCAATTTCTCAAACAAAGGGGAAAAATCACAAAAAAAATTCCATATCCACAAATGTCATTTCTAACATACAAGAACATGCACCAACATCTAAAGACAATAATTAGAAAAGATCAATGCTAAATGCTTTGTTTCCTTTCTTAGAATTAATGCTTTTATTAATGTAGTTACATCCAGAATTAATGAATAAAATTGAGATCATCCACAATCGAATTTGCAAATGCTTTTTTACCCAAACACATGCTTAACTACCATGTTGCCATGGTTGCAAATACGGAAAGAAAAATAACATATATAATCTATATGTATAATTAGAAAATGATTAAAACTACAATCATACCTTAGGAACAGAAGCAACCGTGCGCCGATGTCTAACACAAAACCCAACTCTTGCAAGCTTTAATATGACAGGCTGTCCATCCTTGGGATGATCACCCTAACCACAAGCAAATTAATTAGTTCAACAATGACTATAAAATGAAGACAGGGATAGACATCAGATTTGTTAACATTAGTGCAGAAATCAAAAATATCATACGAATGAAAAATATTTTGAAGATCAAATATTTAAAAAAAAAATCATTTTGTCTTGTTATTAGAGTATTATAGGACAGCTGTCCTATGATACTCTAATATAGGCTAACTGACTGACAGCTGTCACTATAATACTCTAATACTTGTTCATAAATCTCATTAACTAAGGATGACTTTTATAACCCATCAATATTTAAAATTAACATCAAATATGCTTTTTAAAACAAGATATGCTAGTGTTAAAATTTGGAATGCAAAATCAAGATTGTTGAATTTAGATAGAGAGATTAAAAATGGAATTGCTAGTGTAGATGATAATATTTTTAAGAGTGCTTTTGAATGAAATGGGCAATATTAAATTGATATGGGTTATTGAGATTTGGGAATTCTATTCTCATTCAACAGAAAAGCCAAGTAGTTACAGAGAAGACAACTCTATATATAGAGTTGAGTTTACCTAACTAAATGTCTAACCAGCAGTGGTTAGTTTACAGAGTAATGAAACTAACTACCTTTAGTTAAAACATAAAAGAGAGGCTAGGTAAATGTACAGACTTATACAGAGAGTAAAACTAGTCCTCTAATATGGGTGAGTAAAATTGTAGACAAAGTATTGGAAGATTGATATTGTGCTTGTTAAAAGGTTAGGAGATAGGACTATAGCTCTAAAGTTTGTTGTGGACTAACATATACTAATTCCTACAAACACTAAATGCATATAATATGCAGATACATGAAATAAAAATATCCAGTGTATATATTCTAGCAAACATGATAAGTACCAATGGCTCAAATTGAAAAGTCAGAAACATACCAATGTCAATGGGTATTGTAGCACCTCAAGTGCATCTTCAAGGGTGATAGAATCCACATCCTTGATCTGAAACAACCAAAATTGTTACTTCTTTCCTTGAAATTGCAAGATATAATAATTGGTCATATTTGCACAAGCAGCTCTTAACCCTTCACCCTCAAAAAAAGACAAGACATCAATCATGGTTGCATATGCAGCATACTCACTCAGAAGCCACATTCATAGAGGAACAAGAAGAATTTCATGCACTATGGCGAACAACATTAAACAAGTCAGTTGGTACCCTCCTTCTTATGAGTGGCTAAAATGTAATACAGATGGTTCTGCAAAGGGGAGCCCTGGAGTTGCGGGATGTGAAGGTATTTTCAGAAACCATAGAGGTGATTTTGTTGGTTGTTTCTCTGCTTCAAAACTCCATTTTTTCAAAGCTGATGGGAGTTATTTTGGCGATTGAGACGGCTGTTGAGAAAGGTTGGACAAAGATCTGGCTGGAATGTGACTCATTGTTGGTAGTTCAGGCTTTCAAGAACTATGTTATAGTCCCTTGATGTATCAGAAATAGATGAATCAATTGTATAACTGCTACAAAGAATATGTCTTTTTGTTGTTGAGCCTCTCATGCTCATACTTTTTGTGAGTTCAGTTGGTGGGATTCTCTCCCTATTTTTATCTCCACTGAATTCCATAGGAATAGATATGGTCTCCCAAACTATAGATTCAGATAGTATGCTGTTTCATGGGTTTGGTTTATGTCCCCCCATGCTTTTGTTTCCCTATTTTCTATTAGTGAATTCAAGTTGCTTGGTTTGCTATCAGGTTAGTAGCAATTGTGGTGCCAACCTAGTAGGGATCATAATTGCTCTAGCGCATATGCTTGCCTTTTTGCTTAAAAAAAACGGACTTTGAATATAGAGTATTCTATTGATTTGATTTAACAATCCTATTAAGAAAATAATTTCAGAAAAAATATGGTCCCTCCTCCACCCAAAAAAGAAATGCTACCCTAAACTGGTGGGTGGGGGGGCTAGACAATTTAAAAATGGCCTCATTGCAGTACAATTAACAGATAGCTCAAAAGAGAGAACAATAGTAAATGGAAATGTGACATACATGAGAGACAGAAGCTCTTTTGGGTATGTATCCCTTCCTGTCTTCTCCAAGCTGAACATAAACTCCATAAGGACCACTTTTCAAAAGAACCTGAGGGGAACATAATGTCATTTATACACAATAATTAGCAGCCCCAAAGCCAAAAGAAAATTAAATCAGTCCTTTGCAACATATAACCAAGGCCAGGATCTAAAGCAAACCTTTTCATTTGAACCACTGGTAACACCTAGGAGTTTTGGTTCCTCTATTCTAGAGCTTGGCAGAGATGCATCCTCTTCCTCCTCTGTACCATATAATGTTTTAGCAATGTACCTGTTTTCAGCAATCACAAGAAAAAACTCATAATGGATTCAGTAAATTTTTTTAGCAACAAATACTACAAAAGGTAAAGTCTATGTAGTAATGAGGTACAAGAAAATTAGTAGTCCTAAAATTTAGATGAGATTTCATAAGCTCAGCACATCCACTATTTTAAGTGACTATAGACTAAATATACTTTGCAATGCCACAGATTTTTGCTTTATTGTTTATTTCTATTATAAGAATCAAAACAGGACTAAAATCGTATAATTTCCGCACGTCATGTAGCACAATTTTTCTATATATCATTCTTCCAAATGTGTAACGTAATATATAACATGTGCAATGCAGTACATACATAACATGTACAATATGTATAAATAATTAAATATCAGTTAGGTCAGAACAAGAACCTACAAAATAAATAAGGAATAAAATACTCACTTGCACCTCGGATGTTGATCACAGCCTATAAAGTAGCCAGCACCAAATCTACTTACTTTAAAATTAAGTGTGCCTTCCATACAACTGAAATAAGTTCAATCAAAACATATCAAGAGAGAATTTGACCAACAAACACGGAAGCATATGTAATCAATGTCATTTTCTACAAAAAAATAAATCAACATAGCATAATCACAGTACAAATTAGTGCAGAATAACAATAACATTCCAAAACTAGTTCATACGGTTTACGTTCCTCAATAGTCAGTATTAAGAGTCTTCTCTGTGAAATGTGGTTGAATCAGGTAGGTAGTTAGTTTTTTAGTTACCTGTCACCAGCCTAACTACAAATGAATCAGTGACTGTAAAACCGAAACAACTTTTAGTTGCAATCTTATTAACAAAATCACATTAGCATTTTCCATCTCTATCTCACAGTTTCTTTAACTTCCTCACACTATAATATTTCATCATGGTATCAGAGCTTAGCACTTCACAGAAAAGAATGATTTTATTTATTGGTTGAAAATGAAAAAACAAGGAAAACGAGCACTCCTCAATGGGTTCCCCCTCTTTCTTCAACATAGCTAATCCTTTGTTCTACTTGAGATTAATATGTTTGGCTGGGAGGAAAGAAAATAGAGATAATGACTTCTAGAAACAAAGATTCAAATTTTCCTTCCTTCCACTATCCCTTCAAGTTAAATTTCAAACTTTTCTCTCCTCTCATGTTCTCCTTCTATATACTTGTTAAACAGCACAAATCAGAAGCATATTAAACTGTATGTCTATATGACATTACAGTATTTGTTTATATAGAATAATCGAATTAATTACACATAATTAGAGGATATTCAGTTTCCTCCAAACCATATGTTTCCTCTAAATCAGATATCAAATCCTATCATTCATATTAGCCAATTCAATCCATACATGGAAAAACTTACCTTGGACACACACGACTCTGATCAGGGAGAGAAGCAAATAAATAATCACCAAATTTTTTTTCCAACATCTTCTCTACCTGAAACCATAAAAACCATTGCATGAGCAGATAACCAAAAACAATACTGAACAAAGTTAAAATTTTAGACATCCAAATTTCATCCTTGAGCAAAGAGAGAAGTCATACCTGATGAATATGAACATTAGAAGTACGCTCACAATATGATTTAAATCGTGTCCAATAGTCTCTAAGGAGGCCCTTCCATTCAGTTAATCCAGCAGAAACATTATCAAGCTGAATCAAGAATAAGACATAAAATAAAAAATACAAAATAATAATAGCCAAATAACAACAACCAACAACATCAAAATGTAGACAAAAGTATCAAATTAAAAATAGTGAGGGAAAAGGAGTCAATAAATGGTGTGTCAAATTACAATAGTGGTACAGCTTCTAAGCTTTAAAATATAGGATGACAATGGATAGGTTTTTGTAGGGTACTAGAGTATCTGTATTCATACAGGCATTTAAAGAAAAAAAGGACCTGAACCAGTAGCCATACCCATGCAAATAGAAATTTTAATGTTCATGTTCATGTTCATACCCAATGGATACCTATATACCTGAACCCAATGCAGGCAATTTCTGTGAGTACCATTGGATTTAAATCCCATTGTCATCCTCATTTAAATTTAAAATGCAAATACAATAGAGAGCTCAAACGGGGCCAGGACACAATAGTAGTAGATACCTCAGTTTCCATATCAGCAGTAAAACTGTAATCTGTGACCTCTGAAAAATTATGCGATAGAAAAGCTGAAACCTGAACACCCAAAAAATTGCATAAAATCATAATTGTGGCTCATATAACAACTCTGCAAAGCAAAAATTGGCAATGGACAAAGCCTAGATTGAATTAAGTCATAAAATTTGAAACAAAAGGAAAATTTATCCTATTCCCTGATAAGTCAAGAGAAGAAGAGGTTTGTAGGGCATCAAATTAAAAGGCTCATTGATGAGAGAATATTACTCTATTAGAATAACGAGGATTGCACTAATAATCTTCTAAGTTGTTGATCAGCCCATAATGCAAAAATCATCTTTCTTTTCTAATGGGAATTCATATTCTTTATGGATATCAGCGCACCAGAAGATTAAGGTTTTTTAAACTGGCTTTATAACTTTATTTTGTGAAAACCCACTCAACTAATAGATAAAGCAGCTGAATGAGGTTAAGGAAACAGAAGAAGTATTATTAAAGCAGTGACTAATGGAAAACAAATACATCAGAATAACATGGGGCACAGCATTATAAAAAGAAATAGTTTGTGGCTACTATCTCTCAGTTTATCAAATTAAAAAGGCTAAATACACATTTTAGTCCCCAAGTTATAATTAATTGTCCGATTTGGTCCCCAAATGTTAAAAAGTTTCAATTTGGTCCCAAAATTATTTAAAATGCACCAAGTTTGTCATTTTCTGTCAATTTTTACTATTTACACCCCCTCTTTTATTAAATAGACCTCTCATTTTTTTATATTTTTAGGGGAGTGTATTCAATAAAAGAGGGTGCAAATAGAAAAATCTCATGAAAAAGGACCAAATTGAGGCATTTTAAATAATCTAGGGACCAAATTGAACAACTAATTATAACTTGGGGACTAAAATTAAATGTGTATTAAGCCAATTAAAAATGTATATATAATCGAAAGAAAAATGAAAATAATAGTATGAAGACCAAACCACATTTAATGTCAATTATCAGAAAGCAAAGGGGGATATATCTGTGACACTAAAACCTCAAGCTACCAGAAGCAAGAATGACAAACTTTGGAATCTTTTTCTGGGGGCATTTCTGTTAAATCATTTAAATGTCACAGCAATGTAACTATTATTTTCATCCGAACAAAACAAAAAATTCGAAAATAGCTAAAGCTTACCATGCGACCACGAAATTCTGGAGACAGAACTCGACTTTTTACTGTCACATAGTTTCTATCCTGGGGAACAAAAATATTAGGACTCAGAATTCTATCAAACTTAGATTGAAAAGTGAACAGTTTCATATCAATAAGTTTTCAATGCAAGATGCAATACACAAAAGTGACAACAGCAATAAGAGAATCTCGCATGCATCAAAACCATAAATCAAGTGTTTGAAGGGGATCAATAATAATAGATAAAAAAGGTAAGTTTTTTCATATACGAGGTTGGAGTCTCAACTCTACTTTGGAGCATCATTATTTGTTTCAATGGAGAACTATCATTGTATCACAAGCTCAACAAAGACAATCAGAAGTTGAAAACCATGATATTTAAGTGTTGATTGATGACGTTTTTTACTTTAGTTATGGGTCTTAGTACAAGGATTTGCTTGTTGGATGCTGAAGGTTTCTTGTGTTCAGGGTGCTTCTGTTTCATATGACACCAATATGTTCTGTTATACTGAATGAATGAGAAATTACTAACATCAGGTTTAGGGCATGTTTTGGATACACTACTCTAGAAGGAATTATAGAAGAAGAAAATATGAAAAAAAAATGAAATTAACTTTTCTAGAAGTTAAAATTGTCTTCTCTCTAATAGCTAATTTGTAGAAGTCCCACATCTTTTAGAAGGTATATGGGAGAGCTTCTACTGATTGGCTATTGGAGAAGACAATTTTAACTTCTAGAAAAGCTAATTTCATTTTTTCTTCATATTTTCTTCTTATAAGTCATTCTAAAGTAGTGTGTCCAAATAGAACCTTAAATAAAAACTACACTTATTGCATTACTCCATCACTTCATTTCACAACCTTAAGCTATCTAAAATGGCTGAAAACTTGAAGCAACACTTCTTTGATTATACAATTCCAATTGATCATGAAATCAGAAGTCAACAACTATTGTTAACCAAATAACATGGAGGAATGAGCAATTGTTAGAATTTTTTGCGTGTTTGGCTCAACTTATTTTGAAGAAATAATCTATTAGCTACTAGAAAGAGCTTTCAAAAAAAAGTGAGTACTATCCTTGAAATAAGCTAACCCAAACATGCTATTAGATGGATTCCAGTTAATTAAGCCTCTACCTCTACCAATTTCCAATCTGGTGCAGAGTAATAATGGAGCAAAGGAGCTGAGCTAAGCCTAATTGACTAAGCGTGTGTTTGATTATGTTTTTGTTCCTTAGTTTTTAAAAGCTATTTTATAAAAAAAAAAAATTAAAAACTATTTTAGAAAGTAAAAATGATGGAAGAAGATGAGAAACACTACAAGAAAGAACATAAAAAAAAAAACACTAGTTAAAAACTAAAAAAGCTTAGAGAATAGAGATGTTCTGATTTTTATTTTGAAAACTGGATATAATTTGAAAACAATTTTCAAAAACTGCTCTTATCAAACAAGTTTTTATTAAAAAAAAAAATGAAGCTGAGTTCCTAAAACAATTCCACCAAATCAAAGACTTAAAACAACTTAAAAAATTATCTTACTATGGAATGGTCATGGCATTACACTGTTCCAGAAGTAAAATACCTGTAAAACTTTTATTGTGGATGCATATGTTGACGGCCTTCCAATCCCAAGCTCCTCAAGCTTCTTAACCTATAATGTCATTGGGTCAATCTTCAAGAGAGAAAGTGTGACAAAGTGCAAAAGAAATGAACGCTGTCTGCCCTCCTCCTTGCCAGTACTAATAATATGTTTTAATAAACTCCAACTCATGGCAAGCAATATATGTTACAACAAATCTATTTATTTTAGATAATTCAACATTATAAATCATAAATATAGACATGTTGAAAATTTTACAATATGCATATGTTGCCAAATATAGGTCTCAAAATGAAATGAAGTCGTGAACCAGAGTCCTTTATAACAATTAACAAAATTCCAATTATAACTTTCGTGTGCACAAGAGAATAGCATAGGCTATAAAGTTTGAGAAAGAGTTATTAGCTATAGCCAACAACATGATTGATAAGCTTAAAACAGAAACTTGTGTTTGAAAACAAAAACACAACATTTTCTCAAAGTAAACAGGCCTTTACAGTCTATAGTACTCCCTTAATCTTAATGACAGAAACAAGATGACTTACCAATGATGCTTCAGAGTACCGTGGTAGTGGTTGTGTATGGTGCTGATTAGGTTCAGTCTGAACCACATGTAATGCATCCCCTGTCTATAAAATAAAATCAAATCCCCTCCTTTTTTAGAAAACAAATCTCAAAGTGCACCATAAGGAAGCCAAGAACAGCATCCTATCTAAATAAACAGAAAGGGCAGACTGCCATATGGAGAAGGCATGAAATTGTTTTCAATAGTATACAATTTATATGTTAAGTTTACAGAAATATTACCTTCAAGGAATTCAGTACTCCAAATGTTTGATCGCGGCTGGATTCATCACTGTCTTTATCTTGAACAGCTTCAGTAACAATGTCCTAAAAGGAAGGAAAAACTGCACGTAAGTCAGGAAACACATCAGTTTTAGTTTCCTATTCATATAAAGGTACATGTGGACATTCTCTACCACAGCTGAAATTAGGAGAGATACAAAACCATTTTTGGGCCTTCATCTTGACCTAAAGAGTAGGCACCTCACAGAAACATAAAAGGAATGCATAGCAAAATAATGAAATAAAAACCATGACAAGTGACAACCTCTCATAATTATACAGATTTGAATCAAACATGAGCTTCTTTAAATCATTCAGTCTCTTCTATCAAGTAAACAATTAATGCATACAAAATAGAACCACGTGCATATGCACACTTAATTATGTGTTTCTTTTGGGATTTGGAAATTCTGGAGTAACCCTTGCATGCATATACCAAACAAGATAGAAAGTCTTTTCCAAAACATTTTAAGCTCCAATTTATGATATCTTGTTCAACATCAAAACATGATATTAGCTATTATGTAGAAAACATAATTTAAATCATGTAACTTCAGAAATTTACTTTTACACAACAAGCAATAAAATTGAAATCCAATTGCAATATATGTTTTCCCAGTAGCAAGTAACTGGTACTTACACTCAAAAAAATCCTAATAGTAAAAATAAAACATTTATTTAATAGAAAATAACAATAGTAGTCATATATATAAAGTCATTATTATTTCAGGTATTGTCAACTGGTATATAAGTAGTTACAGATTATATGCTGTCAGCATCACTTATCTGCTGCAACTAACCATACCGTAAAAGCTGCCCGATATCCAGGAAACTCAACCCTTGAGCAGGCAGACCGTAATATAATAGACTCGTCAGCATTTCCAATATCAAGTTGTATCTGGAATCAAAAGGAAGTTAGGAAAAAAAGTCTGGTCAAACATAATAATGTCAGATGGAAGCAGATTAATTTTATATGAACACATTTCAACAATCAGAAATTTGCAGTAACTATGAATGTATCCATAAACTACAGAAGAGACTGTCAGAATAAATACTCTACGACAAAAATGTGGCGGAGGGACTGAGAGAGGGCATCAACATTGCCCAAGTTGTTAGTCCCATAGCAAAATATGCATTGTTTCACAGCTACTTTGGTTTTGGAATAAACTATATGGATTTAGGAAACTTTGGACAGTCCAAAGGATTTGTGATTAATTTAGAAGTTTGGCTGGCACAAAGAGGCTAAAATTTTTAACAATGTTATGTCTTTTGTGATACTTCGGTGTTTATGGCTGGAGAGGAATACTAAATATTTAGGGAACTTATTCAATTCTAGTTGTCATTTGAGATGGGGTTATTTTTTTAGCTACACATAAGGTGTTTGGCTCATGGTGCATTTAATATTTAAAGACAATAACTTTTCAGACATTCAGAAAGGTTGCATGCTTTGTTACATTTCTAATCTTCAAGTCTGCTTGTTTTGTTATGATGAGAAGATGTATTACACTCTTTGTCCTTTTCTTATAATTTCCTTCACCTATCAATACAGAATGGTGGCACAATTTTGAATTCTAAATGAATCTACAGCCAGTACTCTAGGTACAAACTAGAAAAACTACTAGTTTAGAATATAATTTAAGGTTCACATAGTATAATATTGAAGGATATTCAGTAGCCTAACCTGCTCAAAGACAGCAGGCTCCATTTGACATGCAACTGTTCGTGACCAAATAAGTGTGTAGAGCTTCAAGGATTCTTCATCAAGTATCCCAGCAAGCATTGCTGACAAATCATCAACAAGTAATATTATTAGCAGTCCACCTTGGCACACCATTCAAGTAAAATATTCACAAATGAAGCGTGTAATAATACATGGCAACTTGTGTATGTCAGTTGGTCTAATGGCTTCATGGGCCTCTTGTGCATTTTTCACCTTTTTATAATACTTTGGTGCACTTTGCGAGGCAAAATCTTGTCCATACCTGCATACAGTAAAATCTTGTTCATGCACATGAAAAACAATCAAAAATTGCTTAAACCGCATAAACTAAGCATTCAAATTAAAATAACAATGCAAAATCAGACATGGTACGGCTGTTTAGCTAATTGCCTTCAGAGTTCAGATGTTTGTTTATAACTGCTATATAGCAGAATTGAAGAGCTTTTAGTCTGATGCTATTTTCTATAGCTTGGCTGTACACTTTTGAAGTTTTAAGAGCATACCTAGTCTGTTAAATTAGATGAAGAACAGAGACATATTGGAGTGAAACCATGTGTCTAAATGACACTACAGAGCTGGTTTATATAGACTGGTTGAATTGATTACACATAATTAGAATTTAGAGGATATTCAGTTTCCTCTAAATCAGATATCAAATCCTATCAAATCATTATCATTATACATTAAATGCATAATACTTATTCCTGATTCTCAACATATTCTATTCTCACACAACCTTCTTGCCATTCTTCAAATTAAGATTCATCTATCAAAACATTCGGAAGACTACATAGTATGTCATACACTAACATCACTGTAGCTGTAAGGTTTAAATAATCCCAACTTGCATGTTTGTTGGCAAAATGTACCTTACATGAAACAAATGTTTGAAGAATCTGTTTAGTAAAATAGCTAGTAATCTGATTGCTCAGGTTGCATAATGATAAAATGCTAATACAGAATCAGTAGTAATAATGAAACTCGAATAGCGATAAAATGATAATACATAATCAGTAGTAATAATGAAACTCCGATAGCAAACACATAGAAACTAGAAAGGTGTATGGAGAAATGCACATCACCTCTCAATAATCAGCGAGCGTATACTAGCAACAGCTTCATCAGAAATCTATGAAGGATAATACAATGTGAGTTGTTAAAATAAAAACAATCATCTGTAAACAAAATTACTGGGTTCAGAGAAAGAAACTTTAAACATGCTATCCACACATGCAAACCCACGAGTAAAAACCAAAATTGTGATCTAGTATAGGAAGAATCATGAGATTAGTGATCACACTTAAACAGATACAATTCATCAAATGATTGTTACAGAAGAGAAATGTGTTTGGGTGGATGAGAGATACAACAAGAGAATATTTGGAGCTGGTATGGTCAGCTTTTGTGGACAAATTAATGATATATGGAATTGATATACAATGCATCTAGATTAGTTCACAACATTCCATCACATCCATGCAACCAAAGGGATACCTACATGGAGTCCATCAGTTCTGATATATGTTATCAGACCCACTGCTACACCATCAGACAGTTCAACTCCCTCATAGAGCTTCTGTGCAAGCTGCACTCAGAAGGCAAATTGAGTTTAATGATAAAAGTAATTCTAGAAGATTTAATATTTAAACATAATTAAATATTATTACACAGGAAAGGCAAATCTAATTCATTACAGATGTGAATAAGTAAGGAAATAGATTAGGAAAAAATAAAAATTCTAGTACCTTCATTGTGTGACTTGCCGTGAAATGCAACTTGTTTGCAGCATCTTGCTGAAGTGTCGATGTTATATAAGGTGTTGGAGGATTTCTTCGCGTTTTGTTTTTTTTCAACCTAACAACCTGAAAATCGGCTGAATTTATATTGCTTTGAATATCTCTTGCCTCAGTGTCAGAAGTAATTGAAAACTGATTCAACTTTTTTGAATCAAAATGAGTCAAGTGACCAGGAAAAGTAAGGTTCTTGTTTGATCCAAGCTCTTTCTTTTTAAATTGAACCTCCACAGTCCAATACTCCTTCGGTTTAAATTCATCAATTTCCAATTCTCTATCACATATAAGTGAAAGTGCAGCAGATTGAACTCTTCCAGCTGATTGGCAACCTGGTAACTTCCTCCATAGTAATGGTGAAATGTTAAACCCAATCAAGTAATCAAGAGCCCTCCGTGCAAGGTAAGCTTGAACCAAATTTACGTCAATCTCTCGCGGTGTTTGTAGGGCACCTTTTATAGATTTTTCAGTTATTTCGTGAAAGACTACTCTAGCTAAAGAAATATTATCATGTAGAGCACCCTGTTGTTGTAGCATCTCAATGATGTGCCAAGCAATAGCCTCCCCCTCACGATCAGGATCTGATGCAAGAATAAGGTTTTCTACTCTGTCAAATAACATAAAATGATTTAAGAAGGATACATGCTTGTCAACCACCTATGATGCATGTATACTTCAAAATTGGCAACATATACATACTGTAACTGTACTACTGGAGTGGAAACCAAATATGTGTATTATTATTATTATTATTATTATTATTATATGGCTGCCTCAGTATCAACACTTGATTGCGCTATGTTCAAATCGTATCATGCATTTTATATTTGAATAATAAAGGGATTATTATCATAACTTGAATATAATATTTTATTTTAAATTTGATTGTGATTGTTGGAGATTGAAGTATATTGTTGAGATTTAAATCATATTAATACCATCATATTGAACGGACACCCAGATTAGCACCCCCCAACAGACTATATGTAATTGTAATTGTAATACCAAAACACGTGCAGACATACACCAACAAAATCATCATCATACTAGTATAATCTTCCAATGCTGCAAAAACAATAGCAAGTGAATGCGAGGGATGAGAAAATGTACCCGCTCAGTGCGACCTTGATGCTCTTCAGATGAGTCCAAGCAGGCGACGGAACCTCCCACACCATACTAAAATCATCATCCGGTCGCACTGACCCAGACCTTGCAGCCAAGTCTCTCACATGACCATAGCTTGGCAAGACTTCATACATATCCCCAAGGTATCTCTTAATAACCTTTGCCTTTGTAACAGACTCCACAACCACCACAGACTTTCCAGTGGGAGGATACAATGGCTTGTGCGTAAAATTCCATAGGGGTTTCGCCTCTTCAATCAGACTAGAATTCACATTTTTCTTCTTCAACTCGTCCTTTGCAGAAGCAGAATTCTCAGGTATTTCTTCAATAGCACTCTCAGACAAACTCTTCTGAATAACCACAGTACTAGTGTCATTCTAGGAAGCACAAACACAACATGGGACACAAATTTGATACGAGAAAAATACAAAAATACTGCAAATTTTAAAATCCACAGGACACAAACACTATAATACACAACATACAAAGTATCAAAAATTAACATAAAATAAAAACCTTAACTCACAAGAGAGAATTAATGTTTTAAAAATAAGCACTAGTCAGTAGTCACAGACATAATAAAAGACTAAAACATAGCTGATTACTATTATTGTATTTAAATTTTAATTTATATTGACATAAAACTTTAAAAAATAAAAGTAAAAAATTTATTTATAACAATACAACTAAAAGTATTCGTGCAGAAAACTAAGACAATAAGCAACTAAATGAGGAGGTAATTAAGGTTTTCCCACAACTTATATACTTGAACTATTATAAAATATCTCTCATTCAACCTCTGCAAAAGCTGACTCTAACTAATGCATAAGGGCCTGATTGGGTAAGCTTCTCCCGAAACACTTCCAAGGAGAAAAAAATAAAAATAAAATATGAAATGAGCTTCTCCATAAGCTAAAATTAACTTTTACATTTACTAGTTAGTAGAAGGTCTCTAATCTTTTAGAGAAGCTGAATATGCCAGAACTTTTACAAATTAGTTAATTTTGGCTTGTAGAGTAGCTCGCTATGCTTCTAGAGAAGTTTATCCAAACAGAGGACCTATGTTCATTTTAACTCGTGGAAAAAAAAGCTTAATTCATTTTACCTTCTTTTTTTTTTCTTCTAATACAAGTGTTTATAGGCGTCATAGTTCATAGGCGTCAATGTCTATTACTTCAACAAAAACCATCAATTACTAACCTTCGAAACTTTCTTCTTCCCTTTGGAAGTTTTTTTAGAAGCTTCTGCAGCACCATCCTTTTGCGTGCCGGCAGCCACCTTCTTGCTCCGCGATGTCGTCGTCTTCTTTTTCACCGTTTTCTTCTTCACACTCTTCTCGTCCTCTTGGCCACTCGCCGCGGCAGCAGCGGAGCGTGACGATCCTTTCTTCTTCTTCTTCTTCTCCTTGACCAAACTTCCTTCAGAAGCAGCCACATTGTTAACCTCTTCAGATGCGGCGCCGTTTATTACACCTTCTCCGTCCTTCTCCTTCCCGCGAACAACGGCAGAAGCCTTCGCCCGTTTCTTCTGCTTACCACCATCCACCACCGCGCGCGTAGCGAACCCCTTCGAGAAAACGCTTCCACCGCCAAACGGCATCGTAGAGTACGGGAAACGGAAACCGCTAAACGACGTCGCCGCGTGGCCCCTCGCAGTTACCCTGGGAAGGAAGAAAATACGCGTTATGGTGGTGCCGACGACGACGGCGGTGTGCGGCGCGAGAGCGTTGGACGGAGGAGTCTGAAGCGGCGCCTTGAACTGCAACTGCGAGATACGACGCCGTTTCACAAACAAAACACAATTATAATAAAATAATAAATAATAAATAATTTGGAAGAACAAAATAAAAAGGGGAAATTAGAGAGAGAGAGAGACCATGAAGTGGCGGAGAGAGAGAGGGTTTGAGGTGGTGGTGGTGGTGGTGGTGGAGAAGAAGGTTCTGTGAAGGTGAATCATTGTTGTTGTTGTGGCGTGTTGTTGTACTTCATTTCATTTGTGTTGTTACTACTTCTTCGATGAGTGAAGTGAAGTGAAGAGAGAGGGTTTTGGGAGTGAAGTGAAGGAGAGGGTTTAAGAATTAAGGGTAACGGCACATGGCGCTGTCTCGGCCAAGGGATAAACGTGAGAGGTTATATATACCATCATCGGTTTTGTTTATTTTATTGTTATCTATGCGTGTTTTGGAACGGCGAAATGGGCTGGCTACTTTTGAGGGCGTTTGATTTGTAAAAGGAAATTGCTATTGCCACTCCCTGTGTTTTCTAAGTACCCCCATCTCTTCTATTTCCTTATATTTTCCTATAATATCCTATTTTAAACATTACTAGTGTAGTAACCATGCCCATCACCGCGAGTTTTTTTAATAATTGTTATATAATTTAATTTTTTTAAATAATATATACTTAAAAAATATTTTTTTATAATAATTTTTTTAAAATTTATAATTTTAGTTTATAAAAAAAATAAAGATTATTAGAAAAGTTAGACAAATACTTTAATTATCATGATTTTTTTTAAAATTAGAAGTTAAAATATGTAAAGTATAAGTTGGATAACATGTATTTGAATATTATTTAAAAATATATATTATTTATTTTTATACAAAATAAAAATATTTATTTAAATATTTTTAAAAATGTTGTATTAAAACAAAGAGTTTAATGTTCATATATTATTAGTGTAAAATAATTTTATATTCTTTTCATGTTAATTACACCTCTACAAAAACATGTAATTGATCTAAACAAAAAAAGTTAACAAAAATGGCTACAAATATTATAATATTAAAACAATTATAATAATTTTAAGATAATTACATTAATTAATTTAAATCACCTCATTACACTTTTTCAGTTTTTTTTTATTATCAACTATTATTTAAAAATCATAATTTCTTTTTCAATTTTAAGATCTCAAACTAATAGTTTTTTCCTTTCAAAAATAAAATCTAGTTAAAAAAAAAGAAATTAATATCAAATAATTGATTTAAATTTAAATTGATATTTATTTAAATTTAAATTTAAATCCATTTAGATTTGTTACATTTAATTTTTAAATTTGTAATATTCATAATCTTTAAATTTATTATATTCATGAGATAATTACAATAATAACTTAAAAGTCTCATATAATAATAACAACGAGACAAATTTGAAAATAATTTTTTATTTAAATTAGATGATAAATATTATTGAAAATAATATAAAATAAAAATTATAATCCTAAACAAAATCAAACTATAAAAAAAAATATCAAACTAACAAAAGAATAAATATTTTAATCTTAAAACAATTACAATAATCATAAGATAATAACAAACATTATAATTTTAAGATAATTACATTAATCAATTTAAAATACCTTATTACACTTTTATCAAAAACAATTTAATTATCAACTATTACTTAAAAATCATTTTTTTTAATTCCAAAATCTCACACTAATTTTTTTTAAAAAATATAGTTAAACACAAACGAAATTAATACCAAATAATTGATTTACATTTAAATTGATATTTATTTAAATTTAACTTCATTTAGACTTGTTATATTTAACCTTTAAATTTTTTATATTCATAAGATAATTACAATAATAACGTAAAAGCGTCATAAAATAATAACAATAGGACAAATTTGAAAATCATTTTTTATTTAAATTAGATGATAAATTTTATAAAAAAAAATAATATAAAATAAAAATTATAACCCTAAATGAAATCAAACTAACAAAAGAATAAATGTTATAATTTTAAAATAATTACAATAATCCTAAGATAATAACAAACATTATAATTTTAAAATAATTAAATTAATCAATTTAAACTACCTCATTACATTTTTTTCAGTTTTTTTATTATTATTAACTATTATTTAAAAATCATAATTTCTTTTTGAATTTTAAGATCTCAAACTATTTTTTTTAAAATTTAAATTTAAATTGATATTTATTTAAATTAAAATTCATTTAGATTTGTTACATTTAATATTTAAATTTGTTATATTCATAATTATTGTGATCTAGAAATTATGGGGTGATAGAAAGACTAGTCAAAATGTGAGAGTGAAATCTGTTTGACTCTATGGTTAGACCTTGTTTATATAAGAGGTTTGGAGATAAAGATATTATATTTATCTCTTTATTTAGATATAAATATATTATCTTTATTATACATAAAACAACAAATTAATCTCAAAGATAAAGATATCTTTATCTTTTTACAATTATCCTATAAGACTATTATCTTAATTATCTTCATGATATTATCTCTTAGGTAGAGGGCGGTTAGGATCTCGTTCGGTAATAAGTAGATCAACAACTGTCCGATCGACAAAATGATCAGACGGTACACGAGCCCTCCTTAAACGTGTAGCGCGAAAAAGCTAAGGTTAGTCTTGTTCAAGTGGTCAGTCTTTGCTTCTTTGTCTTCAGCGTTTGTTTGAATAACGATCATTCGATCAACAAAATGATCAAATGGCACACAGCCCTCAGCCTTAAACGCATAGCGCGAAGAGGCTAAGGTTAGTCTTGTTCAAGTGGTCGATCTTTACTTCTTTGTCTTTAGCGTTTGTTTGAATAATGGTCGTCCCATTAATAAAATGATCAAACAGTACATAGTCCCAGTTTTCTTTGTTAGGATTTCAGTCTTCCAATCTCAAAAAGAGATTCTTAACAAATTGGTCCGACTTGCCAGATCAAAATTACAATGGAGAATCGGGTTGGAGCGTTGGAGAAGGCAATTGATGAACACGGGGAGAAGCTAACAGAGATGAAGATAGATATAGATGTCATCAAAGATTTGTTGTTACAAATGAACAACAAGAAAACACATTCAGTAGTGGGTGACCATTCTATGAACAAGAATGAAAAGCCTTTGGAGGAAGAGGAGGAGAGTGGCGCAACTAGGGAAGATAAGGATGTGCCTTTTCGTTTGTGGGTCAAGAAAGTAGAACTACCCACTTTTAAGGGTCATGATCCTTTGGGGTGGTTGGCCAGAGCGGGAAAATTCTTTAAGGTACAACAAGTTAAATCCAAGAATCCATCTTGGAAAGAATTCTCAGATGCTTTGATAAGAAGGTTTGGAGGAAACAAGAGAGGAACGATATATGAAAGACTGGCTTTTCTAAGGCAAACCGGAGGAGTCGAGGAATATGTTCAAGAATTTGAGCTGCTGGTTGCTCAAGCCAAACCTAGTGCGGAGGACCAAATCTTGGGGTATTTCTTGGCTAGTCTACGCTAAGATATTAGAAGTCTGGTTTGCCCACATGATCATAGGGACCTCACACGAGCCATGGAGGTAGCATGTGACGTTGAAGAAGCAATGAAACAGATGTGGGGCTATGGGAACACATAGGAACGAGGTGCGAGTTATGGTTTTAGGTACCAAGGTGGCGGTGGAATTATACCTCGTGCAGGGGCATTTGGAGGTGCAAATAGTGCCCAAGCGTCAAAAGGGGGGAAGGGAGCAGTTTGGGCTCTGATAATCGCTTTATATGCGTAAATATTGCATCATATTTTGTAGTGATTATCTAATGTTCTCAGGATTTTTAGCTTAGTTTGAAATCATTTAATATAGATTTGTATAGTTTGATAATTCTAACCCTAAGAAGTTATTTTGTGAGAAATATACTCTAATTTATGTGTGCAGGCCTAGATTCAACAGTAAAGGGAGAATGCAAGAAAAAGACAGGTCTCGCTAAGCGACAAATTTCACTTAGCGCTTTACTCGCTCAGCGCAACATCAAGCTACACGAGCTAAGCAGCCTATGACGCGCTGAGCGCCATATTGCACTAAGCGACATTTTCATTCAAACTGAAAACTCGCTTAGCGGGACATCACGCTTAGCGAAAGTTGCTTTCGAATTAAATCTGCGCTTAGCGGACTATTGCGCTTAGCGAACTATTGTGCTTAGCGGAACACCTGTTCTGAGATGCATTATGCAGTGTCCTGCGCTTAGCGGAATGTTGCGCTAAGCGCAACTTCGACTATATAAGTTGCACTTGTAATAATTTTGAAGGATTCAGACTTTGGTGGATTTTGTTGAGCTGCTTCCTTTGTTTTTCTTTGTTTCTCTCTGTTCTCTTTCTTCCATTTTGTAATCTTTTCAAAACTTCTCATGACAATGAGAGGCTAATCTATTAGTGTTGAGGACTTGAAACTAGGTGCTGACCATGTAAACACTTTTCTTCATATCTATTCATTGAAATATTTAGTTTAATGTTCATTTCTCTATCTTTATTCTTGTTATATGATTGGATCAGTTATATATACATGTTTTAGAGTTTACCCGCCATTGATGATCTTTGTTGAACTTGGAACTGAGTTTGAACTCTAATGAAGTGTATTTCTAGACATAGGATAGACTCCATTAGCTTCGTAAAGATCTCTAAGCTTCATCAAACCACTCAACTGAACTTACCGAGACATCGGAAGTGAGGTTGAGCAATTTAGACTTGATTTGATGAGAGATCATGTTTTGAGCACTTTTAGATCGAAGTTAATCTGAACTATTAATGTGAATGAAGAATATATCTTATATGTTTACATGGGAAGCAAACCGGTTGAACCAAATCCTCAACATATCCATTATTCCATTCTAAAACTCAAGCACGCCAATTGTTCGATCATAGTCCTGAATCAACATTGTCATTTTTATTGTTTATCATTAGTGTTAACTGTAGTGTTTAGTTAAATTTCTGTTATTATTTATGTTTCACGAACAACCAACTTTAAAAACCAAACTAGTGTTTAGGAATTGATTACTTTACTAATAGTAAAATACGGACAATTCCCTGTGGATTCAATACTAGGATCTTCCCTTTTAAACTACTTGTGCGATATTTGGTACGCTTGCCAAAATTATCCATCAAGCTTCGAAACCTCCGCTAATCAACATTTGGGCTCAAAAGGTTTTCAAATGTTGGGTTGGGTCCCCGGAGTTGTCGAACGTCGTTATCTCGGGGATCATGAAGTGCGGGGGGAAAGGAGCAGTTTCTATCACTTCCGAGAACGGTTGGAAATCCCTTTAGGGATCGGCTGCCGCCTCTTCGACATGTTTCATATCCTCCCGTTGCTGCTTCAAAGCGTTTTGTCCTGCCTCGGCTTCGTTGGCTCTTCTTTTAGAGTCTTCCACTGCTTGCTTCAATTGTTGCATGGTCTCCATGAGTTCTTGTAAGGTAGAGAAGGTGTTTTCCCTCGCTCATTTCAAGGGAGTATGATTCGGACTTGAGTTCGTCATTCTCCTTGATTTTTAGATACGTGGTGTAGGGATCGAAGTTTATTGAGCCCCACGGTGAGCGCCAATGTTCTGGTCTAGAAATTCTAGGGTGATAGAAAGACTAGCCAGAGCATGTGAGAGTGGAATCTGCTGTTGGGAATAATTTTGTATGCCCAAGTTCCAATTTATCATGTAATCAATTTCTATTTTCAAATAATAAAGTTTTATTTCATTTCTTTATCATTTTATACTGGTTTGATAAAAATAGTTAAATTGATGAAGTCCTGGGTTAAAATTGAAGAATGTTATCATAATAGAGTATTATGATAAATGAGAAACAAGTCTTTTGAAATTTTAATCTAAAGTGTTCTTGATCATAGGATTATTTTGAATAAGATATTAATAATCCGGATAGATTAATATATCTGTAATAGTATTCATTGGATGAATATTAATAGATCTCATTTATTAATTTACACATATAGATGATGCACATAGGGATGTGATCATTGAACTGATTCGATATTGAGATTTTTCTAATGGTTAATATTACCTTAATTTGTCAATAGAAAAACTCTCAAGAAGAAATATAACATTTCCTTTTAATTAGTAAAATTAATTTGATTAATTTACTACCAGCTTAGTATTGAACCTACGGGGTCACACACGAGTGTGTTAATCTTTACTAGAGAATAATCAATTTGATTGACAAAATCTCTATATGGAATATTATTATATTATTTGCTAACACCAAGAATATAATTAATATGTATACTAAAGATAGACATCATCTCTTTATTATTGTGACATTTATGCATAATAATGTTTTAATGAACAATAGAAAAATGATGAGAGAATATCTTATTAAGAGAATATATTATTTCTATTAATAAGTTTAAATTAATTTGAATATATTAATAAGTTTGAATTAATTTGAATATGTTGATGGGCTGACAGATTAAATTTAAATTTGAAATATATTATTAAGATAATATATTATTTCAATTTGAATTAATTTGAATATATTCATGGACTGAGTTATGGGATAGCATCAATATTCCTATAAATAAGAGCTCTCACCACGTCTATTGTGCATCAGATTACTGAAGAGAATTCTCAGTAAAAGTATATAGTTCCATATTCAAGAGTTTTGAAGTAGAGATCAACTCTCGGTGTGGATACACGTAGAGTCTTCACATTATTAAAGAACATTTGCGCCTCAAAGATCCTAAATTTCGTTGCGTGTGTTTTGAACACCAAAATGAACTAACATTTGCTTGACTCCATGGTCAGGCCTTGTTTATATAAGAGGTTTAAAGATAAAGATATTATTTTTATTATACATAAAACAACAAATTAATCTAAAAAATAAATATAATATTTTTATCTCTTAATTATCTTTATGATATTATCTCTCGGCTAAAGGGCGGTTAGGATTTCGTTCGGTAGTAAATAGATCAGCAACCGTCCGATTGGCAAAATGATCGGACGGTATACAGTCCCTCAATCTTAAACGTATAGCACGAAGAGGCTAAGGTTAGTCTTGTTCAAGTGGTCGCCCTTTACTTTATCTTCAACTTAATAACGATCGTCTAATTGACAAAATGATTGGACAGCACAATAATCTTTAAATTTTTTATATTCATAATATAATTATAATAATAACTTTAAAATGTTATAAAATAATATCAACGGGACAAATTTGAAAATCATTTTTTATTTAAATTAGATGATAAATTTTATTGAAAATAATATAAAATAAAAATTATAACTCTGAACAAAATTAAACTAACAAAAGAACAAATATTATAATCTTAAAACAATTACAATAATCCTAAGATAATAACAAACATTATAATTTTAAGATAATTAGATTAATTAATTTAAACTACCTCATTACACTTTTTTCCGTTTTTTTATTATTATCAACTATTATTTAAAAATCATAATTTCTTTTTGAATTTTAAGATCTCAAACTAATATTTAAAAAGAAAACAAAATATAATTTAAGAAATGAAATTAATACCAAATAATTGATTTAAATTTAAATTGATATTTATTTAAATTTAAATCCATTTAGACTTGTTACATTTAATCTTTAAATTTGTTATATTCATAATCTTTAAATTTTTTATATTCATAAGATAATTACAATAATAACTTAAATGGGTCATAAAATAATAACAGAACAAATTTGAAAATATTTTTTTTATTTAAATTAGATGATAAAGTTTATTGAAAATAATATGAAATAAAAATTATATCCCTAAACAAAATCAAATTAAAAAAAAAGAACAAATATTATAATCTTAAAACAATGACAATAATCTAAAGATAATAACAAACGTTATAATCTTAAGATAATTAACTTAATCAATTTAAACTACTCATTACTCTTTTTTGAATTTATAATTAACTATGTTAGTAGATATAGATAAATAATTTTAATAATAATATTACTTTAAATATTCACATTATTTTAAATATTGAATAGATTAATTTGTTAAAATTATTTTTTTTATTTAACATAATTAAATGTAGAATTAATATGGGTCTGCCACATGACAAAACTTTCTTTTATAATATATAATATATTTTGCACTCAAGTATCTCCTTCGTCTTCATCCCTTCTTTTCTCTTCTCTTTGTAAATAATCCCTCTCCTCCTTTGCACTCACGTTCTACCTTGCAGTTTATGTCTCACGATTGCTTGTTTTTGTCTTCTATGTTCATCATAGGTTGTCCTCAACCTCACTTCTTCTACACCCTTTCTTTTCGGAAGCATGATTCTACAATTATGTTAACGGTGTTCCATTCTTTCTCTCACTCGTAGGGACGGATATGTTTCCAAACATAACTTTCTGCATGCACTCATCCTTTATATTGTTGTTTTTAATTGATATTTTATTATGTTGGATTTGTTATGGTCTCTCTTCCTTAATTACTACATGGAAATGTCTTTCCGACATAGTTCCAAAAACACATTTTTGGTATATGTATATGTTAGTTTGAAAGCACATTTCTGATAATAATAAACCATGCCTTTGAGTCGCATATCTCCGATAGTTTTGTATTCAAGAGTCTCTCAATGCACTAAGTCGCCGTCTCCAATCATTAACGTGGTAGAACTAATAGGAATGCAATTAAATAAACGAAGCCACCATCAAAACCAATAAAATCAATTCACTTAATAGATGTTGCAGCTTGCAACCACTTGTAGAAAGAAAACACTTTTGAATGCATTTAAAGAAGAGAAACCACCATCAAAACCTTTGTATAAGATGTTAATGATCAATGAAAAAAATGCACAACATTACATATTATTATATAAAAGAATATGGAATGAAGATAGATACAAAATTAGATAGTTAAAGAATAATGAAGATAATTTTTTAGAGAGGATTCAAAATTATAAAATAAGATTTTAGATAGGGTTCAAAATTAGGAAATAAGATTTTAGATAAAATTCAAAAGTATGGTTTAAAGAATGATAAAGATATTATATTTAAAATTCAATAGTATGTTTTTAGGTCATCTTTTCATAAATGTAAAACATATCATATCATACCATAACTAGTTTGTGTCTTTGAAGTGAACAATTTTTTGTGTAAGTTTCTATTTTGCTAGCTTTATGTAGAGGATTTGAAACAGAAAGGCTAGGATGCAAGTCTTTGTGCAATTAGAGGATACTTCTACAAGGTAATGATTGATAAGTCATTTCATTTTCCTTATATATTGAATCATATTAAAATGAAAGATTTTCTTGGTACTAATCATTTATGTACTATTCATCCTAATAGGTTTGATTTCATGTACAAAATGTTAGTCTCTTAAGATATTGTTTTGTCCAAGTTTATTTAGCTTCATCCTGAAAAATGATAAATGTTACAAAAATTTCTCACTCCAACATATAAAAAAAAGACAAATTTAAAAGGCTTCTTTTTCCAACATTAAAAGGGTTGAAAAGTATAAAAGCATGAGATATGATAGTGTGTGTAACACCATTGATTTTTTTTTTAATGCATGATTAATTATTTTTTATTTAAATTATGAGAGGAAATAAAGTTTATTTTAGGTTAATGCAAAAATGAAGAATTAAATGGATATTATGTTTTTGGTTATGTTGTTGAACTTGAAGTGTTTAGACCTTGTGAAGGATGTGAAAAGGCCAAGTGAGTTTTAGGGTTTAGTTATGAATTATAAGGTTGACTAAGAAGTCAATTTCTATCTTGTTGTGACGACTACCATAACTAAAAATCATCATTATTCACTTTCTTACAAGATACTCATTATTTTCATTTTCTCTTATTTATCTAATGATTGAATAATAGATTCTCTCTCAAGATAAAGTCATCTTCTACTCTTATTCAGTTAGAAAGTTCAATAGAACTTGATAAGTCTTCATTTTCCTTTTACTTTCCCTTCATAATGTTACCCAAACTAAGGTGGTAAACTTCTTTAAAATCTAATTTGGGTTTTTGTTTTGGGTGGATGGTGTGTTCGTCTTTGGAGTTGTTATTGGTTTGTGGGGGAACACAAGAGGATAACAACATTCATCCAAAACAAAAATCCAAATTTAAAAAGGTTTAAAATCTTAGCTTGGGTAAAACCATGAAGAGAACAAAGACCGGAAGGAAAATGGAGACTTACCAAGTGTTATGATGCTTTTTAACTTGAGGAGTAGATGATGATTTTCTCTTGAGAGAAATATTCCACAATTCAATCACAAGAGAACGAAAAGAAATGGAGAGGATATAGGTGTTTTGCCAGGGAGAGAATGTCAACATTTTTTTTTTCTAGTAACCATGGTTGTCACGATAAGAGAAGGAATTGATTTCTCACAAAATCCTATGATCCATAACTAAACCCTACAATTCACTAGGCTTTCTCAAATCCTTCTCACGGCCCAAATAATTCAAGCCCATAAACACAACCAAACACTTAAGATATCCATTTGATTATTATTAATTTAAATAAATTTTAGTTTCCTCTGGTGATTTTAAATAAAAATACTTAATCACACGTTAAGAAAATCAACGGTGTGTAAGATATCCATTTGGTTATTATTAATCTAATAAATTTTAATTTCCTCTTATGATTTAAATAAAAATACTTAATCACACGTTAAGAAAATCAAAGGTGTTACACACATTGTTATTCCTCATATTTTTCTAATTTTCACCCTTTTTAATGCTGGAATGAGAAGTCTTTATCTCTTTTGATGTTAGAGATAGAAGTCTGGGTAAAACTTATAAATATCTTATTTAGTATCAAGCTGAATAAACACTTAGACAAAGAAATATATCAAGAGACTACATTTGCACATAAAATAATTTTAACTAATTAAGATAAGAATTAATTACAATTTTGGTTCCTACTTTCTCGAATTCATATTTTCATTATTTCTTTAGTTTTAAAATGATAATTTTAGTCCCTCTAATTTTAAAAAATGACAATTTTGATCATTGATCAATTATTAACTAATAATTATGATTAATAGAGTTATTGAGTTAATTAAAAATTATTATAAAAATTATAATAATTTTTTTCACAAAGAAAAAATAATTAAAAAAATCATTTTTAACATTAAAAAAAATTGTTAATTACCAACTATAAAAAATTGTTTTTAATATTAAAAAATAATAAAAATTAAAAGAAAAATCATTTTTAATGTCTCTGAATAATTAATATTTTTTAGTGAATTTATAATTAACTTAATAACTCTACTGATTATAATTATTAATTAATAAATGACTTGGGAACCAAAATTATTGATTTTTAAAATTAAAGAAACCAAAATTATCAATTTAAAATTAGGGGATCAAAATCATGTATTTGAAAAACTAAGAGAAAAAAAATTACAATTTAGCCTTAAGATAAATAGTATATAAACGAATGGTCATTATTACTTATAACATAATAAATGTAATATGGTTTCCTAAAAAAAAAAACAAATGTAATAATAAGGTACATAATTTCAAATGATACAATACATTTTCTTTTATTACCTTTTTCCTTTTCAACGTTTTTTTCTTCTTCATTTAAACATGTTATAAAATGAAAATAAATTTTAACACTAATTTTACTACATCTTTTATTTATTTGATTGAATTTATTGAAAACTATAACATTATAGTTAAAGTTTTTTATTTGGGGATACAATTTTAAATCAAATTTTTAATGGAAGTCATAAAACTTATATCATTAAATTCAATTATATAAAAATTATAGAATTCAATTAATGTTTGGATTAAAAAGAATCATAAATAAAAAGAAAATTACATGAAAAATGAGACTTACGAACGAAAAAATTACAAAATCTTTCAAAATCATGTAAAGAATTATTCATGTGACTTATTTTTTATATAACTTTTATCATGTTCATGTCTCTTTTTAGTGAATCTTGGGGAACAAATTTTACATGTTGAATCGATAACAAAAGTTTTAAAATTGTGTCCCAAAATCAAAATAGTTTCAAGAAAGGATAAACATACTATAAAAGACCTTATTTAAGGGACCATTTTATAATTTTTATTAAATAAGAAAACAAATCACAGCCTAAAATAAAGTTAAGGGTTCAACATGAATAATTAAGATTAAATATGTATTAATAATTTTAATTTTGGCTTAAATATATTTTAAATCTTTGATAAATTAATAAATTTTATTTTGGGTCTTAAATATAAAAAATGACATTGAGTCCCTGATAAAAAAAAAAATATATTACTTTTGATTCTTGTTATTTTGTTTTAGTCTTTTTAATAGATCTGTTTTTTCATTTTAGTCATTATAATATTTTATTTATTTTGTATTCGTTCATTTGAAAAATATTTAATAATTAATAGAGACTAATAAAAAATTATTTATATATTTTAATTTTAGGGAAAAAAAAGATATATTTAAAATACTAAAACAAAATAAGGACAATTTTTTTAAGGCAAAATAAATATATATTAGGTACTCAAAATAAAATTCATTAATTTATTATCAACGTAAAATATATTGAAGTCTTTTAATCTTTTTGAATTTGAAACACATATTGGAAAAACGACAATTAATACAATTTTAATTATTTATTTGTAAAATAGATATATTTAGAAAGGAATTTAAGCTCCGATTATTTTAAATTGCTTAAATTCTATTTCGTAAAATAAAATTGGAACTGTTAAACATAATTAATCTCAATTATAATTTTATTGAAAAGTGTGTTTTTTCATTAAAAAAATAGGCTTAAATATGTTTTTAATTATTTAAATATAAGTCATATATTTTTTTAGTCTTTCAAAGTGGATTATTTTAGTCTTTCAAAATTGAAAAATGATTTTTTAGTCTTTTTTTATAAAAAAATACCAAATAAGAAATAAGAGATTTACAATTTGTACCGGTTAGCTACCACAAATATACAAAAATATCATAAATTAAATTGTGGCGACTAAAAAACTGTCACAAATTACAAAATCTCTTATTCCTTATTTGGTATTTTTTATGAGAAGGACTAAAAAAATATTTTTCAATTTTGAAGAATTAAAAAAATGACTTTTTATTTAAAAGACAAAAAAAAATTATGACACAAATTTAAAAGACTAAAAACATATTTAAAAAAAAATACCATGATTATTTTTTTAATGCGAAAACAAACATGTCTTAACAAACTTCTCTAAAGTAGACAAATGGGTAAAAGAAAAAAAAATCATCATTGATTTAAAGTTAGTTAAAATTATAAATACGTACTTTTATTAAAATCAACAATAAATACACTTTTATTTTCTGATCACTTTATAGGTTGAAACGCGTTCTACTTTCTATTATGATCAACTTGAATCATAAAATAAACCTCGCAAAGTGTTCTACTTGGGACAATTTTTTTTAAATTATCTAAATTAACACCTTTCAAATATTTTATAGAAATAATTAAATAATTAAGTCATATATTGGATTACTACTTCTTAGAATTCGTATTTCAAAATATGACTTTATTATTTTTTTATTATAAAAGTCAGATACTCAAATATAATATTAATTTTTAATTTTTTTTTTAAAATTTCTATTGAAGTTGTGGTCCTTTGAAGTAAAACTTCAATTTTTTTTATTTAAAAATAAATTAAAGTTGTGTTTTAGTCCACAATTTCATGTTTTTTTTTTAAAGGAAGCTCGCGTAATTTTATGTTGTCACGTGTAAATCTTTAATTATTCTTTTTTTTTTTTCTAGTAGTATGAACCATAACTAGAACATAATTTTCCATATCACATAACGCAATATACTTATCAATCAATGGATTTTTTTTTAATATATTCCCCAACATCAACCATCTATTGGACAATCTAGTTATCAACAAACGGACTTCTTGAATATTGACTCATCATGTTCAACAAACTTTTCAATTACGGGGATTCTCAGCATATACCTCTTAATACTCATTTCATCAAGTTCATTCTAATTCTAATATTTTTCCTAAACATTCAAATATATTTGTCATATATTCTTCTATACCACTATATGCATATAATCCATCATTATTAATAAATTATTATCGTCCTACAGTGCCTACTCAGATTAGGGACATGCCTAATGTCAATGACGAAGAAGATCAAGATGATAATTATAATAATGACAATAATAATAATGATGATGAAGATGAAAATAGTAATAATGATGATAGGGTGGTTGAAACATTCATGACACACATATGTTCTCTTTACATTAACAATGAATATACATGGTAATAATACAATAAGGAAAATACAATCGACTCGACATAATCATAGATGGAGAATAACGAGAATAAATTCAACAACTGTAAAAAAGATCACGTTAATACAAAAAAAGACAATGTGAGACATCGTCTCACAAATAATTTTTTTTTTTATAAGAATAGTTGTAAAAAATTGTAATTTATAAAAAAATCGTTCCATGCACAACTTTAATTTTTTTTTCTTTCTAAAAAAAAAAGTGAAGTTATACTTGAAAGTACGATTTCAATAATTAAAAAAAACTAAAATCATATTTGAATGTAGGACTTGCATAATTTTAAAAAAAAAAAAATTGTGTTTCGAAACACAAACTTCTTCATATATGAAGTCGTGTTTAAAAATACCACTTATACATTTCCATATTTGAAATGTATCCATTTCAATAATTTTGGAAAAAAAAATTGCCCCAATTTCGCATAAAAGCCTAATAATGAGTTTGGTAGAAGCTTAAAAAAGAGTGAATTTGGTAGATGTTCTTTTTTCACTCTTCCTTTCCTTATCACTGCACAGTTTTAGTTTTTTTTTTTTCACGTCCTTGTGCTGGATTAAATTCCATTTTATATACTACATGTTTGATTGCCTTACAAAAACTATATACTTAATTTGTTGAAATTTATTAAAAATTATTATTTTTTATAGATTTCATATATTTTTTAAGGATTATTTTTTTTTATTTAACTAATAAAATTGATAATTTTCAATCAATTTTAATTAATCACATAGTATTGAAAAAAGAGTGTGAAATAAAGTGTCGTTAATACTCCTCTTAAATTATTATTATTGGAGTTTGTTATATGAGTTTAAATGGTGATGTAATAATAATATAAAATAGTTTAACATTGTAGTTTAATCATAATTCACCGTTTACATTACTTTTAAAATAGTTTTATAAAAATAAAAAACTTACATCATAAATTATAAGTTGTAATTGAACGATAATATAATATAATATAATGTGAAAATATCAACATTAAACTCTTGTTATTCATATAGTTTGTTCATTATTATTAAAATAAATTAACATTGAACATCTTCAATGTAGTATTTAATGAATTACTTAAGTTTAGGTAACATTGTTTAACTTTTTTATTCTTACTTGAGCAAATAATGTAACATTACTTATATAAGCATAGTTGTTTATACAAAACAATCGTTACAAGATTTATATAATTAAGTTAAACACTTGCTCTAAGTATTGAAATAAATTTTTGCGTAAAATATTTAAATGTATATAAAATTATAAGTCACACCCATAAGATAAACAACTCATAAACCCCATGCATTATAGATGTTATATAGATGCTATAATATAACAAGTTAGCTTTTATGTATTGAGCAAAGGGTAACATATTAATCCTTAAAAGAATACTATTTGTATTTAACTATTGAATGTTTTGTAATTAAATTGATTTTTAAAAGGACGAACTAATTATTAATCAGTTGTTAGTTATTGGTTGTAATAGAATGAAATTGTGAACAAGTTAATAATTTAAAAAATTATTCATAAAATGGAAATTTCCACAAAAAAACAAAAGACAAATTAAACTAATGCATCTAACATGTTAATGTCTGTACCAAAACAACTAACAATGTATTATAAAGGCAGTTCCACTTAAAGGGGGAAAATCATTGATTGTACTTAGAATATCCAATTAATTCGGGGTAGTTGGTAGATCAATTGTCTGTATATGAACTAGTGTGGAGAGAGAGGCACTATGTATGCCAAAATGTGGAGTATAAAAGTGGTTGTAAAAATTGATATCTCTTTTTATCTTTGGAATAGATAATAATATTGTTTTAAAAAATGAGAGCATACCAGAATGGTTGAATCAAAATCAATGATATATCGAATAACCATTAAATAAATCTTTAATTGAATTGGCGTTGAACTGATGAAACTAGCAAAAAAAAATATAAAAATGAATTGGATTAGCCGCTTAAATTAGGAACTAGTGTTCTGTCTAGTTTATAACAACTTTTAAATCAGTCTTTAATTGAATCAACGCCGAATCAATAGAATTGATAAAATCGGTAAGAATTGGTGGATTGATAAGTTTTAGTGGTTCAAAAATTAATTTGTATTTTATTTTTGTTTATAAAAAAATTAAAAAATATAAAATTTTATTTTGTAGTGTTGAAATTAAATATTATGATATATTAGATTTGATTTTATTTATAACATGATACTTTTAAGTGAAGTTTAATTTTTAATATTATAAATATATACATTATCATGTTATTTTTTTTCTTAATATTACTTAATATATTATATTAAATAATTTAAAAAATATTATCTTATTAAAACTGATTGAACCGATTGAATTACGCAGTTAAATCACTGAAATTTGAATGAGTATCTTCTTTACCGGTTAAGTGACTACTTCAATTTCAAAAACATTCAAGGGAAAGAAAAGAATATTTTCTTCATAATTATTTTTTTTCTCTACTACTCATTGTTTTCTCCAAAGTGAAAATTCATAGTTTTAATAGAATGAACTTATTATTTATTAACAAGATAATTATAACTTTAAAATTAGTTCATATAATGGACATTAAAAAAAAACAAATTAACATAACTAACATGTTTATATACGTACATTTTAGAGTAGTATTAAATAAGATTTTTTTTTTACATGAGACTGAGACAAATAAATATTAATTATTATATTTTATTTTAGATAACTAATATTTAAGTTATGTGGTCACGTTATATCACTTCTTTAAGTAATAATGTAAATTGTAATAAAAATCTAATTTTGATCATTTGTGCGTGTTTATACAATCCAAACTTATTTTCTTAACATAAATCTCTTGTCATTAATCGTTAATTATTATACGAATATTAATATAGTTGACACATATGTTGCATGTGTATGGAGAAGAATTTTGAGAAATGTAAGTTAAGAAATATCCTAAGTGTAATTAAAATATTAAAATAAAAATGAGTAAATGCTAATTTTGGTCTCTGATAATTTATTTCTTGAAGGTATGAAAACTACGGCAATTTCATAATTTAATGACAAATTATTGCATGAACTTTACAACTTAATATCAAATTAATCATAAAAAATATAATTTAATGATAAATTAATCTTGATCATTACACTTTTTATATATTTAGTGACTAGATTATAATTTTTCTTTTTTCATAGACTAAATTATGACAGATTTACACGTTTAAGATAAATGGTCATTTACCCATAAAAAAAATAGAAGAAAAGAAGGATGGTGCCACTTTTAGTAAAGTTCATCAATTGTACTGACAATTTTCATTTCATTCTAGCTAGTGGGTATACCAATGGTCTTTATTTCAATTGAATTAATACCTAGAAAAGAAAAAAAGAACTGTAGTCTTCTACTGATTTGGTTCTCAAAACTTTCTTCCTCCATGCACTTTTCCCCCAGTTATTAACTCTTGGTTGATTCTGGTTTATTACTTTGGCATTTTTCACATAAAACTCACATGGTAAAATGAATTTAGAGTTTAACTTCATATTTCATTTCATCTGAATCATCTATTTATATAAATTTATCTTAAAAATCATGCATGATAAAGTTGTGTATCACGATCCTGTAAAAAATTATGTGAGTACATGAGAGTTAAAGTGATGAATTTATGTTTTAAGAGTGAAGGGGTAAGGTAACGTGGAACTAGTTTAACTGGAGGAAAGGAAAACCCACTTGATGTTACTAGCATCTTACAGCTGCAGATAGATGATGGATAGACAATAGAGAGAGAGAGAGAGAGATACCTTCCCTCATAATGTAGCTTTCCCATGTTAGGTACCCTCTTTTTTCCTTCTAGAGACCCTCCACACTACAAAAGAAGACCCTTCTCACTCAGTTCACGTTTCTCACTTTTTTTGTGCCTGCAGCAGCATTCACTTAAATGCTGAAACCCTTCAAGAGGGGTTGTTCCTCCTTATGGACCAAGTAGGAATTTGTAGCTGTTTTTGCCACAAAATGGTTTCAGATCTGAGCCTCTAGTCCTTTTCACAATAATGGGTGCTAAAAAAGTTCTATAAAGTTGATGTCTTGACTCTTGAGTCCTTCTTTGTATGCATGTATGAATGTGTATATAAGGCTATATATGTGCTTTTAGTTTTAGTGAGTGATTCTTTGTTTTTTTGTGTGGAAATGGCTCCAAGTTTTGATTTTTCCAATAGGTGGATGAAGGAGGCTCAAAAGGGTACCCCAGTTGTGGTGAAAATGGAGAACAACCCCACTTTCTCTGTTGTGGAGATCAATGGTGCTGATGCCGCATTCAGGCCAGTGGCGAAAACCCGTGGCAAAAATGCCAAGCAAGTCACATGGTTCTTGTTTCTCAAGGCATACAATGCTGTTGCCTGTGTAACTTGGTTTGCCACGGTTTTGTGGTCTTTGATGGGAGCCATAAGGAAGAGGTTGGTTCATAGAGAGGGTTTGGCCTCAGAGAGTGAGAAATTTGAAAAGGGGAGGGTTCTTTTTAGGCTCATCAACGCGTTCCTTGTGAGTTCTTTGGTAATTCTGGTGTTTGAGGTGGTGGCTTACTTGCAAGGCTGGCATTTTGGGAATCCCGGTTTGCGCATTCTGCAGCGAACCGCCGTGGATTTGGAAGGAATTACGCGCCTGGTTTATGTTGCTTGGCTGAGGTTCCGCGGCGAGTACATTGCTCCGGCGATACAGGCACTTTCAAAGTTTTGCATTGTTCTGTTCCTTATACAGTCCGTGGACCGTGTGGTGCTTTGCTTTGGGTGCTTTTGGATCAAGTTCAAGAGGATTAGGCCAATGATTGGTGAGGATGCTATCAAGGTTGATGATGTTGAAGGATCTATTTGTAACCATCCCATGGTGCTGGTTCAGATTCCCATGTGTAATGAGAGGGAGGTGAGACTTCAGACTTTTGTTTCTTCTTGTCTCGTATATGGTAAATTAAGCTGTTTCTGTTGTTTAATATAGCAGCAAATTTCTATATATTAATCTTAGTTAGTTATTGAAGAGACTAGATTAAAGGTTTTTTTGTCATGTGAAAAGGGGTCGAGGGAGATCAAGAAGGACATTAAAGGAAATTAATGAAAGAGATCTCATGATGCATAATATCTCTAAGAAGTAAGAACTTAATTTAGTTTTTAACTAAGCTTAATGATGTCATGTAATCCATGTAACAAACTTTGCTTCTGGTCTAAACTTCTCTAGATTTTAGAAGAAGTTATATGAGAGAGCTTTAAAAGCCAGTTTTAACTTAGAGAGAAGTTAATTTCATTTTTTCTTCATATTTTTTTCTCCTAAAAGTTCTTCCAGAGAACTCTATCCAAACAAGCCCTTAGTGAGATAAGATAAGAAGCAAAATGCTTTTGAAGCCTACACAAATAATGAGCTCCTTACTTTCAGTTTCTGTAATACAGAGCATTACTTAATAATTGACAAGATAAAAGTTTTTATCTTAAGTGTGGTGGTGTGGTTTGTAGTATTGAGACATTTACAAGTATTTGTCACTCTAATAAGCAATCATTGACAACACATGATTTTCACATGATAGAATTTTAACCCCATGGCTTTGCTTGTGCTGATTTTACGCAGGTGTATGACCAGTCTATTTCTGCAGTATGCCAAATTGATTGGCCAAGGGACCGTTTACTCATTCAAGTACTCGATGACTCTGATGATGAGAGCATACAGTGGTTAATCAAGACCGAGGTCACAAAATGGAGCCAAAAGGGAATCAACATAATCTACCGGCATCGCCTAATCCGGACCGGATATAAAGCCGGGAATCTCAAGTCTGCAATGAGCTGTGACTATGTGAAAGACTACGAGTTTGTTGCAATTTTCGATGCAGATTTCCAACCAAATCCTGATTTTCTCAAGCAAACTGTGCCATATTTCAAGGTTGAAAGGAGAAAACACCAAACATATTCACCAAGGATTCTTTTCTTGTTAAATCTGTGTCTAATACATGTGCCTGTCTTTTATTACAGGACAATCCTGAATTAGGCCTTGTCCAAGCTAGATGGGCTTTTGTGAATAAGGATGAGAACTTGTTGACGCGTCTCCAGAACATTAACTTGTGCTTCCATTTTGAGGTAGAACAGCAGGTCAATGGGGCATTTCTCAACTTTTTTGGATTTAATGGAACTGCTGGTGTTTGGAGAATCAAGGCCCTAGAAGAGTCCGGCGGCTGGCTCGAGAGGACCACCGTAGAAGACATGGATATCGCTGTCCGTGCCCATCTCAATGGTTGGAAATTTATCTTTGTAAATGATGTGAAGGTAATCATAGTCATAGATAACAATTGTTTGTGCATTAGTGTCTCCATTCTTTGGAGTAAATACTATAGTGCTACTAGAGTAATGTAATATTCTTATACATGCTAATTTGACTGGTTGGTTGCTTCACTGAACTACTTTTGGATTCTTCAAATTTGTAAATGTTCAGGTACTTTGTGAAGTTCCTGAGTCCTATGAAGCTTATAGGAAGCAGCAACACCGGTGGCATTCAGGTCCAATGCAACTTTTCAGATTGTGTCTTCCAGCAATTTTGAAATCTAAGGTATATCTGATACTAAATAGAAGAAGAGTTTAATGGTGATGCACTTATAGCGTAAAATAGTTTTTTTTTTTTTTTGGTGAAAGTGTAAAATAGTTTTAAACTGTCAATCATTTTAAATTGTGTCAGTGCATCACCTTTTTTCTGATAACTTGCAAGTATTGCTTAAATATACACAACAACCTAAAGGACGTGAATTCTCTTTAACTGCAGATATCACCATGGAAGAAAGGGAATTTAATCCTGCTATTCTTTCTGTTGAGAAAACTCATTCTCCCTTTCTACTCCTTCACCTTATTTTGCATAATCCTTCCACTAACCATGTTCATCCCCGAGGCCAAGCTTCCTCTATGGTTGATCTGCTATGTTCCCGTGTTTATGTCATTCCTCAACATTCTTCCAGCCCCAAAATCTTTTCCCTTTATAGTTCCATACCTTCTTTTTGAAAACACTATGTCTGTCACCAAATTCAATGCCATGATCTCTGGACTCTTCCAATTGGGCAGCTCTTATGAATGGATTGTCACAAAGAAGGCCGGCAGGTCATCTGAGTCCGATTTGGTCGTGGCTGCAGAAATTGAAGCCAAGTCAATAACAGAACAACAACAACAACAACAACAAAAGATCCATAGAGGAGCTTCTGACAGTGTACTACTTGTTGAGTCAAACCAATGTAAGGAACATAATAAAGAAACAAAAGGAACACATGTTAAGAAAGGTAACAAAATATATAAGAAAGAGTTGGCTTTGGCATTCCTCCTTCTCACAGCTTCTCTCAGGAGTCTGTTGTCTGCACAAGGAGTTCACTTTTACTATCTTCTTTTCCAAGGTATCACTTTCCTCCTTGTTGGTCTTGATCTAATTGGGGAGCAGATGAGCTAGTTTTCATTCAAAACACGAGAATAAATGGAAACATAGAAAATAAGCTTCATTTTCTGTTATTCATATCTATCAATTTTCTGTTCTCACACCATTCATCCCAAGTTTTTAAATATAGGGACCTGGTCATTATATTGAATTCTTGCTTATATAGATAAGAACTGAAAATTTTCAGTTTTGTAAGTTATGTTATAGTTAGTGTCCTTTTTTTTTTTTTGAGATTTGGGAGTGTCTATACTCAAGTTTAGTATTTTACAATTTCCAAAGGTCTGAGTGGAGTGTAACACAAACTTGCTTGATGCTTCTTGAACCATAGATGCCTTCTATTTAGTAAAGGCTACATCTTTATGTAAATTCATCATGTTTATCTAATAATACAAATAAATTTTGATTCCCCCTACTTGCACTTTGTGAATTGATTTGATTTGTAAATGAGATTCCTTTTTTTTTAAAATTTTGTTCTAACTTTAGTTGTGTATATAAATTCACCCAAATTGTACAAAAAAATAAGGAGTTATTTAGTTCTAAAAAAATGTTTGCTTTTCAATTTTGTTTTATTAATAACTCAACAATTTTAGTTATCAACACAGCGTAACATTGTTGGTAGATAACTTTATTGCTTTAACCCGTGATCAAGTATTTCATCTCCAGGTTCTAATGTTTGCAAGAACACTTTTAAATGAATATCAATACTTTGATGGATTAATCTTTCACTATTAGACAAAAAACCCAGATGAGAAAAAAGCAATTTTAGTTATTTTCTCTTAAATATTCACATTGTATGCGTTCATGGCTTTTAACGAGAATTAATCATTATTTTAAGTAGTAACTATTTCGTATCAACAGTAGGATTAAAAAAGAAAAACACATGCAATTTGCCTGTTTTACATGCATGAGTCAAGGCTCTATGAAGTATAAACCAAGTGATGTCGGCAGGCAAATATATAGAAGAGACAAGCTCATATGGTTTGATACTTTATATTGGCCCACTAATAGATTCATTGTCTTCTAAATTGATTACTATTTAGGAAGCTCTACATCACTGACCCAGCTGGCTTACTACTTTTAAAAGGGATATTTAAGACATGACATTGAGCATAAATGTTAAGAATATCCTCTCTGATGCCTTCTCTCGAACATACTTTGGAACACACTTATGATTGATGGAAATCTATTAAAAATTTCAGAAAAAAAAAATGAGGCTCATCCTGTTTAATGATTTTTTTTTTCTAATTTTCTAATTTTTTAAAAAATACCATTTTTAAATAACAGGATTGTACGTTGTTCGTCCTTAAATATGCGATGAAGAAAAATACTACTTATTTTTCAATCAAACAATTAATAAATATCTAACAGTTTAACATAAAATAGAAATTAGAAAAATATTATTGTGCATAAATTCTAAAAAAGAAATCAAGAAAATTTCTTTTATGATTAAGTAAATAAAGAGTGTAAGATTAAATAAAGAAAATAAAAGCTAAAAAAATAATGATCGATGCAAATTTAACTTTTTTGTTTTTCTTTTCTATCTAATTACCTATGTATGGATCACATAATATCTCCACTTATTTCTCAATAACTATAACTAATTGTTTGATTTTAAAATTTCAATACAAAAATGGACAAATTAAAAAGCAAAACATAATGCACTGCTAAAAAAACTGACATTTTCTTTTTTGTAACGCGTATATTTTTTTTTTTGATGAATAAAGAAATTAGAAAATGGCATTAAGGTCCACAAAAGAGAGTGCTTGAAGTATTAGTAACTAAGTAATTAAAAACTGGACAAGAATTTAATAAAATAAGCGGGGAGAAGGATTTGGTTCTTAACTTAGTAAGAATGTCCGTTACAGCATTTCCTTGTCTAAGCGTATGCTTGAAGCTAATATTTCAAGGTAGTTGTACGTAACCACGAATGGCCGAGATCATACTTGCATGAGGATGAACAGTGTTGAGGCCCTCAATGATGAATTTTAGAGAAGTGGTGGAATCCATCTCACAAATAACATTAGAGAAACTTTTTGTGTGGACAAGTTTAATGCCATGGAAAATGACACATAGCTCAACGGTGGTGTTTGAAGTAAAACCACAGCTACTTATATAACTCGTGATCCAATTGCTTACAAATCTCGTAGAACGCCACTAAAACCTGACAAACCAGGATTACCAAAGGAACTACCGTCCGTATTGATCTTGATGTAGTTTTACGGAGGAGGTTCCCAATTAACTAGTATCCTATCTGTCGGGGACGAGCTGGTCAAGCTTGTCCCTTTGGCTAGATGTAGAAGAGAACTTATCTGGTTATGCATATATCAGTCTGGCCAAACTATATCGTTAAAAACCACCTCATTCCTCACGCGCCAAATCATCCAGTAGGTGATGCCGAATAAGAGCTAAAAATTTCCTTGAATGTTACTTTTGAGCCAATATGCAACATCATCAACAAATAAATCAGGACCATACTACAACTAGATGTATTGCCACACCTTACATGCATAGGGACAATTGCGAAGGATGTGAATCCATGTTTCATTGGCATCTCCACACTTGCAACAAGAAAAATTAGTAGTAATATGCCGCATGAAGTGAAAAGAGTTAGTAGGAAGACTCTCTTTATAGGTGAGCCAGATAAAGTGTTTAACATTCTCAGGTAGCTTGGACTTCCACACCCACGACCAGAACTCAACACAGGTAGGATGAAAAGCATGCTCTCGACTCAACCATGCATAGGCGAACTTGGTATCATACCTTCTCGAGCTAAACGTGCTCCACCTAATAGTATCCAGCATAGAAGGATTAAGGAACAAGTATAGAAGGGTGTTTTGAATGTGTTGGGGCAAGGTTGTAGTAAGGACGTCAAGGTGCCAATAGCCATCAAAATAGACATTCTTAACGCGTAATTGCATGCCCCTCTCATGGACCTTATCCACCATGCCATACAAAGGTCCCTCCTCTAACCAAGGATCAAACCAAAAGGAGTAATCCCCGTCCCTAATTCTAAATGTGAAACCTTTCTTGAGATGAGATAAGACTTTCATGATAGAGGACCAAACATACGAGCTGCTTGTGGAATTCTTAAGGTGAAGAATATTCTTTTGGCCAATATATTTAGCATATAGCAAACGAACCCATAACTTATCATTGTCGTGCAAAAGATCCCACACATGCTTGCCAAGTAAGGAAACGTTAGCCTGGCGACATTGACGAATGCCCAAACCTCCTTTGGCACAAGTTTTAGAGATAGTAGACCAATCTACCCAATGATTGTAATTCCCTCCCTAGATGAAGCACCTTAACCTAGAGTTAATTTTATTGCAAATTCCCTCCAAGATCCACAGGTTTTGCATAGAGTAGGAGGGAATAATAAATATAATCGACATAGCCAAAGTTACTCTGCCAACACGGCTAAGGAGCTGGCCCTTCCAACTTGCAATGCGGCTATTGACACGATCTGTGAGGGAGGCAAAATCTGCCTTAGTGGTCCTACCTACAAAGAGAGGGAACTCCAAGTATTTGCCTGGATTATGAGTGTGTTGGAACTCTAATATAGTGGCAAATTGCTGGATTTTGCTACGCGGAACATTCTTAAAGACGAAGAATTTAGATTTCTGACTGTTGACTTTCAAGCCAGAAGCAAGACAAAATAACTGGATAACATCCTAAACCAATTGCACTTGATTTGCTGACGCCTTAGTGAACAACAAACAATCATCGGCAAAGAATAAATGTGATATCTTAGGGCTACTTCTAGAGACCGTAACTGGTTGCCAATCCCCACTACCTACTTTCTCCTGAATGAGAAGTGCTAGCTTCTCCATGCATAAAAGAAAAAGATAAGGTGACATTGGGTCTTCTTGATGAAGACCACGTCTCGGCGAGAAAGAGGACAATCTCTTGTTCCATTTTAGGGACAAGGATGTAGTAGTAGTGCAGTTCATAACCAAGTCTATCGTGCTGTCCGAAAATCCAAATTCCTTCAGAGTCAATTTCAAGAAGCTCTAATCAACCCTATTATAGGCTTTTTCAAAATCGATCTTAAACATAACATAGCTAGTCTTCCCAGTCTTCTTATGCATACTATGAACAATCTCTTGGGCAATGATGACATTATCACAAGTTCCCCTCTTAGGGATGAAGCTACTTTGAAGGGGACCAATGATAGAATCTAGGTGTGGCCGAAGGCGATTTACTAAGACCTTGGAGATCAGTTTGAATAGAACATTACAAACACTGATCGGTCTAAAGTCCCTGATAAAGTTTTAACTTAAAAAGTTTTTTTTTAAAGCAAAACTTATAAAGTTTTTTTTAAAATAAAGTTGTAGTTAACAAAGTTAAGAAAAAAAAAAAAACCTTCCAACTAAGTTGACATTCCCCAGTAATCTCCATCCTAAAACCCTCCTTCTATGTATTATTAATAAACTCTCCAACTGTATATTATTAATAAAGTAAAAGAGAAAAAACAAGTAAAAGTGGGGGATTAGGTCAAAATCCACAAAAAGGAAAATAACAAACAACATGGGGACTAGGCCAAAACCCACGATCAAAACAAAAACTAATAAAACAACTATGAGTCTGAGAGGTAATGCTATCACGAAAATTATAAGTCTTCTTAGGCTACACTATCCCTTATTTCTTTTTCTTCTTCTTGGATATGTTCTCCATCTCTGACATGCTCGTGGAGAGAGAGGCCATGACCTTTTCCTCCCTACTTGAAAGGAAATGTGAGATAAACTTTAAATCCGTCAGAACTTAGGAATGCATTACAACCTAGGGGGATTGTGACCCCAAAGGCCTAAGATTATATCCAAGTAAGGAGCTAGGAACGTCATCACCCACAAAGACATTGTGTCCTGAAGTGGGGCTAGGCGTGGTTGCAGAAATAACATGTGGTAAGCTGCTCCTTGCATCCTCTTCATCTAACTTAGCCACCCAATTCCTCATGCGATTAGCAATGTTAGAGCTATGAGAAGTAGCATATGAAGTTACCCTCAGGTCAGTATCAGGAATCTCCTTGGTCTCGCCAGATTGCTCATGAGCTTGCATTAGTTTCCATATTAGCAGTTCATGCATCCATTGCTCTAATCTTATCATCCCTAGTGGTTTCCTCATTAATGTTCTCATCCTTGGCATCTCTCTCATGGTCATCTTTGTTGTCATTATCATCATTCCCAGGCTTACCCTTGGTAATACGTTTCCTCATGCCCTTGGTTGTAACATTGCCTTTTTCATTTACCTTGTTATAATGCCCAATCACCTGGCATAGGTCGTAGAATTCAGGAAGTCTCTTAAACATTAAGTCCACAAAGAAAGCATAGTCTTTTCTCTTAACAAGGATTTAATCCCCTTAATGGTAGCTTTAAGTCTACGCCAACCAGGACCCTAGCAAAGTGACTGTAGCTCTTCGAAACCATGGCCGCATCAATGGTTAATGATATTCCCACACCACTAGTAATTGTAAACAAGATTCACTCCCTCCAATATTCTTGAGGCAATCCATAGATTTTAACCCAACTTTGAACATTAGACTACTTCACTGGGTTAGGGTTGAAGTCAAAAATTCATGATGAGAGTCGAAGCACTCCAGGTGATAGGTTGCATGAACCCATTGCAAGTGTTTTTTACATATCTCTAAGATTTGAAAAGGAAAATGCAGAGAACCCTTTACCTAATGAGACCAATCTTTAAGGGCTGGAGAGTTTCCTTTAAGGCATGGAGTGAGGAGTTGACTCAAAGGGATGTTGCAAGTGGTCTTGAGGGTGTCCACAAAGGATTGTTTAAAGTCGACTGGTTGAGAAGCAACCGAGGCATAAAGGTAGATGTGGTGACAGTGTCTGACATGAGGTTGCAACGTTTGGCTGTTGCGTGGCGGTGTGTTGCAAAGCGACGGAGTGCAGCTACGTAGCGATGGTGTGGAGCGGTGGTCTAAGGTAGCTCCATGGTAGACCTTGGGAACAGGTTCCCATGAAGGGAGGCCAAAGAGAGGGATGAGTGCACCAAACCTAGGAGAGCCTTCCTTTGTAACTTTCGTATTTGCAAAACTTAAAATGTTAACAAAAAAGTATTGAGATAGTTTGAAATTTTAAAACTGAAAACATTAACAATTTTTAAATAGTAATTTGAAATTTCAAAAATAAAAATAAAACACAAAGTTTTCAAATAATAGTAGTTTATTATTATTATTTAAAATAAAATAAAATAAAGTAACGAGGTAATTTGGATTTTAAAATTAAAAAAAAGGATGATGTTGTAGATAAATAATGATTGAAGCGATTTTTTTTTTTTTTTTTATCATTGAGAAATATAAAAGACAATTAAGATCTAACAAACAAAACTCCAACTGCATTAGCCATAACAAACGTTTGTAGTTGAATAGGACACGAGTGCCATGTATCTAGGGGTGTTCAAGAATCAAACCAAACCGAACTAAACTGCTAAACTGCCTCAAAAAATCGAAAATCGATTAAACCGAAAAATCGCATGGACCAAAAATCTAAAAAACCACATATTTTTTGCGGTTTGGTTCGATTTTTGAATTTTATTATAAAAATCGAATTAAACCGAACCAAATTGCATATTATAATTATATTGATTTACTTTTAAATATTTAGTATTATCCAACTAACAATATTTTAATATTTTATGATTATAATATGTGATTTATAGTATACTTTTTTTTTTTATAGTAAATTTGTAATATATGATACATAGTTTACTTTCATATCTTACAAAAAGATATGTTGATATTACTAAATAGCATTAAATATAAAGTGAAATATGATTTATTATTATGTTAAAAAAAAAGTTGATAATATCATTTTATAATAATGCTAAATAGAAGTAAAAATAGTATTTTAGTTTAAAATATGTAAAACAAAATTTAATAAAAAAAAATATAATCATGTAAGTTTAATTAAAAAAAATTAAATTATGATAATAGATTAAAAAAAAAATAATCGTAAAACTGAACCGAACCGAACCAAACTGCTAAAAATTGGTTTGGTTTGATTCAGATTTGATGTTATGTTAAAACCAAACAAAACCAAACCGCAACTTTATTTAGGTTTGGTTCAGATGATTTTTTGTCTAAAAATCGAACCAAACTGCACCATGAATACTCCTATATGTATACAAGGGTTCACTAATTGTCGATGAGCCATGCTTCGTGAACCAGTCTGCGCATTGGTTTCCTTTTCATAGGATGTGAGTAATTGAAATTTGCCTTCATTGAGACATAAGAGCTTTGATTTTGTTAAGGGTAGCTGCATAAGGATGTCATTGAGGATAACCATTATTAATTAAATTATGAGCCATAAGTGAGTCTATTTCATAAGTCACTATTTTGAATTCATAGTCCCAAATAAATTGTCAAGATTTCTACTTTCATATTCGTAGTATAACCACAGTTACCATAGAATCTCAGTAACCATTTGTAATATGAATGATTGAAGTGAATTAACTATATGTAGTTATGTACAGAATTATTTATTAATAATTTTTTTACATAATTATTCTACATCACTTTTATTCAATTTAATAGAGAATTAATAATATAATTAGCATGCGTGATGTGTTCTACAAATAATTAATAGGAGTACTTTAAATATAAATAACCATTCAATTAATTTATTTTTTATTTTTTATTTTATGGATATGTTTTATTTTTATTTTTATAGTATAACTAAAATAATGTCAAATAATATAAATTTTGATAAATTACAAACACCTGAGTACTGTCATTCCAAAATATAATTATTTGCTCTCCAACTTAAAAGAAGACTACGATTACAAAATAATGATAATGATGGTAGATAAATAATATATTTTCTTTAACTTTTTTTATAACTATTTTTCTTTACCTTTTATGTTAACACTACTTTATGTGCAACTTAATATTTATAACTTGTTTTTAGGTCTGTGTATATAATAATAATAAACTCATTTCTTTATATTGTGGACGCACGGGCATTGATGTGCTTGACCAAACTAATTGGGGAAAATTTTTAGCTTAATAAAATAGGAATGAAACAAAAATGTAGACATACAAACACGTGTTTTCACTATTAAATATAGGTTTAATTGCATTTTTTTCATCTCATTTTTTTTATTTTTGATTAATTTTATTCTGACAAATTAATTTAACACATTTTATTTAATTTTTTAAAATTTTGTGAACTTTATCTTCTATCATTCTATCATTTGCTTGTTAATAAATACAAAAGTTACACTAAAATTTTTCAAAAAAAAAATTATCAAAAATTTAAAAATTAAAAATAAAATTATTTGAGGATAAAATTTTAAAAAATTAAAAATAAAATATACAATTAAGCCTTAAATATAATGTCTTCGTTTATTTTTCTTTCTTGAGTGGAACAATATTTGGTTTGCCTACTCATGTAAACAAACAAGGAGTGAAGGCCCAAGTCCAACACAAGAACGATTTCTTCGGTAACACGGCAACAAGGTCGTTTTGGTCATTCCATCCATCCTTTCTCCTAAAATAAAAGACCAGCAACCACTAACCAGCAAAGTCCATTCCCGTCTCAAACCCTAGGATTCAGCATTCTCCAAATTCCCCCTCACACAATGGCCTCCTCTGCGAAGCCCACATCGGAGCCGCCGCCGCCGCTCCTCCATGTCGACGCCACCGCCTCCGCCTCCGACGAGCTCTACACCCGCCTCAAGTACCTGCAGCGCCCGCTCGAGTTGGTCGACGCCCAGGATGAGGAGTGCGTGAAGGAGGAGCCGAGGAGGCGGAGCAGGAGCAGGATAATTTCAAGCGCGAGCAGGAGATGGAGATGGTCGACGACCGGAACAACGATGCCCTCGAAATCTGCACCATCAACCGCGACCTTCTCAAGCCTTCTGCATCTTCGCCCTTCATCAGGTCTTTACTTTAGGAGCAACAAATTATCAGTTTTGTAAAATAACAGTTTTTTTCTTCTTCTTCTTTACTTTAGGAGCAACAAATTCATTAATTCACAATTTGTGGATGATTAATAGTGCTTAGAACATTCTATAATTTATTAATTCATATATGTTACGTATTTTGAGGATGATGATTTTATGTAAGAATTAAAATATTAAAATGGAATGTCTAGATTAAAACTTCATTTATTCCAAAATTTTTAAAAGGTTTAAAATTTTAAACTCATTATCATTGTCACATATTTTGAATATTTGGTAATATTGATTTTAACTTGAATTTTAATATAGAATCTAAAGATTTATTAAATATTTAAAAATTTATTTTATCACATTCTACATATTTTTAATTTTTATTAATTTTTAAATGTGTTTAATTCTAATTATATAATTTATAATTTAATCTGATGAGAACATTAAAATATTGAGGTATTTAATTCTCATTCTCACGTTAAACTCCAACAGCACTTATATATATATATATATATATTAAAGTATTGAGGTATCTAATTTAAAAAATCTTGCAATATTTATTTTTGGATAAATACACTTCCGGAGAAATACATAGTTATATTAAGGGTTTGTCTAAATAACCCACACTATAAAATTATTTTAGTATTTATATAATAAGAGTGATTATAGTATTATTTTAACATTAAAATTGAAAATGAAAATGAAAATGAAATATAAATATAAATATATAAAAAAAACAATTTTAAAAAGTAGATAGAATAAATATAATGGGATGAAAAACAAAGTAAAAATAAAAAAGTGGACAAAATTTAAAATTTATAAAAATTAATGGGAAGAATATATAGAAATTTAAAATATTGTGCATAAAAAAATTAAACAAGTGAATTCAATTAATGATTCAACTGTACTAATTATATTATGTCACATAATATATGTATAAAAAATTAAATAAGTGTTGTATATCTCCATTTTTCGTTGGTTGTATTAATTAAGATAATTGTAATAAATATCATTTTCATAATTTGAAATTGATAACATAAGTATATTTTGATTAAATTAATATATATTTTGATTCAAATTTTGTATGTTATAATCTTGCTTAACTTGCAATATGAAGTTTAACATTCTTAAGAGCATCTTTAATAATGTAGATCTTGAGAAGATCTTCATGTGCTTTTTCGAGGACCCTTCAAGATCTTCAGGCGCTTACACAATTTCATAGTGTTTAGATAATATTATTGTATAAACACTTGTGATTTGTTGTTTGATTTTACAAATTATATGAAGAATCAAAATATGTTTGAAAATACTTTTTAAAAGTAATTAAAAAAATAACATTATATGCTACAAAATCATAAAAAAAAAAAATCACATATGAAGAATCAAAATATGTTTGAAAATACTTTTTAAAAGTAATTAAAAAAATAACATTATATGCTACAAAATCATAAAAAAAAAAAATCACAGTTACCATTTACCTATTTTTATTCTTAAAATTAAAAAAAATTAAGAATCATAAATCTAAAAAAAAATTATCATAAAATCAATTCCATATATTGTAAAACTAAAAATAAAAAATTCACCAAACACCTATTAATAAAAACAAGAAAAATAAAACTACAAAGTTCTAAGCATTTGATCCCTAATGGTATCTCTGACTCGCTCCATTTGTCTAATACTTTCTTTAGTTGGTCCCCCATGTGACATCTTCAACCATAGTATCATGTGAATAAACATTTTCATTAAATAAACAAAATTATCCATCCATCGCTTGTGTCATTCCATCTAATGAAATTATGTAAAGTCATACCAGCAACAATGATATGAGTTGTAGTCTTCAATGGAAATTGAGGCATGTTGCCTAATATGCTCCACTTAACTTTGCAAGATCCAAATGATCATTCAATTATACTTTGAAGACTAGAGTGAATATAATTGAACACCGTATTCCTTCCTCCAGCTCTTGGCTCTTAGTAGTTAGAGATATAGTTAGTTGTAAATTGATATTAGGGTTATATAAGAGCCCAAGTATATTTATTGTAAAATGATTTTCTCTTTTGAGATTAATCTACATTTCTTTCCTTTTATCAATTTTATCTCTTCTATCCTCTTGAACCATGAATCATAATATGGTATAAGGTACAATTATCTTTCTTTTAAATTTCTTTCTCATTTTTACCCAGAAAATCAAATTAAAACTTTCATCTTTTCTTTTGCCTAAAAAATCAAAACAAATCTTTTCTTTCTTTTCCCCATAAAATGTAAACTTTCTTGATTTCATGCCTTTTTCAAGAAACCCACGAGCCTTGATTCATCTCCCATCATCTTCATCTTCTTCATTATGCTTCTGTGATTTTCAATGTCGGCGATTCCTATCAGCTCCAACTATGCTTCCACCTTCTCTTATTCTACGCATGCGCTTCCTTTCTTCTTTTCTTGCACTCAAAACAGCTTCGCCAACATCAATTTCCATAGACCATCTTTTCCCAACTTTAATCCAAGACAGAGAAAGAGAAACCACTAACAAAGAGGTGACTCTTTTTGCTTCATTCTCTAATCTTGATATCTTTTTCCCAAATTTCTCAAGGTCAGAAAACCCCAAACCTTAATTCTAATCGCAAACCTTGTGCCGCCATCAAAACCCTAAAGTTTCTCTCAACGAAACCCAAAATCAGAGGAGGTTTACATTGAATTTTCTGTTTCTATTGTCTCTATTTTCTACAATTCTTGATGGGATTTGCATTTGCCCCTTTATTGAATTAATGAGTCTTTGATGCTGTGAGTTGTAGCTTGCTTATGATGTTTTAAGTTTTTTTTAGGGTAATGTGGTAAGTTTGAATTGTGTTCCCAAAGATCTTTGATTAAATTCCTAATTGAGCACATTTTTTTTAGCTGGCTTATAGTATTTTTTTCCCATGATTTTGATGTTTCTTTTAAGTGATTTGAGCATATTTAGCTTCACTCTTGTGATTTTGGCTTCCATATTATGTAGTGGTTAAGCTTTGATATTGTAGTCTTTGACTATATTGTTTGCCAATGTATTTGTGACATATTTTCATTTTACCGCTTTAATGGTTTTAACTTCCACCTTGCATGGTGAGTAAGCATTGTATTTTTCCAGCCATTGATTATTTTGGCATTTGCTATCTTAGAGGGTTTGTTTGCCTTATATGACATGATTTTATAATGATTGATAAGTGCCTTGGAGAAGCTTGAAGATGTTTAAGATCTCCTCAACCGTTTGTCTTTTCTTTTGTATTATTCGAAGTACATTCCAACTTGTATTTTTTTGTATTTCACTTGTATTTTTTTAGTCTCATTGTATTGTTCTTAGATTGTATTTCTCTTCTCAAGCTGAAAATGCTAATTAGCACTTTCAGCTTGCGGAGGGATAATAGAGATATTGTTAGTTAGAGATATAGTTAGTTGTAAATTGATATTGGAGTTATACAAGAGCCCAAATGTACTCATTGTAAAATGATTCTCTCTTTTGAGATTAATCCACATTTCTTTTCTTTTATCAATTTTATCTCTTCTATCCCCTTGAACCATGAATCACAATAGCTTTAATCCAAAATGAGGTAGATGATATCTAGTGGTCTTGTAGGGTCTAAAAGCCCATAAACTTAAGATAACCAACATCAATTAGGTAATATTTACCTATGAAGAGTGTATAAAAAAATATTATTCACAAACACGTCATATTGTGATAACACTAAAAAGTTCAAGTTACTAAGCTAAAGGAAGATGTGGAAAATGTAATCTAAGTGTGCGCAATGCATCCATAAAGACTTTAGTATAGGGGGTAGTGTCTTCCTATATCGCCAACACAAATGTGAAGCACATATTGAAATCACAAATAGCCATTACATTAGTTGATGCATATCCCTTTCTACAGGTGTAAGGAATTTGATGTTCAGTAGGTACAATGATTTGCACGTGAGTGCCATCTATAGCATCGATACAATTCTTAAAAGGATGCTATCTATCATCCTTTATAATTTGATTAGGAATATCTTTAAAGGTAGGGTCAATAGGCTTTATAATGTCTTTCAAAAGGGCAAGCACCATCTTCAAGACTCTATAAAATTGTTTAGATGTAGTTTCTCCAGAATGTTGGAATCTTTCTTGGGCATTGTGAATTGTAGTTGGTTATTCTGACATATAAGAAAATCCCAATTTGTTCATGAATTTCCACACCTTTTGTTGGTCGTAGACCATAATTTTGTTCCAAAACATTGCATAATTTTATAAACACATGTTTTTTCATCCTCAATATTTCATAACAACAACTTTCATTTCCATGGATAATTTCTTGAATCCATTCATTTCCTGTCAATACAAAAGTTCTACATAGACTCTTTACTACATGATTTAAGCAATAATTTGCGGCATGCATTGTTATCATCAATAATACTTTTTTTCTCCTTTGAATATGTAACAAATGATTGTTATCACATGAATTGTCACTATTTGACCCAGAAGTAGTATCATTTGTACTAGTGCTTGACATCCTATACAATTTTCAAATATAAAGATATTATTCATAAGAATAAAAAGATCAATGATAAAAAGAATATCATAAATTGATAGGTCAATTAAACACACATAAGTTCACTTAATATCACATATAAAACTAAACAATAACATAACATCAAGGATAAGTCACATCACATAATCAAGTTAAAGATATTATACAATTGATAAATCAATGACAAGACACATCAACTAAAGTGTGACTCCTAATCCAATTAAGTTGAAGAACATGGTCATCCCTAAGAACAAATGTCTCTTTATTTGACTTTGATTTCATCAATCTGATAGCAATTACATGGATCTCACTCTTGTACTCCAACCCTTGTAATTTCTTAAGCATTTCCAAGCAATAAAAAATGTTAGAAACATTGGTAACAATATGTTCACTGTTAAAACTTTCAATCATACCATCAAATTGTTCACACATTTGACGACCAACATTACCTTTCGTGTTGTCTTTCCCACTATTTTTCCTCTTTGACCTTTGAGTAGAGGGACTTGTTATTTCCTCCTCTTACATACTCGCATTCATATCATCATGATGCTCATTCATTGGTGTATCTCCATCATTTGCTTCAAATGTTTGTCCTTCTTCTTCTAGGTCCTTAGATGGTGCACATGCATTATGTTCATTGGCCACAATATCCTTAAAAAGGACCTCCATCTCATCTAAATTTTTTAGTCTCTTGCCTTTAAACTTTAAAGCTTTAGGATACTCCTAAAATAAATGAGATATAATTCACTAAATATTTAAGACATCACATAAATAAATAAATGAATACACTACTTAAATTTGTGACATGAAGTAACCTTAATCTTGATCTTTCACCATTCTTCACTTGTTGTAACAATTTGTGAAACATGATCCCATCCAACTCTAGTCTCTTTTCCCTTGAGTTTTGTCCACATTTGTCAATCTTTTTTTAAAAGGTCCCATTTGTTCCTCATTTGCTTATACTCATAAGATAACACAATTTGTTCATTAAAATTCTTGATCACATTTGTCCACCTTGTTAGAATATATCTTGCCTTCAAAAGGGTTATAAATGTTTCTCTCCTCAACTTCAGCGATATCTTGTATCTACTGATGTTACATTCTTTGAGACTACTCTTTTCTTTTCCTCCATAGTTGAAAATGTCCCTCTAGAGGTCCCATCTATTATTCTAGCATCACTTGTTGCTCCCACTCCACCTCCATTACTTAACTACCACCAACGGACACAGGCACCATTGGCAGTGCCACCGGATCCTTCAGCATCATCTCCTGCTCCAAACGTCCCTCCACCACCGTCTCCTACACCTGAACTTCCCATTGCGCTTCACAAAGGTATTCGATCCACTTGTAATGCTAATCCTTTATATGCCTTTACTCTGCACTATGACCGTTTATCTCCCTCCTATTACTCTTTTATCTCTTCTTTGGATTCTGTGTTTATTCCTAAGTCTACAGGTGAAGTCATGGCTGACCACAATTGGCAATAAGCGATGTTAGAAGAAATGGCTGCATTGGATGCTAGCAACACATGGGAGCTTGTTCCCTTGCCTCCCAACAAATCTATTATTGGGTGTTGTTGGGTTTATACGGTGAAGATCGCACCAAATGGCACCATTGATCGCTACAAAGCTCGTTTGGTGGCTAAAGGCTATACTTAAATTTTTGGTCTGGATTATAACGACACTTTCTCCTGTGGCCAAAATCACCTCTATTCATCTTTTTCTTGCTATGGCTGCCATCCGACACTGGCCTCTTTACTAATTGGATATAAAAAATGCCTTCCTGCATGGTGAGTTGCAAGAAGAGGTGTACATGGATCAACCATCCAGTTTTACTATTTCTGGTGGCTCACACCTTGTCTGTAAGCTTCGTCGCTCCCTTTATGGTTTGAAGTAATCCCCCCAGGCTTGGTTTGGTCGTTTCTGCTCAGCTCTACTTGAGTTTGGTATGATTCGTTGTGAAGCTGACCACTCGGTATTTTCCCTCCATTCTTCGTCTGGCTTGTGTATCTATCTCGTTGTATATGTTGATGATATCGTCATCACTGGCAATGACTCAGCTGGAATTACCCGTCTCAAATCTCACCTTCACACTCAATTTCAGACTAAAGATTTGGGTCCACTCAGGTACTTCTTGGGCATTGAAGTTGCCCAATCCTCATCTGGTATTGCCTTTTCCCAACGAAAATACGCCTTAGACATTCTGACGAAAACTGGAATGCTTGATTGTCGTCCAAGTGACACTCCTATGGATCCTAATGTTAAACTTATTATAGGTCAGGGGGCACCTTTGAAAGACCCGGGAAGGTATCAACGACTTGTAGGCAGGCTTAATTACCTCACTATCATTAAACCAGACATTACATTTGTTGTTAGTGTGTTGAGCTAATTCTTGAAAGAACCTTGTGAAAGTCATTGGGATGCCATCACCCGTGTCTTTCGATATATCAAGAATGCACCAGGCCGTAGACTATTGTATGAAGACAAAGGCAATACCAACATCATTTCTTACTCTGATGCTGATTGGGCAGGATCACCATCAGATAGGAAATCCACCTCTGGATATTGTGTTCTTATTGGAGGGAATATGATTTCATGGAAAAGTAAGAAGCAAAAGATAGTTGCCAGATCAAGTGCCGAAGCTGAATATCGTGTGATAGCAGTAGCCGCTTGCGAGATTACATGGCTTAGGGAACTTCTCCAACAATTAAAATTTGGAGACACTACAACTACTAAACTAATTTGTGATAATGAAGTTGCCATTCACATAACATCAAACCCGATGTTCCATGAACGAACCAAACACATAGAGATAGACTGTCACTTTGTGAGAGAGAAGATACTCTCAGGAGCAATTACCACTGATTTTGTCAATTCTAAAGATCAACTTGTAGACATGTTCACTAAGTCTCTCATAGGTCCCAGGGTTAACTACATTTGTAACAAGCTTGATTCATATGACATATATGCTCCAGCTTGAGGGGGGGTGCTAGAATATATATTATCTTTATAGTTATTATCTTTATATTATCTTATTAGTTATTATTTATCTTTATCTTCATATGATGTAATCAAGAGGGTTTCCTTAATATAAATAGAGAAGAGGTGTGACTTTCTCCCACACACATTGAACACGCATTCAGTAAATACATCATTCTAATACACCTAATTTTAATAAAGTGAGCGTGTTGTTTATTCTCAACTCATACTTGCTCAATGCACACATTTTCACAAATATATCACTATTTTTTCATTCCATTCAGTCTTGTGTCATTTTCCACTAGCATTAATATTTCTTTTTCCTTGAACTTGATTCAAAATCATTTTAAAGGCTATTCCATCACAATACAAATACAAATATAAGTATTCATATTGATAAATATAAATTTAGTAGTCAAACAAAAGAATTATTTAAATCTACTTTTCACCATATAATATTATATATAAAATATTTCAATCCTTTATTCTAGTTGAGTAATGCTATATTACACAAAAAGTTTAGGCATGAAAGCACACGAATTTCAAATTGACTAATGAAAAAATGTACAACCATTCAAATGGGGAGATAATAAAATGTATTATCTAGCAAAACAAAAACACAATTGTTTCCTAACTTTTGTACTATAATATTTTCGTACTATTTAGCAATTGTGATTCTAATGTGACATATTAATTTATCATATAATATGCATACTAATCTACAAGAATTCGTGTAGCAATAATAAAAAAATGCCACTGTTCCACTATAATAACATTGCACAACTTTGGATTGTTTTTTTAGGCAAAAAAGTTTTATAAAAGTTGAGTTGTGCACCAGTGGTGATATCAAGCAACAACAAAGAGTAGTAGAGTAACACTTACATTGGTAATGACAATATAAAATAACATATGCTAATACCCCCTATGTTTATCCCATAATAAATCATTCCCACATAAACCCTTTTGACCCTGCATGCTTATGGGTTTTGTATGATAAATTAATTTTTAAATTTGATAAGCCAGTAGTAGATTAAAATAGATACCCAACTGAGTCACAATTCGTACATCTGGATTAAATAGAACTTTACAAGAGCAAAATTAATAAACAATTATATATGAAAAATTAGTACACAAGTTTGAAAGCCACATTACAAGAAAGCAAATTAATCACATAAAACATGACAAATATTATGATGGGAAAAAGGAGGTCACGAGGGTTTTTAAAAGACAGAGGAGAATGAGTTTTTTGGTGGCAAAATAGAAATAAAAATGAAATAATGAAAATATTAGCTGCGCAGAAGAAATAAAATGATCTTATGGAAAAGCAGGACAAATAAAAACAAAAAGAACCAAAAGAAAAACTTTACCACGCAAAAAAAAAAATAAAAAAAAATAAAGAGAATAAAAAATACAAGTTGTAAGCAATAATGAGCCTAGTGGGAATCGAAACGTGCACATTTATAAGTAACGTATAAGCATAACAAATCAGCTATGTGAATTAGCTTGTTGAAATAAACTCAAAGGATCTTATGAGTCATTTATAAGATCTTTTTAAAAACTATCCCAAACATTTACATAAGCACTCATAGTACAAGATAAGTCTCAATAAGATGTTGATAAACTCTTCCAATGGGACCTTAATGGTAGATCTAATCTTGAGATATTAGAGCATCCACAATGACAAACTCATTCATGAATTTTTAAAGTATTTTTAGTGGAGAATCTTGAGAGAGATCTTAACCCTCGAGATCTCCAAAATTTTCAAAAGATCAGGTTTTACAGGTCTTTTACAAAATTCTGATCGATCTTCCATTAATTAATCAATTTTTTAAATAATATAAAATAAAAAAATAATTAACCAAATTTTTTTAATAATATAATATTAAAAAATAACTGACTAATTTTTTAATAATATAAAATAAAAAATAACTAACTATTTTTTTAATAATATAAAATAAACTAATAAATAACCATTTTATTTTATAGGAAGTAATCTATAATAATAAATTCAAGAACAAATACAATATATTCAACAAAAATAAAATAGAAAAAATAAATATTTATATTATTTTTGTTTTACTTTTTTAATATTAATTATTTCATAATTAAATATTATATTATTAAATAATTAATTTCATTTTAAAATAAAATTTTAAAGCATCTTTAGTGGGTCCATAACGGAACCTACAAAATTATTATAAGATTTCCATATAAGATCTACCACTAAAACAAAAAATGTGAGAGATCTTAATGCTAATGTGATATTATGAGGACCCACAAAAAATACCTTAAGACTTCTTCAAGACCTTCCCCATTGAAGATACTCTTACCCTACTTTTTGTGGGCTCTACCTTGCCACATCATATTTAAGAATTTTATCCATTTTTTATTCCAACAATGATCTTACTAAGAACTACAATTGGATCCCACAAGTTATCCCATGCTTATAATTTTTTTTTTATATATACTTTTTTAACTCATTTGTATTTTTATTTTGAAATAATAAATATGCAAAAACAAGAATATATTGTAGACGCAAAATTTGTATTTTAATATATATATATATATATATATATATATATATTATAATAATTTTGGGTTCACAATAAATTAAAAATTAAGAAAAGTACATGACAATAAATATTTCAATTAAATTTTAATTTACATTTTCTTCATGCTTCAAACATTTCCAAATGTGTTTCACCAAATTTTCCTGAAGTTGACGATGGATTTCCTTTTGACGCATGTGTGCTCTTCTTTGTAGATATCTTTAAAAATTAGAATGATGACCATTAGATATTGGGTTGGTTGACATATCGTTGTCTATATGATCATAAGAATACTAAAAATTATCATCATGTGTGTTGCTCATCCTCAACAATCATATTATTCAATATGATGCATGCATACATTATATTCTTTATTGTATCCATCTTTCAAGCACGTGCTGAATCACATATAATTGCAAATTGAGATCGAAGCACTCTAAATGACCGTTCGACATCCTTTCTAGTGGATTCTTGCCGTTGAACAAATAATTGTCTCTTATCTCTTAGAGGCATTGGGATAGTCTTGACAAATGTGGCCTATTGATGATAAATTCCATATGCTAGATAGTACCCCATACTATATTGGGCTCCATTCACTATATATTGTACCGTTGGAGCTTCTCCTTGCAAAGCATAATTGAACAAATGATATCGGTTTAAGATGTTAATGCATTATTTGCACCTACAACACCAAAAAATGCATGTCAAATCCACAAGTCATGATGCAATTGCTTCAAGCATAATTATGGGTTTACCATGATCACCTCGAGTAAATTGACTATGCCCAGAACAATTTTTCCATTCCCTATACATACAATCAACTGAACCTAACATACTTGAAAAGCCACGTGCCTCCTCCATTTGAAGCAAGTGTTGAATGTCGTTGTTGTTAAGTCTTTTTAAGTATTCAATTGAAAATATTTCTTTCACATGTTTTATAAATCCCTCTAAGTATTCTAGTGTAGTAGTTTCACCAATACGAACTGTTGATAGGCAATCCATATGCTAATATACGAATAGAGATGTTGCATTTTTGTAATGGTGAAGAACCCATTTTGCCAACTATATCAAACCTTGTTTGAAAGTACTCATCATGATTGCCTAGGGCATCTATAATTTGAAGGAACAAATGCCTTTGCATTCGAAACCTTTGTTGAAATTGAACATCTATGTATATTGGATTTTTAGCAAAGTAGTCAATGAATAATCGACAATATCCTTATTTATGACCTCAATCTATCATTGCTCTTGTACATCTTTCTCTACGAGAGTTGTTAGCTTCTCGTTGTTTTTGCTTTTCAATTATTTTCCTCATGTATTCTTTTTCAATTTTGTTCATGATTTCTTCTATGAGTTGTCATTCCATCATATCGTAGTATTTTTAGCACAATTTGGTAAGATGGCAATATTGCAAATGGAATGGGATAAAAATTTGCTTGTATGCTTAGAGTATATGTAATACACAACTTAAATACTAGTTTTCATAACGGCTAATTTTCAAAATAGCATTATTTCAATAACGATTAGTACAGAATAACATTTAATCAATTTAATATAATTAAAATATAAAAGTAGTACAAGATAACCATTGGTAGAATATAAAACTAACTCATGTTATATTTTCCCATAATCATGTTACTTAACATTTCATGATCTTTAACTTGTCTTGCTATCATCCTTGATGTGGTCATCAAGAGGATCTTCATCCCCTCCAACATATTTTATTCATTTCTAACATTGACCAACTCATCCATCTTACTCATTATTTCCTTACGTTGTTATTGCAATACAATGAATTGAGCATCCTCAATAGAAGTGTCAATAACTTTTGCTTTACTATTCCTTTTTTATGTCTTTTTCCGATTGGTTGGATCAATGGTGTTGTTGAATCATATTTATAAATTGTTGATGTGCTAAGATTGGAAGACGATGAGTGTTGTTGAAGAAGAAATCTTTGATCCTTTTTAGGAATCTTCATTGAATAACTCTTTCCACCTAGGTTCCCCTTTCAATATACATCATGCATGCTCCAAATTAAACTCATCTTTGGTGTCTTGTTGATAAATAGCATATGCTTCAGTGATCACATCCTCATCCAAGCTTTCGCTTTTCCTTTTCTAAACGACATGTGTGTAACACTCAACAAACTTGCCAATAGCATTATGAATTATAATCCACCGACCTTTTAGTTGTGTGAGCTCTCTTTCACTTAATAGTTGTTCCTTGTGGTTGTTGTTGTAGTATTTGACAACTCTTAACCAAAAACCTTCTTCTTTTTTATCTACACCTATAATTGAATTATTTTAGATGTTGAGCCATGCTCCAATTAGAAGAATATCCTCTTTCTTTCTTCCTCTTATTCTTTTTTTCTTTTTCGCTACCTCCTCCTTCATCGAGTGTGATATTTTCTTGGCCAATTTGGGTAGAAAATGGTTGAAAATTGAGTAGAAATGAACTCAATTGGTGATTAAAGGTTTTTCATTAATGGCTTTTGCACCATTAGTACTCATAGTATGCTTATAAAATGGTTGTGGAAACATTGGAACAAATGGAGGATTTTGAGAATTTTTTGTGGAAGGAAGTGGATAATTTTGCATAAAATTAAGTGTGGAGTTGTTTGGTGGTGGTAGAAACATAGGAAAAAATGGACAATTTTGCGAACTTTCACTAGTAAAATTGATAATTTTGTATATAATTTAAGTAACCTTGAAATTGACTTGATCCATTTCATAAACTATATGAAATAGAAAATAAAATAAAACAAGTAGCAAAATAATAAAAACAAAGGACTTGAGAATGATTTTTGGTTGTAATGTGAAATGAGCATACCAATTGTGCAAGTGATGACCTATGGAAACACATTTTATAGCAATTGCAATTGTGCAAGTGATACTAATTGTGCAATTTGAATTAGTTTTTTACAAAGGTAAAAATTTATAGCTTTTGTGCAATTGCAAAATAGGAAATGTTAATTTTCAATCATCAGATGTAGCAAACAACAGAAATATGTAATGTTCATTTTAAAGACTGATAAGATGTTATCTTTTAATTTTAATTAAAAAAATTTTCTTTTTTAATTTGCTTGATTAAACTTTACCAAATGGAACAATTGAAATCCCAAAATCCTAAATACACTCTTGTTTGCCCCCTCGGTTGGACTCACTTATCTCTTTCAATTCTCAAACCCATCCATGTCATGATGGTGTTTTTCTCCCTTTATCTTCCACCAAATTCGTATCTTCCTTAGTTAATAGTTTCACTGTTGTTCCACCTACACTTCCAAATAGTGGATTTGCCTTTGTCAAAGAACGAATCTTTCACTTCGTTCGTTGAGTATGCCAACACACATTTCTTTTATTAATTTGATTTTCATCTAAAAATCAAGTTTCCTTTTTTCATATTATAATTCTTCTTCAGAGGTGTACTCGTCATCTTCCAATCTCAAACATAGTCACCCACCACGGAAACAACCTTGAACCCGTTGGCAATGGAGATTCTTTACAGCAACAACCATAAACCTTTACAAAAGGGGCACACGATGTGAGCAAAATCATTGATTTGATTTTGGGTTTCCTAATGTTAGGTCATTATTAATTTGATTTTCATTAGAAAATTGAGTTTCCTTTTTTCATGTTATAATTTGATTTGGGTTTCCTTTTCACACCACATAATATTTGATTTTGATTCTCATATTTATTTTTGATTATGGGTTTTTATTATTGATATTTAATGTTGATTTTGATTTTCAATTTGGTCTTCATTCATCTCCGCTCCACAATCGTTATTCTCATTCTTTAAGCCATTGCATTTTTTAACAAAACAATGATTATTTTATTCCATGAATGCGTTTGTAGTGGAGAAGCGTTCGTCCATGCTGTTAATCTGGGTGCCTTATTTCAATGGACAATCCATAAAAGATAAGTTCATCCTTGCTAAGAACTTGAAAGATCTTCCCACTATGATGCTCTTAGAATACTTATACTTTTGTAGGTATCACTATGAACCTCACTTTATAAATTTATATTTAAATTTATTTTAAAATGAAATTAACTATTTAATAATATATATTTTAATTATGAAACAATTAATATTAAAAAAAATATAAATATTTATTTATGACTAAAGATTAAATTGATAGTTAATGCATAACATGTATATATAAAAAATACAAACATTGACATTAAAAAAATTAAACTTAAAAAAAAGAAAAGAAAATTAAATTGATAATTTTATTTGTTTTGTCACCGAAATGTGTTCAATTAAATATGCTCCACCAAGTCTACTTGACGTTATTTTTTATTTTGTATTTTAAATTATTATTTTTGAGATTGATGAAGATCTTGGGAAGGTCTTGGTGAGATCTTGCACCGTGGAGATCTTGCTTGTGTCCAATGGAAAGTGGGTAGGATCTTGATGTGCTTTTTTGTGGGTCCCATAGTGCCATATGGACATTAAGATCTCTCATTTTTTGTGTTAATGATAAATCTTATATTGAGATCTTAGAATATCATTATCAGGGAAGGTCTTCAAGGGATTTTGAGATGTTTTTTGTGGGGCATGGATAATGTCATTTGAACATCAAAATATCTTGCATTTTTTACTTTAGTGGTAGATCATATAGTGAGATCTTTTATGATACTTTTGTAGGTCCCGTTATGGACCCCACCTTATAAAATGTTATTTTAAATTGAAATTAATTATTTAATAATATAATATTTAATTATGAAACAATTAATATTAAAAATTAGAACAAAAATAATATAAATATTTATTTATGATTAAAGATTAAACTGATCATTAATACATAACATGGATAGGTAAAAAATACAAACATTAACATTGAAAATAATAATAATAATTAATGCATAACATGGATAGGTAAAAAATACAAACACTGACATTGAAAAAAAAATAAACTGATAATTTAAATTGTTATGTCACCAAAATGTGTGGAGATATGATCTTCCTTAAGACCATTTCAAAATCTTCCCCAATTCAAAAAAAATAAAAATAATTAACCTATTTTTTTTTACTGGGAAGTAACATATTTATAACAACAAATTCAAGAACAAATACACAATGAAAAATAACTCAAGAACATATTTAAGAAGAAATTCACATAGATTCACACTAAGAAGAGATCTATTTTATTATCAACATGATCAATAGATGATTTTTTTTTTACAAAATAATATGTTAGCAAATTAAACAAAAAAAAAAAGTTAAAGGAGGAGGACTTGTGCTACATTGTCGTGGGAGAACAAATCATGCATTCCATTGTCAGTGGAGGACGAATTGCACTTTGTCAAAGAGGTGGCCCCTTTCGCGTAGTGGAGGGGTGATGGTAGGGGGAAGGGGGATCAAAGAGAAAATATAAAGGGTTGGGGTGGATGATGGGTTCTATGGAGAGGAGAAGAGAAGAGAATAGAAGAGGAGTGGTGGTGAAAGGTTTTATGTGGAAGGAGGCAGAGTGGAGAGGAGAGGAGAAAAGAAGAGTTGATAAATTAGGGTAAAATTGATTTGGTGTGTAATAAATGAGATATTGATGGAGTGAGTAAATGGGTTGATTGATATATACATTAAATTAAAAGTTTTGATGCAAATGCTCCATATGGTCCGTGAGATTTAATTAGAAGAAAAATTTAGAATTAATTAAAAAAAATTCAAAATGTAAATGTTACTTAGTGCAACAAACCATGTTAGTGAGGTAATTGCATAAGTAACTTGTGCAAAAAATTCAAAATGTACTTTGTGAAACAAACCATGTGAGTGAAGTAATCGCAAAAGTAACTTTGCTTTATGAATGTCCAGTGAACGTTACTCATAGCAACAATAATTTGTCAGTAAACGTTAAAATGTAAACGTTAAAACTTGTGCAAAAAATTCAAAATGTAAACATTACTTGGTGCAACAAAAATTAAAAATTTGGTTGGATAAATTTCTATAAATTAGTCATTATTCATCTCATTTGACATACAATTTTTCTTTCTCAATCTCTATTCTCCAATCCAAATTCTCATTGTAGTTTTATTTATCTCTTTTCAAATGGATCCAAACCAATTTAATTGGCAAGCTTATTACAATATGTTCCAAAATTTGCAAATGCCTCTGCCTAATGAAAATTTTCATAATCCTCCTCCTTTTTTTTCATACTTGCAACCACCACCATCCATGAATTTTATACAAAATAATCAATCTACTTCCACCAAAAATTCTTAAAACCCTCCTCCTTTTTTTCCCTTCATGTTACCACTACTAATGAATTTTATGCAAAATTATCAATCATCTTCCACTGAAATTTCTCAAAGTTCTCAAACTTTTCCTTCAATTCAACCAAATAATGCAACCATGTTTGGTCCCCAAAAATCTAGTAATGCACAATCTTCCAACAATGATGTAAAATGCAATTGTCATCGTTTTGTACCCAAATTGTTTTAGAAAATATCACACTAGACGAGAGAGAAGAGAATTTTACCAAAAAGAAATCACGAGTCATGTTTACAATTGAAGAGGATACTCATCTCATTACTTCATGGCTCAATGTCTCAAATGATCCAATTGTTAGTGTTGGTCAATCAAGAGAGTGTTTTTGGATGAGGGTCATTGAGAATTACAAAAACTATGAAAGCAATCTTAGAGAAAGGGGGCTCAATCAACTAAAATCTTGATAGTAAAAAATAAATTTGGGCGTGTCAAAGTTCAAGGGAGTTTACAAGCAAGCCGTTTCATTGAAGAAAAGTGGTTGCTTGGAGAACGATGTCATGCTTTAGGCATATGCCATTTAGAAGGAAGACGAGAAAAATGAATTTAGTTTGCAACATGCTTAGCGCTTGTTGAAAGATAAACCTAAATGGTTAGATAAATACACCAACAAATGTTCAAAAAGAATCAAAGTTTCAAATTTTGAGGCATATACATCATTATCTAATCCCAAGACACCGATTGAGGAATCAGAAACTGACACACCATCGAGAGTCATCCGCCTAATAGGACAAAAAGCGGCAAAAAATTGTCTTCTCATTTCCCCCCTTCATTGTAGCTTCCATACCACTCAAGTCTATAACTTGTTTAGACGTTGCAACTCCTTTCTCCTTCATCTTCCTTTTTGTTGCCTTTTGTCCCATTAGGCGAACAAATCTCGATGGTGTGTAGTTTCTAATTCCTTAACCGGTGTTCTGGGATTAGATGATGATGTATATGTCCCAAAATCCGAAACTTTGGTTCTTTTTGAACATTTGTCGGTGCATTGATCTAACCATTTAGGTTTATCTTTCAACAAGCACCAAGCATGTTCCAAATTAAATTCGCTTTTCTAGTCTTCCTTCCAAATGCCATATGCTTGAAGTGTGACATCATTCTCTGAGCAACCACTTTTCTTCAATGAAACAACTTGCTTGTAAACTCCCTTGAACTTTTGCACACCAAAATTAATTTTTTGTCATCAAGATTTTAGTTAATTAAGCCCTCTTTCTCTAAGATTGCTTCCATAGTTTTTGTAATTCTCAATGACCCTCATCTAAAAACACTCTTTTGATTGACCAACACCAACAATTGGATCATTTGACACATTGAGCCATGAAGCAATGAGATAAGTATCCTCTTCAATTGTAAACATGACTCGTGATTTCTTTTTGGTAGAATTCTCTTCTCCCTCGTCTAGTGTGATACTTTCTAAACCAATTTGGGTACAAAATGATGACAATTGCATTTCAACATCATCGTTGGAAGATTATGTATTACTATTTTTTGGAACCAAACATGGTTGACTTGTTTGGTGGAGTTGAAGGAAAAATTTGAGAACTTTGAGAAATGCTAGTGAAAGAGGATTGATAATTTTGTATAAAATTCATGGATGATGGTAGTTGCAAGTAATGAAAAAAAGGAGAAGGATTTTAAAAAATTTTGTTAGGCGGAGGCATATTGTAATAAGTTTGCCAATTAAATTAGTTTGGATCCATGTAAAGAAACAAATAAAACTATAATAAGAATTTGGATTGGAGAATAAAGATTGAGAAAGAAAAATTGTATGTCAAATGAGATGAATAGTGACCAATTTATAGAAATTCATCTAACCAAATTTTTAATTTTGTTGCACGGAGCACGAGTCCTCCTCCCCTGATTTTTTTTTGTTGTTTTATTTTTGTAAAAAAAATTCATCTATTGAATTTATTGTATTTGTTATTATAGATTACTCCCCCCTTAAAAAAAAATTGGTTAGTTATTTTCTTTTTCTTTTTTTTGGTTAGGGAAGATTAGATCTCCACAGGAGATTTTGCTTTCTTCTTCGGTGGAAGATCTTGGGGGTTAAGATCTTTCTCAAGATGCTCCACTAAAGATGCTAATTATTTTTCAAAAATATACAAAAACTCTTAACTGGAGACGGATTTAGGGGACATCTAAGGGTTGTCCCCATGATTTAAATCAGCAACCCCACTTTTTATGACTCATTTTGTGCCCCACCAATAATAACCTGACATATCATTAAAAATAATTATCTTTAAGAACCCCCACTAAAGATGCTCCTAGGCATTGAGATTTCTCCCAAGACCCCATAAAGATGCTCTTACACTATCCTACACACTTTTGTGTTGCTAACCTTTTCATCATTCATTCAAGCAATGGCAACAAGTATGAATATCATTGTTTTTCAAAACTCTAACCAAAACTCTCAATTGGGGACGAATTTAGGGGACATCTAAGGCTTGTCCCCTTATTTAAATCATCGACCCCATTTTTTATGACTCATTTTGTGCTCCACCAATAAGAACCTCCATGTCATTAAAAATAATTATTTTTATTATTTTATTTTTTATACATTCTCAATAATACCCTTAACTTAGATGATATGTCATATTCTTATTGATATGACACAAAATGAGGCATAAAAGTGAGGCTGATGATTTAAATCCTATCCGACCCAAAAAATTATATGCTGGTCTAGGACCACCATGTCACCAATGGTTCTCACTAGTAATTGATAGACATGTGGATAAAAGTTTAACAACTTGGTATGGGGATAAGAGCATCTTTAGTAGGGAAGGTCTTGAAGAGATCTTAAGGTATTTTTTGTGGATCCTCTTAGTGTTACGTCAACATCAAGATTTCTCACATTTATTGCTTTAGTGATAGATCTTATACAGGGATCTTATGATTTTTTGTAGCTCCCGTTATGAACCCATTAATACTCTAAAATTTCATTTTAAAATGAAATTAATTATTTAATAATATAATATTTAATTATGAAATAATTAATATTAAAAAATAAAACAAAAATAATATTAATATTTATTTATAACTAAAGATTAAACTGATAATTAATACATAATATAGGTAAGTAAAAAATACAAACATTGACATTAAAAAAAATTAATAATTAATACAAAATTTCTATTGAATTTGTTGTTATATATTACTTCCCATAAAATAAAATGGTTATTTATTTTTTTATTTTATATTATTAAAAAAATAGTCAGTTATCACGTGGAGATCTTACTTTATTCTTTAGTTGAAGATCTTGGAAATGTAGAGATCTTGAGTCTTAAGATGTCTCTCAAGATCTCCCACTAAAGATGTTCTAACATTCTTATTTATTAATGGAATTATAGCAAATTTAAAAATCTTCTCAATCAATTAGTAGCAAATTTCATGCAAATCACTTTTAAGATTGATAGCAAATTTAAAACTTCCAAAAATAACTGCCTAATCTTCATCCTTTGCGTTCAGGGAACGATGATAGCCCCATGGATTACTGCTAATGGCCAATCGTTCCCATGTAGGCAAGCAATGATGTTTCACACATGATATTCGTAAATTAAAACTTTTTTATCCTGAAAATTTGATGTTGATGGAGGAGTAAATTGAAGCCTTGAATTAGAAGAAGAGAAGTGTTAGCGAAACTCTCTTTTTCGATACTCTCCACCTTATTAGTTAAAATTTATTGAAAATTATAAATTTTGATTAGTATCAGTTAAATAAGGAAAAAATATCTTGAAATGATATATGAATTCCACCAAAATTGATAATTTTGATTAAATTTTAATCAATTATGAGGAAAGTGTTTAAAAGAGAATGTCGCTAGCATTTCTCTTAAAAGAAAATTTGTTTTTGTAGCGTCTGATTATTTTTGTCGATCGGACGATTGTCAATCTATCAAAGGTCGACTGTCTCAAAGAATAAACTTAGTCTCTTCGTGGGATTCACGTTCAAGGCTAGAGGAGCTGTGTACTGTCCGATCATTTTGTCGATCAGGTGACTGTCGATCTACCTATTAACGAGTAGAACACTAAACCGCCTTCCTTATAATCGAAGCAAGAAGATAATTTTATAGGATAATTGTAATTAATTTGTTATTTTATGTATAATAAATATCATATATTTATCTATAATTTAGATTTAGAAAATAAAAGATATAATCATCTTTTATATAAATAAAGTCTGACCTTGGAGTCAGGCAAATACCACTCTTATGTTTTGACTAGTCTTTCAATCATTTCAAAAATTCTACACCACGACAGTTTTAAAAGTGCCTTATAGTAAGCTTGAACATCTTCCTTATTAAGAGAAAAAAATAAAACCAATAGTTACAACAATTTGTGTCTCAATAACAGTAACATATAAGAAATCTCAAGATACTGTATTGCAGGTCAGTTCACTTTTAATATGTTTTCGACGACCCATAAGAGAGTGGACGTCACGATGGAGTAGTTATCTTTGAAGGATTTTAAATTGATATCAATTTGCACAAGATTTGTGATGAAAGTTAACTTTCTCACTTATAAATGTCGTGTCTAACAATCACTGACCAGGACTATTGGTGACGTGGTGGTTCCGGATCAACATATAATTTCTCTCGCATCTCTCCCTCAATAATCCTTCATGATTACATGGAAAAAAAGAAGGAAAAATAAGATTTTAAATTAATGATTGTTTAGTTTTTTTTAGTAGTAAATTTATGTTTAATAAATATTTTTCATAAATTTATTATTTATTAGAAATTAGATAATTAATTAATTGTGAAAAATAAAAATCTCACCCCTTATACACATTTCTGGATTCGTCTCGATTGACGGCCGGACCTAGCTTCTCCCTTAGTCTATTAAGAAAAAAAATAAAAAAATATTAATAATTTTTTATGAAAAAATAAAATTTTAAATTAATATTTATTTAATTTTCTTCTAATAATAGATTATATCTCAATTTTATACCTAAAATTAATCATAAATATTTGGCATAATTATAATTTTTATCCTAATTTTTTTTAATATTTAGTGAGTTTTATTCTTAATAAATTAATTTGACACTTTTTATTTTCAATTTTTTAAAATCTTATAAATTTTACTCTATTATTTTACCTTCACATGATTGTATATTTTATTCCATATTTTTAAATTTTTTTTGGCAAATTTTGTACCCATTTTTTTATATTTTTTTTTTATAAATTTTTTCCTAAACCTTTTTTTATTTTAGCAAATTTCACCCTTAATTTTGGTAAAAAAAAATAATTATAGTCCCCTTTCCTATATTTCTAGACCCGTCATTGATTGACTGCCACAACATTCGTCATTAAAATTATGTCTTCGCTCCATACCTCCACCTAGTCATTGTGGTAAGTTCAAAATATAAAGTGAAGTAAGTGCATGTTTAGTTCTCAGACAAACAATGACTTTTAAGATAAAAGTCATTTTGTAAGAGGATCCTTACCTTTCTTTTTGCATTCATTTTCGTCAGACCGTTGAATTTTATCTCAAAATTCATGCACAATAAAAACAACAATTACCTAAACATGTCCTAAGTTTATAACATATATAAGAAATGTTCATATTCGCGACAAACGGATACAAAAACCCTACTGAAGTAAGTTTGTTAGCATGTTTGGTATAATCTTGCATTAGTCAATAATTATGTCTAATAGGGTGGGAAAAAAGTCGCTTCAGGTCAAACTAAAATTGAACTGATTTTTATCCGAATTAGTTTAAAAAATGAAACAACACCTTTAAAAGAAGGGTTTGATTAACCGTATTAGTTTTCAAACTAGTTTAAACTGGTTTGAAAAAACCAACTCAATCCCGAACTAGTTCAAAAAAAATATTTGTTATACCAAATTGGTTAAACCAATTCGATCGGACCAATTTTTCACATTCATAGTGTCTAATACCAATGTTTAATGTTGTCTGGAGTGTAACTTCATATTTTTAAGTCCAATACGTACATTCTTTCTTATTAACACAACCAGACATGAAAATCAAATCCAAACCCGCGGATACCGTCTCGTCCCGCGATATTGATGGTAATCTTGCTTTGATCGAGCACGAGTACGGGGATGGAGATGTGCATACTTGCCTCATACCCGTACTTATACCCGATATATATATTTATTAAATTATCTTTATTTTGTTATATATTTTACTTAATAATTTTTAAACATTTACATTTATTTTATGATTTACAATGTAAAACTATTTTATATATATGGGTGACTTGTATTATGTAAGAATGAGAACAAATATTCTCATCCGTTGGATTAAATTAGACGGTAAGGATTAACGTAATCATTTAAAAATTAACATATACCTACTTCATTTGATCTCTCTACTTTCCCTCCTTAGTGCATTCAAAATTTTAAAAAAAAAAAGATTTACCAAATATTCAAAAGATTTATTTTATCACGTTTTAAAATATCCAAGACTTATTATCACTTCCACCAAAAGTTGCCCCATCACCGTGATCACCGCCACCAACATGGTCACCACTATCGCCACCACCACCAACATAGTCACCGTCGTTAGGGCAACTGTCACTATCATCATCATGGTCGTCATCCCCATTATTACCGTTGACGGCGGTGGTGGCAACGGTAACAATGAGGACGACGACCATGATGGTGACGGTGACAATGGTTATGGTGGTGACAAGAATGGCGGTGATAACCATGTTGGTGGTAGTGACAGTGACCTTGGCGGCAACAATGGGGACAACAACTATGATGGTAGCGATGATGGTGACCTTAGTAATAACCATACTGGTAGTGGTGATGACGGTGGTCATGGTGATAGGGGTAACTTTTGGTGGCGATGATGATAATTTAATATTTTAGAATGTGATAAAATAATTCTTTTAAATATTTGATATATTTTTTTTTAATTTTGGATTCAGTGAAGAGGGAAGTAGAAAAATCAAATGAAGTAAGTGTATGTTAAATTTTAAATGACTACGTTAATCATTACCGCCGTCTAATTTAATCCAATAGATGAGAATGTCTGTTCTCATTCTCACATAAAAACGTAGTTCTCATACAAAGTTGTTCCCTATATACTTATACTTATATATAAAATTTAAAAATATTGAAAAATTCATTAAAAATAATAATTATAAATTATTATAAAATTAAGAGTTAACACCAGTGGCACCGGTTAATTATAAATTAAGAGTTAACTTTTTTATTAATGAAAGAAAATCAATTATTATCATGAATATTAAATAGATAGATTTTTTTAATATTTTTTTAAAATTGCATTTAATTAATAAAAATAATTTATTGAATAATATAAAAATAACATTAAATTTTGACTGTATGTTGTTTGAATATTTTTTTAATGTAAAAAAAAATTTCTCTCGATATTTTTTTTAACTAACTATATTCATTCAAATTTTAAAATATAATATTATGTTATAAAGATAAAATTTTAATAGTTCAATTTGAAAATATAATAACTCCAAGCCCTAATTCAAAATAATATTTTGTAATTAATAATTTAATTTGTGAAAAACTATTTCAAAATTCAAAAAATAATAACCGGAGACAAAATAACATCTTATTATAAGTTTTTAACCTTCTAAATGCAAACAAAATTGTCTCCTACATTGATTTAACAGTTTTTGTTTTTTGCTGGAAGATTAATTTGACATTTAATTATTTATAGATTTTTAAGGTGATGTATTGATCGTATAAAATAGTTTTACACTGTAAAATAATCACAATTCTACATTTATATAACTTTTAAAAACAATTTTATAAAAATCAACAAATTTATTATAAATGAAAAGGTGTGATTGTTTCACAACGTAAAACTATTTTATATTTTCAGTGCATCACTTTTAAATTATTATTTATAAAGTCAAATATTAAATATAGTAAAATTACACTTAATTAACGGGATAAAAAAAATTACTAAAAATCACATTGATATCTAAATTATTATGGTGATATTATATTTTTTAATAATAATATTTACAATTAATTTTTGCATGTTTTTCTTTTTTCTTACTTAAATAATATATTGAGCGTTTTATTTTATGAACATGGAAAATATTAAAAAATATAGAAAAAATCGTGATGTATATTTTTTTATGAAAGAATGAAGAGAATTTAAAGTTAATTTACCGTATAAAATATGAGAAAATATTTTTTCATGAATCAAATAAATAAATATATAACGCATAATAATGAATATTTTTTAGAAAAAAATGGTGATATATTGTGTAAAAACTATTTTATACCGTCAGTCAATCACAACCTCCATTTATGACAAAATAATTAAATTTTATAAAATTGTTTCAAAATTATCAAAATGGTAAGATATGATAGATCGATGATGTAAAATTATTTTACACTGACGGTGTATGAGCATTAATCTTTATTTTGTACGACTTCATTATTTTTTAGAATGCTTTCTTTATTGAACATATAAAGTATGAAAAATATAAGAAATTAAGATGAATATCTAAAGATTGTTATAATGGTATAACCATTAAGGTGATATAATTTTTTTTTTTTTGTAAATGTTGATGTGCTAATGATAAATCTCTAAATATTAGAATCATATTTTTTTTTTCATATATTTAAATATTAATTATATTTGTCAACATTTGTGTAATAGTTTTATATATGATGCAAACATATTTTTTTTATACACACTAAAATCTATGTTAATATTTATGATCTGTACTAATTATACTTACATGATTTTGATTATGTCTATAAAATAAATTATTAATTTTTAAATAAAGGATAAAAATAGATAATTTTAAAATATATTTTTTTAAAATATTTTTTTAATTTACTGTGTAATTTTTATTCTTTATTTTTTTTAATAAGAAAAATATCTTTTATTATTTATTTAAGTGTAAAAAAAAAAATCTTTATATGCATTTTAAGGTCCGATCAAGACTGGGGTTTATTTTTTTTTTATATTAAAAATTAAAATATGTGCAAATAAATTTGTGATTTTATATTTCTTAACTTTAAATATTTGAAACTCTTATAAATACTTTCCTAAAATTTAATTTTTTTTAGGAATGTTATAAATACTACATGTTAAATTAATAATTTGAAATTTACTTATTTAAATTATTTACAATAATCCTAAATGCATTTTTGAAATTCAAACATCAAATATGTTATGAGTGTTTTCTTGAAATTAAGAATAGTTAAGATTAAATAATTATATTCAAATTATTATTTTCAACTTTCTTATAACAATATAAATACTTTTTTAAAATTATAATATTTTAAAAATAGAACAAGTTATAGCAACACCCCTTGAGATTTACTTTAGTTACACATGCATCCCCTTAATTGAAAATGGAGTTAACTCTGTTAACTTTTTATATCATATGACTAGCACATGACTTTTATAATATTTTTTTTCTCAAAAATGTCCATATCTTCTTTTTTAAAACATAGGGGATGCATGCATAATATATTAAAAAGTTAAAGGGTTCATGTATGATGCGTTTAAACATTAAGGAGTACATGTGTGATGCGTTTAAAATTTAAGGGATATATGTGTGTAGAGTTTAAAAGGTTAGGGGATATATAAGTGATGAGTTTAAAAGGTTCAAGGATCCATGTTTTAGAATGTTAAAAGTATCATTTCCACTAGATGTGGTCGTCGTTGCCACGGATAGGGTCGTCGTTGGGTTGAAAGTCGTCCTGAATGGAGTCGTCAGGTTGAGAGTTGCGACGACGGATGTGGTCGTCGAGCACGAAACAGAGAACTCGCGTATAAGAAAAATATTTATTCTTTAGAAGAACAGTAGCACGAAATAGAGGAAGAGGAACACTTCTCTCCCATTTGAAAGAATAGTAGCACAAAACAGAGGAAGAAGTGTAGTTCTCTTCCCTTTAGAAGAACAGTAACATGAAGAGAAAGAAAAATAGTTATTTCCTTTTTGGAAGAACAGTAACACGAAACAAATGAAGATATATCATTCTTTGTTTGGGTCACACTTAAGTATAAGGATAATTATGATATTTTAAATAAATCAATTAAAATTAAATATAAATTTATTTAAAAAACTAACAACAATTTAACACCGTTAAACTAAAGGGTGCCAAAATAATGGTATAAAAAAGAGGGGATGCATATATAATTGAAGCAAACCTCTAAAAATATTGCTATAATTTACTCTTAAAAATATTATCAATACCTTTTTAAGACTCATAATAGTTGAGCATAAATTAGTAATTTCAAATTAAGTAATTTTAATAATTTAAAAATTGTTGCAAATTTTTAATTGAAATTGAAAACACTTAAAATGAATTAAATTGAATTAAATTTCTATTTACTGACTTTATTTGTTTAAAAATATTTAATATTTTTGTACATGTTAAAAATGTTTTTGTACATATCAAGATATTTTTTTGTTTGTTTTTTAAAATATATAAAATTTAAATTATTCAAATTAAATAATTCTAACAGATTTATTTACAAGTTGTGGTTGGTATCTATTTATTATAAAAATAAATTTACATTTTTAAAATTAATATTTATTTATTTAATTAATTTTTATTGGCATTAATTTAAATTAAATTTTGATTTGTATATATTTAAATAATTCTTTTATTGGTATTCATTTAAATTAAAAATAATAAATATGCAGTATTTTTATTAAAAACTAATTATTATATTTTGTTTAAATACAAATAGAAATTTTTTATTATTTATATTCATAATGTTCTGTTTATTTATTATATATTCTATTTAGAATTTCAAAATTACCATGACTAAAGAAATAGTTCATGCATGGCAGGGGTAAAAAAACTACTATTTTTTTTTTATAATTAAGAATAGTTGTGTGTAAAATGTAATTTCAAATTAAATAAGTTAGGGGACCATTTTTGAAATAATTAATTTTTCATTGATTAAATAAGTTATGGACATTCTTAGAACTTTTAAAAATTAGGAGACCACCGTAGAACCAAAAAATAAGTTAAGAGGACATCATTATATTTTAGCCTTAAATTAACGATTAATTATTATAAATTTAAACATTAATTGAGAATGTGAAATTTTTAAAAAAAATAAGTTAAAAAATTATGTTTATTAATTAAAATAAAATTCAGGTATTATCAAATTCAAAATTAAAAAAGTAATTGAATAACTCATTACATTTTACTATTAACTACTTGACAACTTATGAAACATACAAAAATACTAAAATACTAAAATATTGAACACAAAATTTGTATGATTTTATTGAGTTTATATGTAGTTAAATATTTAAATTTATGATATTTTTATATTCATTTGTTATTATATTATATATATAATGATAAATATATTCATTTAAATAAACCAATTTAGTATAAGTTTAATTTTATATTTTTGTTGTTGATTCTTAGTTATAATTTTGAACAAAAATACTTTTAAAATTATAACATACACATGATAAAAAAAATTTTTTTTTTTTTGGTGAAGACACATGATAAATAAATTATGCCAAAATAATATATATAAATTTTAATACATTTTAAAAAAGAACTTAAAATAAATTTTAGGAAAAAGAGTATTAAGTTCCTGAAATTTACTCCTTTAAATAGACACCATAAACTTTAAATTTATTATTATTATTTGATATTTAAACTTTAACTTATTTTATAAGTATAAACTTTAAATTTATTATTATTATTTGATATTTAAACTTTAACTTATTTTATAAGTACAAATCCAAGACTTTAATTACTTTTCAATTCATCTTTAAAATTATTATTTTCATAAATAATTTTTTCAAGTTATTTATCTTAAATATTAATCATTCATTAATTTTATTTTTCCATTTTAAAGGTATTATATATTAATTCATTTTATCTTATTCAACAATTAAAATATGAATACACAACTATGATATTAGATTTCAAAATAAGAATAGAAGTTGTATAACCAAATATATTTAGTTGTGTTTTTTTTATTAAGGAATTTTATCTATAACAATAGATAAAGACAATACAACTTTTGGTAATCGCTCTTTCGTTTCCACTTTTTTTAAATAGTTTTATTCTTAAATAATATGGAATTCTTTTCATTTGATTTTTTTAGCAAAGGATAAAATAGAAAAAAATGAAAAATAAAATAAAAATACAAACACAAAGTTAACCCACTGATAAAATAACTAACCCACTTTTTGTTTAGTTTTATGCTTCTTTACTATAACTGCATTATATATATACAAAATTACTCCACCACACTCTTTCACATACGTTATCCATTAATTAATATGTTATCCACTAATTATTTGTCTTTCTTCTTCTCTTTCATTCTCTCTCTTTTCTATTCATTCATCATTTTTGTTTACATTTTCTTCCTTACATAAACTTTTCTTCCAATTTGAATGTTAAAATCTCAAATGTTTTATTTAATTTTTTATTTATTTTGGATTTCATCTATTATAGTGCAAATGCGTGATAGTGGCCAACATATTTTTTTTTCTTCTTTTAGTTTTCTAAAATTAAATTTTTGGTATTCTTTTAGTTTTATTCTCATAAAAAACTCTTATCTTTTTAATTGGTAGTCATTTTTTATATGTTTCTTACTTTTGATGTTAAGTGTACTTAAATAAAGTTAAAAAGGATACGAGATCAATAGAAGAATATAGAACATACACCAAATCAATGGAAACATGCAAAGAGAGTCTACAATTGAAATCCCCCAAAGTTACAAGTTAGTAAAATAGAATAATTTCTTTTATTCCATTTTTCCTCTTTCTCATTCTTCTATATTTTTCTTTTTTTTTATTTCCTTCATTTTTTTTAGTGTTTTATTGCATTTTTTTATTGGTTTTTATTTTGTTTTCTTCCTCTATCTTATTCTTTTTATATCCATTCTACTTTTAAAAAAGAGTTCCACTTGCAACTTTTTTCCTTTTGTTTTATTATCTTTAGGAGTTTCAAAATAAAAATTTAAAACAAAAAATCAATTTCAAAACTTCAAACTAATTTCTCTACAAATAAAAAAAAATGCAAACAAAACTTATTTAAAAACAACCATTTTCTTTATATAAATTTTTTAAATATTTTTTCTGCTTTTATTTTTTTAAAAGTTTGGGTTGCTTCTTGATAGTTTTTGTTTTTTCTTTCTTTTTCCTGATTTATATGTTTGTTACATTTGCGTCAATTCTTTTTTGAAAAACAAATTTACATCACATTTACTTTTTATATTCTAAGAAAATAGTTTTTTTTTTTATTTTTTTTTTTTATCATGGGTGGTTACAAAGTTTAATCTTGAATCATGAGCAATTTTAAAAACAGTTTCATTTGTAAAAAAAAAAAAAAATATTTTACGAATTAAGAAAACCGTTTTCAAACTCAAACTATTTTTTTAAAACCAACCATTTTTTATTTAAAAATTGAAACTAGTCCACTATTGTTTTAGTTTTTTTTTTTTTTTTTTTTTTTTATCTTTGTTGTATTTTACCAAAGTTAAAATTATAATATTCCCTTTTAAAATCAAATTGAATTTTCAGAAAAAACAATCATTTTAACAGTTGCTTATAAATTATGTTTCGTTTCAAAAGTTTATTTTTCATTTTTTAATTTTCTGGTAGTCTTTAACCAGATTTGTATATGTATCATATATGAGTGATTTGGTTTGGAATGATAACTATTTGCTTAATTCATATTGAATATATTTACATTTTTAATTTACAAATTTTATTTCATTTTAATACTTAACAAAAAAAAATTTCATTCCCCTCACCTCTCTTAAGAAAATTATCAATTCATTTTTTTCTTAACTTTTGTTTCGTAAGTTTAAATATTTATTGAGGAACAACATATATTTGTTTTTTAAAGTTATGCTATTTCTCTTATTGTTTTTTTTTCTTAATTACATATAATTATACTATCTTTTTTTTTATATTCATTTTTTCTCTCTTAATAAATGAAATGTATATGTTGAAGATAATTACCAAAAATAGTAAGTTTTACAAATACTAAACAACAATTTTTTTAGCTCTTCTCTAAATAAATAAGTATTTTTTTTAAAACTGTCAATTTTTTGTGTATTTTATTTCTCCAAATAAGAAATGGAAAGTTTTAAAATTATACTATTCACCTTTAAAATCAATCTGAATTTTAAATTAAAAAAGCCTATAAGTCATCTTAAAAACTTTCTTTAAGATTATGTTGTGTTTCAAAACTTTTCTTTTTCATACTTTTGGTTATATTTGTCATATTTTTTAAGTAATATATTTTTCTCACACACATATATGTATGTGTGTGATTCTTTTGTTGAAATTATGATTATTTGTTTAATTTGTATTGTATATATTTATTTTTTAAAGTTATGTTATTTCTTTTATTGTTTTTTTCTTAATTACATATAATTATACTATCTCTTTCTTTATTTTATTTATATTCATTTTTTTTCTCTTAATAAATGAAATGTATATACAAATTAATGATAATTAATATAGTCATTTTTAATGTAAATGTATTCAGGTGAGGAACGTTATGGAAATAAAACATTCAACTATTAAGTTTGCAAGTGTCGACTAAATTTGTAGATTTTTTAATCAAAACTCATTCATGTGAGAATCTAACAATAAAATGTAAGACAATGTGATAATATACTATCTTTTTTTATTGTTTTCATCTTATTGTTATTAATTTAATTTTTTTTATTAAATGTTCGACTTTTTTTTTGGTTGAGATAAGGCTATATAGAATGGATGACAATAGGATTAAAATTTATGAATTTAATAATTTTTCAATAATGCGGACACTTTTTAAATATTAGAGTCTTGATTTAAAAAATTAACAAAAAAGTAATGAGGTAGTTTGAAATTTTAAATTGAAAAAAATATGACAATTTTTAAATAGTATGTTGAAATTTTAAAATAAAAATAAAATAAAAAATTTACAAATAATAGTGATTTTCTTAAAAACAAAAACAATAAAGTAATGAGATAATTTAGAATTTTAAAATTAAAAAAAAATGTTTTCTTATAGACAAATATTTATTGAAGTGATTTAACTATGTGTAAAAAAAATTATTTATAAAGATTTTACATAAATATTAATAAAGAATTACAAATATAATATTAAACATGATTGATGTGTTCTAAAAATAATTTAGAAAATTATTTCAAATATAAAAAAATACAACATAATAAAATATAATAGCACAATAGAAATGCGGACACACATGCGCGACAACGCTATGTTTCCGCTAGTTTTAATAATAATAAAATCTAAAATGTATGGATTGTACTATTCATAATTCAAAAGATTGTAATTGGAGACAAAATATTTTACTTATAAGTTATTTTAACTTTCAAAATGAAAATAAATTTGTATGACATTAATTAACGATTAATTATATATAAAATTAAATATAATATAATAAATATAAAGATGATGCTAAATATGTGTTTTTAAAAGTCCAATCTTTGATTTAGAAAATAGTTGAGTTTGGGGCTGTTTCGTCCTTGGAAATTATTTAGAGGAACATTTGAAGAAATCTGGAAACACTATGTTGTTTCATAAATAATTGGTAACGTTCGTGATTTTCTTTGGGATTTTAGAAAGCCCCTAGGTATTTTTCCAAAATATAATTAGTAAAACCGAGTTTAGTCACTCAATAGGGTTTTTAAAAGATTAAAATTATATTTTGTGCATTTTAAAGTCTGATAAATTTAAAATAGGTACTATTTTTGATTTATGGTATGTGATAGTTTTCTCTAAATTTTCTTCAAGATTTTCATAATTATAAATGGTTGTTTTGTCCAAATCATGTTGCTCAATATTAGGGACTATTTAATTCAAAAAGGAGTCTTGTGTATGTTTTAAAATTCTGAGAAATACATGTGTTAAATGAGGCTTATGGGAATCTCCCTGTGAAAGGATTTGTAAAACGGACTATGTTTACTTAGGTAAATAAATATTAAACCATGGATTCTCGAGTTGGTCCAAAAACACTTTTTAAATAAAATAAAATATTTATACTTTAATTTTCAACTGAAAAATTTATGAGTTGAAATAAGAGTGGTGGAGAGTATCTGTACCAATTTTCATGATATTCGAGTTTACAAGGTATATCAAATAATTTTTGTAATAGTGTTTTTGGTTTATAAATATGACATGAATTGTTGGAAATGCAAGTATGAGGGGATGTTCTACCTTAGAAGGAGAATCCCTATGGTTACTGTGTATTATGTGATGTTGATATGTGATTAAATATCCTTTATGAATCATGCATTTTTATAACTAGCATTTGAGACTTGGGGAGTGTGACCCCTAGGCACCAACTGCTGGGGTTGGCTGTATCTATGTGATTGATTGATTGGATTGTGTGACTTAATTGTTTGTTTCTGGGGAAAACAACGATGGTGAGTCCTTGTGGGGAGAAAATGGACTTTGATGGAGTGCATTTGTGAGATTAAGACGTAGTCTTAATTAATAAATGAGTTCATTAAGAAATTAGTGAATAAATTAATTCAAAGAGTGAGAATTTAATAACAAGTTAATTTAATGAGACATGAGTAAATAAATCATTGGACTTATACTTAAAAGTAGGATCCTTGCAATGGATTGGAGTAGCATATTCAATTGAAGCATAATACTTGAGTGTATGTGAGAAGTACATGACAGGCATGCGATGCTTAATGCACGCATTGCTTTGTTTGATGTGTTTAGTGAGATGCAAAAGGAAAGGATTTCCTTCAACATTGGTACAAATGAAATTGACTTGTTTGGACGTGATTACGATGTCAATGACACGTTTTATGAGAAAGGTATTCTCAGTGAGAGTTGGTCAGAGGAACCAACTGGAATGGGATGTGCATTAATATTTCCAACTGTGTGTGTGGTGACGAACGAGGCGACAATAGCTACTCACTAAGTGTAGTGAGGTAGACATGTTGGTGTGCAGTTAAATGGTTTAAGATCAAAGGCAACAGAACATGTGATGTGTGCAATCAGGTGGTTAAGAATCTAAATTTTGGTCATGTGTACAAGTACTAGTGATCACTTTTTAAACATTGTAACTAATTAGAAAGAATATTGTATCTATCTTTCTGTTCATTACATATATTATATATAAACATATATGGAGGGTTGTGGTTTAGTTGAAACACATGTTATGTTTAACAACATTGTTTTTGTTTATCCTCTCTGTGTCCGTAAATAGTGGATGAATTATGGGAAAAGATAAAGGAATGTGCTTATGAAATATTGCTGTGACATTAAGGAAGGTTTTTCTTTGGTATTTGATTGATGTAATAGGATTTGTTTTGATGTGCATATAATTGTGTTTCTTGCTCATAATTCCTTTCATCTGAATTGGAAGACAAAATTGACAGCAATTGAGACCTAAAACAACTCCAATCTAAAAATAAAAAAAATTCATTTAAATTAGGCCAAATGACCTATTTGTTTTTTTTTTTTTAAATCCTCTTCTTCCTCTCATTCCCATGACATGTGAACCCATTTCCTAACCTGTGAAGCAACTTGGAAAGTAGGGCTCTTAAAAAACAAGTTTTGAAGAAAAAGAAGTGGAGAAGCTATTGCTTATGGTGCTGTCATGGAATAAATGAGCAAGAGGTATATAGCCACTTCTCCTTTGTACCCACACTCCTAGACTTCATCTTTTACTCTTTGGATGCATCGTTGGCACTTAGAGGTTTTGCCGTTGTGGTTCGATTAATTTCCTAACAATTATTTGAGGGTTAAATGTCACTCTTGGTCATTTATATTTTAGTTTTTGTTCCGTTTAGTCATTTATGTTTTAGAAGCCTTAGTTTGGTCATTTCTCAAATGAGTTAATTTGGTTCTTTATGTTTTAGAAATGAGTCAAAATGGTCATTCTCAAAACAAATATGATTTTCAATTTTGTGATGCAATTTTTGACTAATTCAAAACGTAAAAATTATTTCATTAGATTCACTTAGAACTATAAAACTCAACTAATGTTAGAATAAAATACATGCGATAAACATAGTGAAAATTTTATGAAAAGTGTATCCAATGAACAAGCAAATTAAGGTACTTCATTGTTAAAAGGCGCCTCGGATGGTTAAGGACATGGGCACTACCCAAGACCTCAATTCCTAAGCGATTGTGGGACTTGATGAAGGCTAGCTAGACCCTCCAATTTTTCTACATCAAGTTAACCACATCGTTTAGGCACCATCCGAGGTATTGTCCGCTTTAGCATTGGCCATAGCAATGTGGGACTATTTTGGTGTACCAAATAAAAGAGTCATCATTATTCAAATGGTTATCCTTAGCAATGGCCTTAGCTTCATGGGTTTGTCCTTTAATTGACACCTCAAAGGGTTATGGGAAGAAGGACTATATAAACTACCCTTAACCTCTTTTTCTAAGCAATGTGGGACTATTTTGGTGTACCAAAATAAACCCATCTCTTGAAAACAAGAGAGTGCATGGACTTTGTGTCAACATCCCAAACCTTAACAGCAACTCCTGTATCAATCTCAGCAGCATCAGCCCCCAACACAGGAAGCACAAACTCCTCAGCCATGTCTTTTCCCAGCACTAAGCCTTTTGGACATAATGCCAACTCTACGGAGGAGCAAACTGCCTCAGCAATCCCGCAACAGGCCCCTGATGCAACTACCCTTGTCCACAACCCTCGGCAGGAGCATCTTGGTCACATCACACAGGCAGGGATTGTTGTCCAAGCAACAAATCCTTTTAATTCGGAAGAGGAATCTGGCCGCATGTCGCCACATCAAGGGGAGGATTCTTCACATTCAGTTTTGAAAACAACAGCCACACCCCAAAATGAATCTGCTCAAGCTTCGGCTTAGGACAGCCACATTCTACCACACATGCAAACCATTTTGCAGCACGTCGAGATTGGCAAGTGGAGGAGGCCTCGAACTCGGAACATGTTTCGACTCTGCTGTCATTGTAGTTGAGGTGGCTGCAACCCCTTTGCAGGTTCAACACAATATGCATAGAGTCTAAATTTTTGGGCAGATAAGAATGATGATTCTGAGGATTCTTAAGAGGACGATAAAGTTCCTTCTAGGGTTAAAGACTTGATGCAGGATGGATTTACTCCTGTAATTTCCAAATCCCAAAGAAAAAGAAGCAGCAGTAAAGAAAGAGGTATAACACTCGAGGTAGCACTACCTCAAATCTTAAACGAAGATCCTTTATTGGAATGCAAGAGGCCTAGCTAATGCAAAATCTAGGTGTGTCCTGTCTTCATTGTGTAAGACTCACCAACTTGATAAGGTTTTTATTTCTGAACCTATGATTTCAATTGATAGAATTGTTAGGAATTTATTTATTCCTAATTAATTAATATGGACTACATATTAATTTTAGCATTTATATTAGTTATTCACATTTAGATGACTCAATTTAAGTGATCTAATTTAGAGAGTCCTTAGACTGCCAATAGAAAATAATATGGAATTAATAAGTGAATTGCCAGTTTTACCCATTGGGGCATAATGGGAACTCTAATGGGTTAAAAACATAAAGCACGGTGATGGTCCCCAATATACCAAATCAAAAAACGATTTTCTCCTCTCCCCATCTGAGAGAAAACGAAGGTCCTATCAAGAGTAAAGGAGATTTGGTTGAGGAAGATCAATCAACCATTAGTTATTGATCAACAAAAGGCTTCCGCTGTGTGTATCAATCACAATCTCTATGGAGTCAGGTATTTCTAAATCTCTCTTTTTCAATAATTTGACATAATGCGATCTGCTCTTTCATTTGGTTATTTTATTTGGTCAATCTAAATAACCAACAAGTGGTATCAGAGCCTCCATTATTGTTAGATTATTGGGATTAAAGTATAGATTGAATTTTTATCTGAATCCCTTTTTTAATTTTATGAACCCTAATTTATTTGATTTTTGGGGGGAAATTCCTACTTGTATTTTTTATTAAGAATATTTTGGCATGATTTTCTTTTGCTGTGTTTTTCTCCCATCTGTGCTGCATCACAAATTTGGAATTAGGTGATGTTTGAAAAGTGCGACGTGTAGCTTTTAAGCGTGACATACTGTGCAATCTTTCTTGCTTATTTATGTTTAAGAATTGTGCAAGGCACTATGCGTCGCGTTCCTTTTCTTTCTTACTACGCGTGAAATTTTCTTTTTTTTTTTTTTTTTGGGTACGCATGCCTGTTAATTCATGTGTAGTATATTTGGTATTTCCTTTTGCAATTGATCTTTCAATTTGCATGAACTATGTGTAAATGGTACTTTACGCTTTGTGATTTGTATATATATATTTTAATTTTGTGCACAGTGATTAAACAAAAAATTGGAATTAGTAATTTTATTCATTGTTCATAAATTAGTAATGATTATTTTCATATAATTATTACTATCAGTTTGAGTGCAAATTTCACGGACTCTTCCTATTTTTTTTTATGTCTGGTAATTTTTAATTGAGTTGGTTGAAACAATACATTACCAAAGTAATCCCTATTGTGTAAATTGATTTGATTAAAATTACATAGATGTTTGTATGAGATTATTTATGCGAATTGTGCTCGGCCCAAAGGAAGACACAATTTGGCCAAATAATAACATACTTTGTGATGATAAGTATGTAACAATCATAAAGTAATTTTTTTTATGTGAATAATAATCGGTCCAAAGAAAGGCTATTATTTGACAGAACTGATTGTTAATATTTGATCATTGCGTAGAGAGTACCGTTTACAAATTAATTTTTTCTGTCCAAAGACTGGGAATTAATGTTGTGCTGGGTATCTTGTTACGAGTCCATTGTGTGAAATATTTGCATGTTTTGTTTTATATATATAATTTTTTTTTTATATATATGGACTATTTGGTAATTTATAATCATGTTTATTAATTTAATTTTTGTTCTCTATTTTAGTTGTCACTGCTGTGAATGTTTCTGCTCAAGTAAATTTTATCCCAATGTTGAATGGGACGAATTTTAAGGTCTGGAAGGAAACCGTAGAAATTGTTCTCGGTTGTATGGATTTGAATCTAGCACTAAGGGAGGAACCACCCATTTCCACTTCGAAAGTCTCTAATGAGGCAAAAATTGAGAAATGGGAGAAGTCCAACCAAATGTATCTTATGATCATGAAGCGCTCTATACCAGAGGCGTTTCGGGGCTCTATTGTTGAGGGTCAAAGTGCAAGGAATTTTCTTGCGGAAATTGAACAATACTTTGCCCAGAATGAAAAGGCAGAGACGAGCAACCTTTTGGCTAAACTCATCTCCATGAGGTATAAGGACAAAGGAAATGTCAGAGAGTACATTATAGAAATGTCCAATCTTGCATCAAAACTTAAGGCACTAAAGTTAGAGCTTGGTGAAGACTTGCTTGTGCACTTGGTTTTGATCTCACTTCCTCCACACTTTGGACAATTCAAAGTGAGTTATAACACTCAAAAGGACAAATGGTCCTTAAATGAGCTTATATCTCAATGTGGGCAAGAGGAAGAGAGGTTGCGGAGGGATAGGACTGAAAGTGTTCATTTGACTTTGACCTCTCACAATAAAAAGAGGAAAAATGCTAAGGATGCTGCAGAAGGGTCTTCTCAGCAGAAGAAATCAAAGAAAGTTGAAGAATTTACCTGTTACTTTTGTAAGAAGTCGGGACACATGAAGAAAGAGTGTCCCAAGTATGCCGCTTGGCGTGTAAAGAAAGGTAAATTTTTTACTTTTGTTTGTTCTGAAATTAATTTAGCTTTTGTACCTATGGATACTTGGTGGGTGGATTCTGGTGCTACTACTCACATAAGTATAACTATGCAGGGTTGCCTGTGGAGTCGACCACCAAGTGATGATGAAAGATTCATCTTTGTGGGCAATGGACAAAAGGTTGCAGTAGAGGCTATTGGAACTTTCAGATTACAGTTAAAAATTGGATTTTATTTGGATTTGTTTGAGACATTTGTTGTGCCGTCTTTTAGGCGGAATTTGATTTCTATTTCTAGTTTGGACAAATTTGGATTTTCTTGTTCATTTGGAAATAATAAAGTTAGTCTCTACCAAAATTCAAATATTGTTGGTTCTGGTTATTTAATTGATAATCTTTACATGCTTGATGTTGTTGGTTCCTATATTGAAATACTGCAAACAACACGTGGTACAAAACGAAAATTAATTGAGAATTCAGCCACTTTATGGCACAAGCGTTTAGGCCATATCTCTAAACAGAGAATTCAGAGACTTGTGTTGGATGAAATTCTTGATCCATTGGATTTATTAGACTTTGATGTCTGTATTGAATGCATAAAGGGAAAACAAACAAACATAAAGAAATCAGGTGCCGAAAGAGCTAAAGACGTCTTAGAACTAATACATACTGATATTTGTGGTCCATTCCCTTCAGCATCTTGGAATGGACAACAATATTTTATTACGTTCATAGATGACTTTTCTAGATACAGTTACCTATATTTAATACATGAGAAGTCCCAATCCCTAGATGTTTTTAAGGCTTTCAAAGCTGAAGTTGAACTTCAACTTGGAAAGAAAATTAAAGTTGTCAAATTTGACCGTGGTGGTGAATACTATGACAGATATGACGGATTAGGAGAACAACGTCCAGGGCCGTTTGTGCTTTTTCTCAAAGAGTGTGGAATTGTTCCGCAATACACTATGCCAGGCAAACCTAGCATGAATGGTGTAGCAGAACGAAGAAACCGGACTCTTAAAGATATGGTAAGGAGTATGATTAGTCATTCATCTTTGCCAGAGTCCCTTTGGGGAGAAGCATTAAAGACTGCAGTTTACATCCTTAATAGGGTGCCAAGTAAAGCAATTAATAAAACCCCTTATGAACTTTGGATTGGCAAAAAGCCAAGCATCAAGCACTTGCACATTTGGGGTTGTCCAACTGAGGCACAGCCTTATAAGCCACATGAAAGAAAGCTAGACGCAAGAACAGTTAGCTGCTACTTTGTTGGCTATACTGAATGCTCTCGAGACTATAAGTTTTACAATCCCACTTCAAGATCATTTTTCGAAACGGGAAATGCGAGATTTCTTGAGGATATTGAGTTTGGGAAGGAAGAGAACATAAGGAATGTTGTCTTTGAGGAAGAACCTGTCATTGACAGTGATCAAGTCCTCATACCTATTACTATTCAGGACACCACTCCAGTAATAGAAAACAATGTTCAAACTGTTGTTGATAACATTGTTTTAGAACAAGACAACAATGAGGTTCTCCTTCCAATACCTATAGAGCAACCTCAACAACCTCAAGAAGTGCCATTAAGAAGATCCATTAGAGAGAGGAGAAGTGCAATCCCAGATGATTACATTATCTTTCTTCAAGAACATGAGGATGGTGTTGGTTTAACAGAGGAGGATCCAATCAACTTCTGTCAAGCTATGCACAGTTCTAACTCTAAAAAATGGATCGATGCCATGAAGGATGAGATGAAGTCTATGCAAGACAATGACGTTTGGGATCTCGTTGAATTACCTAAAGGTGTGAAACCCATTGGTTGTAAATGGATATTTAAAACCAAGAAGGATTCAAAGGGTAATATCGAGAGATATAAGGCTCGTCTAGTTGCTAAAGGCTTTACTCAAAAAGAAGGCATTGACTATAAAGAAACCTTTTCTCTAGTATCTTCAAAGGATTCTTTTAGGATAATAATGGCACTAGTAACTCATTTTGATTTAGAGTTACATCAGATGGATGTTAAGACTGCATTTCTAAATGGTAACATTGAAGAAACAATCTATATGGTGCAACCAGAAAACTTTGTGTCTGGTGACCAAAAGTTTATGGTGTGTAAACTAAAGAAATCCATCTATGGTCTCAAACAAGCTCCCCGTCAATGGTATTACAAATTCCATCAAGTCATTACCTCATATGGTTTTGAGGTAAATGTGGTTGATGATTGTATATATCATAAGTTTAGTGGGAGTAAATACATATTCCTAGTATTATATGTCGATGATATATTGCTTGCTAGCAGCGATATAGGCTTCTTACATGAGACCAAGAGATTTCTAACGGAAAATTTTGAAATGAAAGATCTTGGGGAAGCCTCCTTTGTGCTAGGCATCAAGATACTAAGAGATCGCTCTCGAGGTATCCTAAGGCTGTCACAAGAGAATTATATCGATAAGGTTCTAGAAAGATTCGGCATGAAAGATAGTAATCCAGGGGACACCCCTATAGCTAAAGGAGACAAATTTAGTCTCAAACAATGCCCCAGTAATGACCTTGAAAGAACTGAGATGCAAAAGATTCCCTACTCATCAGCAGTGGGAAGTTTAATGTACGCTCAAGTTTGTACTCGTCCCGACATATCGTTTGTTGTGGGAGTCTTGGGTAGATACTTGAGTAATCCTGGAATACAGCACTGGAAAGCAGCAAAACGTGTAATGCGTTACTTAAAGAGAACAAAAGGATACATGCTTACCTATCAGAAGTCTGATCATCTAGAGATCATTGGGTACTCAGACTCTGATTTTGCTGGATGTCAAGATAGCAAACGCTCCACATCTGGATACATATGTATGTTAGCTAGGGGAGCTATCTCTTGGAAGTCCGTTAAACAGACTTTGATAACTCTTTCGACTATGGCTGCGGAGTTTGTTGCTTGTTTTGAAGCATCTAATCACGGAATGTGGCTGCGAAACTTTGTCACTGGTCTAAGAGTGGTCGATCACATTGAAAATTTACTGTGACAATAACTCAGCAGTTCATTACTCCAACAGTAATAGGAGTGCAACCAAGTCAAAATTCATTGACATTAAGTTTTTGGTTGTTAAGGAAAGAGTTCAGAATAAACAAATTTGCACAGAACATATAGGGACTCATTCCATGCTAGCTGATCCACTTACTAAAGGTCTGGTACCTAAAGTCTTTCATGAGCACACTGCTTATATGGGTGTAATTCCTAATAGTACCTAAGTTTAGTGGGAGTCTTAGTCATGTTCTATATTTTATGTTTCTCAAACATTTTATTGTTTGGATTTTATGCGGAAATAAAGTTGATGTTTATCATCTTATTGTGAATTTATGTTATGTTTTATATGCGATTTTATTGCATTTGGATTGATCTCTATAAAGAATAAAGTTTGGACTAATTGAAAATAAACATGATTAAGATCACATGACATGTTATTTTCATATCACTTATCCATATTTGATCTATGTCATCAAATATAAGTAATAATGGTGATCATTGTGGCTTAGTCACGTTGAGTTTGTGACGAAAACTGCAGTAGTTCCTTGTTCTTATATGAAATGGACCAGATTGTTAAAGGGGAGTCTAAAAAATGAATAACGTATAGTTGCGCGCCTAAAGAACTCTGTGATATAAATGTCTAAGATTAATATGAAGTCCAAGTGGGAGATTGTTAGGAATTTATTTATTCCTAATTAATTAATATGGACTAAATATTAATTTTAGCATTTATATTAGTTATTCACATTTAGATGGCTCAATTTAAGTGATCTATTTTAAAGAGTCCTTAGACTGCCAATAGAAAATAATATGGAATTAATAAGTGAATTGCTAGTTTTACCCAGGGCATAATGGGAACTTTAATGGGTTAAAAACATAAAGCACAGTGATGGTCCCCAATATACCAAATCAGAAAACGGTTTTCTACTCTCCCCATCTGAGAGAAAACGAAGGTCCCATTAGGAGTAAAGGAGATTTGGTTGAGGAAGGTCAATCAACCATTAGTTATTGATCAACAAAAGGCTTCCGCTGTGTATATCAATCACAATCTCTATGGAGTCAAGTATTTCTAAATCTCTCTTTTTCAATAATTTGACGTAATGCGATCTGCTCTTTCATTTGGTTATTTTATTTGGTCAATCTAAATAACCAACAAGAATACCTCTCAATTATTTATCACAATTTACTTTACAACTCTTTGCTACAAACCATAGGCCTAACCTTTCTCCTAACCTTTGGTGTTTTTGTTCGACCGAATTGTCTCCCATTTTAATTTCTACTGCTGATCAATTTATTGCCCTGTCTATTTTTATGGATGCTACAACGTTTCATGTGGCTGCTGTATATGGAGCCACCACATATATTAAGCATCGGACTTTGTGGGAAGCTCTGTCCCGACTTCAGATTTCCTCCATGGGTGCTTGGACCTTGGTGCTCATGAAAAATGAGGCGATAGCCCTCCACCCTCTACCTCTTGCAATGATTTTAGTGGTTGGACTAACGCAAATAATCTCATTCATCTACCTACACGGGGACATCAACTTACCAAGTTGAATGGTAGAATTGGCAACAACAATATTGCTTTACGGCTGGACAGGATTGTTTGTAATCAAGCCATGCTGGACTGCTTTGCTTCAATTACCTGCTCCACACTTGCTTGCAGTAAATCAAATCATCATCCACTACTTCTTTCACTCTGCTCAAAAGTTGTTTGACCTGTTGGCAGCTTCAAATTTCATGCTATGTGGCTCAAACACTTGGCAGCAGCCCATTCTTGGTTGTGCTATGTTTGTGCTGAGAGAGAAATTAAAAAATGTCAAGACAACCCTAAAAAAATGGAATGTAGAGGTCTTTGGTAATATTCATTAGAAGGTGAAGGGTGCAACTCAATCCTTTGCTGATGTTCAGGCAAAAATTGATGCTCTTGGTCCCTTAGATAATTTTATTGCTCTGGAAAAATGCGCCCAAACCGAGTTGCAAAAGACTCTTGAACTTGAGGAAATTTTCTGGAAGGAGAAATCCAGACTAAAATGGGTCACCCAAGGCGACAGGAATACCTCCATTTTTCATCGCATGGCATCTTATCGTCACTCCACCAAGCGGCTTAGCTCCCTTAGACATGATGGGGAACTAATCCATTCTCAAGATGCTATTCAACAACATGTGCTTCAATACTTTTGCAATGAAGAAAAATAGAGAAAGCATGATCTCTGCCAAGTCAGCTACAAGGGACCCACAGGAGAATAATTCTATTAGCACTGAGCCGAAAATGATGGAGCCAAGGAAAGGATTGAGAACACGCACGACTAGCACCAAATTGAGGGACCATGTATGCAATTGAGCTAGTTTATAAGGAGTAATTGATAGTATTGTTATTTATGAAAATTGTGAGAATTGTCTCTACTTTCTTTTCTCTCTTATACTTTATATTTTCCCTGATTTGCATCTGTGTACGTCCTTCTGGATTGTATCTAGGAGAGAACTTTAATTCCATTAATACAAGTGCTATTTTCCCCTTTCTACACTTTTATTCACTCATTACATTGGTGCTTTCATCTCACCATGGCAGAGAATACCCGGATGAAGGAGCTCGCTGCAGAGGTCAAGCGCAACGCTGAAGCTATTGAGAAGATGTACAGCGATTTCCATGAACAGATGGAGAAAAGAGAAATCGCAAACGTCTCTTGATTCGAACGAATGGAAGCGATGCAGACAGATACTGACAACAAATTTCCTCAGATCCACTCTGCGCTCAATCTACTTCTGAACCAGAACTCTTCAAAACCTTTCCATGGTGCTGGTAACTCAAGCAAACAATCATTTCAGGTGAGAAACATTAAGCTCGAATTCCCTTGTTTTGATGGCAAAAATGTTTTGGAATGGATATTTCGTGTGGAACAATTTTTTGATTATTATGGTACCCCAGATCCGGATCGGTTAACCATTGCTTCCGTCCACTTGGACAAGGACGTAGTCCCTTGGTTCCAAATGATGCAGCGCTCTCACCCATTTCACTCTTGGGTTGAGTTCACGCGTGCCCTAGAGTTAGATTTTGGACCGTCAGTTTATGAGTGTCCAAGAGCTACATTATTCAAATTGAATCAGAGTGGTAGTGTAGCTGATTATTATCTGCAATTTACTTCATTAGCTAACAGAGTTTATGGCTTGAGTAATGATGCAATGATAGACTATTTCATTAGTGGTTTAAGTTCTGAGATCCGACAAGATGTGATGATTCATTCACCCATTTCGATAGTTAAAGCTCTGTGTCCCTTGCTAAAGTTTATGCAGAGAAATATGCATCAACCACTAAACCATCGAAATTCACTTCATCCAATTCTTACAACCATAGAGCAACCTTCAATTCAAATAAACCAGAAAATAACCAAAAGACAAATCAAACTCCTATTCTCCAAACCCCACCAACACGACCCATGCATCCTAATCAAAGAAACCCAAACATCAAACGAATCTCCCCAGCTAAAATGCAATTAAGAGAAAAAGGTCTATGTTACTGGTGTGATGACCAATTTTCGCTAACCCACAAATGCCCCAATCGTCAAATTATGATGCTACAATTGGATGACACGGAGGAGGATACCACTCCTGAACCAGAAAGAACCCAGCTATATATGACAGACCCTGAACCTGACCTAACCACAGATGACCACCATCTTTCTCTGAATGCAATGAAAGGGACCAGTAGCATGGGTATTCTGCGTTTCATAGGCCAAATTGGCCAAATCAATGTGCAAGTCTTAGTGGATGGAGGAAGTTCCGATAATTTTTTACAACCTCGAATTGCCGAATTTCTCAAACTTCCAGTGGAACCAGGTCCTGGTTTCAAAGTTTTGGTGGGTAATGGCCAATCTATGACTGTTGAGGGAGTGGTTCCAAAGTTGTCCATCACATTACAAGGGCATGCGTTGACAGTACCTGTATTTTTATTACCAGCGGCAGTGTGGCATGGGCTGACATTATTTTGGGATCTTCATGGCTGGCTACTTTAGGCCCCCATGTGGCAGACTATGCAGCCTTGACATTAAAGTTCCTCTACAACGGAAAATTTGTGACATTACAAGGAGAACGATGCACATCACCTAAGCTAGCCCAATTCAATCATTGTAGAAGGCTGCACAATACTGATGCTATTGCTGAATCATTTGCAGTTCAACTACTTCAGTCTCACACTGCGGCAGATGTTTTGAAAGAGTTACCCAATACTATAGCTCCTGAGATTGCCCTACTGCTGCACACCTACAGTTCAGTTTTCCAAACTCCAACGTCCTTACCACCTACTAGAAGTCAGAACCATTCTATCCCACTGTTGGAGGGTACTAAGCCAGTTAAAGTCAAACCTTACAAATATCCTCATAGCCAGAAAGAACAAATTGAGAAGATGGTGCATGAAATGCTAGACCAAGGTATTATACAACCGAGTACTAGTCCTTTTTCTTCACCCATTTTACTGGTGAAAAAGAAAGATGGTAGTTGGAGGTTTTGTACTGATTATAGAGCCTTAAATGTTGTGACCATAAAGGATAGTTTCCCTATGCCAACTGTTGATGAATTACTCGATGAGCTATTTGGTGCAAAATTTTTTTCCAAACTAGACTTAAGGTCAGGCTATCATCAGATTTTGGTGAACCCAGAGGATAGACATAAGACAGCTTTTCGGACACATCATGGACACTACGAATGGTTAGTCATGCCTTTTGGATTAACCAACGCCCCAGCAACTTTTCAGAATTTAATGAATCAGATATTTCAAGATGCTTTGAGAAAATATGTGCTAATGTTTTTTGATGATATCCTTATTTATAGCTCTACTTGGCAAGAACATTTGACACATTTAGAAAACGTGTTAAGAGTTATTCAACAACATGTCTTGTTTGCCAAGTTGTCAAAGTGTTCATTTGGTGTTTTGGAAATTGAATACTTGGGACACATAGTTTCTGGTAATGGAGTATCTATGGATAGTAGTAAGGTTCAGGCAGTCCTTGAGTGGCCCACACCCAAAAATGTGAAGCAATTAAGAGGATTTTTGGGTCTCACGGCTACTACAGACGGTTCATCCAAGCATATGCCAGAATTGCTGCACCTTTGACGGATTTACTCAAAAAGGATGGCTATGTATGGACTAAGGCAACGGAATCAACATTCCTTAAACGCAAAGAAGTTATGACGACAGCGCCTGTTTTGGGTCTACCTAATTTCCAACATCCTTTTATCTTAGAAATTGATGCATCCGGAGTTGGTATAAGTGCAGTACTGCATCAAAATGGTCACCCTATTGCCTATTTCTCAAAAAAACTTGCACCACGCACTCAAAAGAAATCAGCTTATTTTCGCGAAATGTTGGCCATAGCAAAGGCAATTGCTAAATTCAGACACTATCTATTGGGCCATCGATTTATTATCAGAACTGATCAGAAGAGTTTGAGAAGTCTGATGGAGCAAAGTCTGCAAACCCCAGAGCAACAAGAGTGGCTGCATCGATTTTTAGGATATGATTTCACAATCGAGTATAAGCCGGGTAAAGACAATTTAGCAGTTGATGCCCTCTCAAGAGTCATGTCATTATCATGGTCTGAGCCTGAGAAGTCAATTGTCAAACAGTTGAAAGAAGCACTGTAGAGGGATCCCAAGTTACAAGTTATTATGCAACAATGTGTTGAGCAACCACTATTGCATCCAAATTACTCAATCAAAGGTGAATTATTATATTGGAAGAACAGAATTGTTGTACCTAAGGAGGGGAACCTTATACAACAAATCTTACGAGAATTTCATAGTTCACCAATTGGGGGACATTCTGGGTTAACAAGAACTTTGGCAAGGGTGACACAACAGTTTTACTGGCCCGAAATGAAACATGATGTTCAACAAATCGATCAATCTTGTACAATTTGTCAACAAGCAAAAACATCGCATACGAAACCTGTCGGACTGCTACAGCCACTGCCTATACCATCCCAAGTTTGGGAGGACATAGCAATGGATTTTATAACAGGACTACCAAACTCGTATGGCTTCAATACTATTCTTGTAGTAGTAGACCATTTGTCAAAATATGCTCATTTCATCGCACTCAAAGGAGATTACACGAGCAAATCTGTGGCTGAGTTATTCATGAATCAGGTTGTGAAATTACATGGCATGCCTAAGTCAATAGTGTCCGACAGGGATAAGGTTTTTACTAGTAATTTTTGGAAGGCCTTATTTCAATTACATGGGACCACATTAGCCATGTCCTCGGCGTACCATCCTCAATCAGATGGCCAATCAGAAGTAGTGAACAAGTGCCTGGAGATGTTTCTTAGGTGTTTCACTTTTCACAACCCAAAAGCTTGGTACAAGGCTTTAAGCTGGTTAGAGTTTTGGTACAACACATCATTCCACACCAGCATTGGTATGACACCATTTAAAGCATTGTATGGGAGAGATCCACCGGCTTTAATTCGATGCAATCCACAACCAGTAGATCCTGTTACGTTGCAAGAACAATTGATCAACAGAGATAAAATATTGCAGCAGTTGAAACAACATTTGGAAAGAGCTCAAGTGTACATGAAGAACCAAGCTGACAAGCAGAGAATTGATGTGTCATTAGCAATGGGAGATTTGGTTCTCGTGAAGCTCCAACCTTACAGGCAACACTCTGTTACATTAAGAAGAAATCAGAAACTGGGCATGAGATATTTTGGGCCGTTTCCTGTTACAGTGGCCAAAATAGGTAGCGTGGCTTATAAGTTACATCTTCCTGATGCAGCTAAAATACATCCAGTTTTTCACATATCTCAGCTGAAGCTTTTCAAAGGAATACCACAAGAGCAATACATGCCTTTGCCTCCCACCACAACAGATACAGGCCCAGTTATTGCACCAATTGCCATTCTCCAAGCGAGGTCAGTCAAGAAAGGTTCAAACATTATACCATAAGTGTTGGTACAATGGGAAAATATGACACCAGCTGAAGCCACATGGGAAGATTTTGATGAGATGTTAGACAGCTTCCCTAACCTCAACCTTGAGGACAAGGTTGTCATAAATGGGGATGGTATTGCAATGAAGAAAAATAGAGAAAGCATGATCTCTGCCAAGTCAGCTACAAGGGACCCACAAGAGAATAATTCTATTAGCACTGAGCCGAAAATGATGGAGCCAAGGAAAGGATTGAGAACACGCACAACTAGCACCAAATTGAGGGACCATGTATGCAATTGAGCTAGTTTATAAGGAGTAATTGATAGTATTGTTATTTATGAAAATTGTGAGAATTGTCTCTACTCTCTTTTCTCTCTCATACTCTATATTTTCCCTGAGTTGCATCTATGTACGTCCTTCTGGATTGTATCTAAGAGAGAACTTTAATTCCATTAATACAAGTGCTATTTTCCCCTTTCTACACTTTTATTCACTCATTACAACTTTGTGCATATTTATGCTTCGGACAATAACTGCTCCATGAATGACCTTGTGCAAATTGTCATTCCTTCTTTGGTTTCCTCTAATGAAAACTCCATGCTCACAATCATTCCCCTCTTGGAAGAGGTCCGGTCTGCACTCTTCGCCATGACCAGCTCTAGTTCCTTGGGTCCTGATGGATCCGGTGGCTGCTTCTACCAAAGGTTTTATTCCTAATAGACAAATTCTTGAATGCATCACCATCACTTCAGAAGCAATTAATATGCTGGACACCAAGACTCATGATGTCAATTTAGCTATCAAATTTGACATTCGAAAGGTGTTTGATACGCTTGATTGGTCTTTCCTCCTGCCGACTCTCAAGCAATTTGGTTTTAATAACATTTTTTGCTCATGGATCCATCTCATTCTCCAATCAGCTTGTCTATCCTTCTTGGTGAATGGTTCTTCGATTGGTTATCTTAAGTGCAAAAGGGGTGTCCAGCAAGGTGACCCATTGTCTCCTCTTTTGTTTAGTTTTGCTAAAGATGTTCTCAACCGTGGAATTTCTTCCTTGGTTCAACACAGTCAATTGCACCCCATGGTTGGTGCCAAGAGTAGCAAGCTTCCTTCCAATGTTCTTTACGCTGATGATGTCATGATATTTTGTAAAGGGAGTAGATCAAATTTGGAAAATTTGCAACCGTTGTTTCAATGCTATGGAGAGATCTCGGGGCAATGGACCAGTCCAGAGAAATGCAAATATTACTTTGGTCGTTGCCTTGCTGCCAAGCATTCTCTGTTCAGATCTTGTCTTGGCTTTGGACTTGGCTCATTGCCTTTTCGTTACCTTGAGGTGCCCATTTTTGTGGGTAAACCTCACACCAAGCACTTGCAGCCCATTGCAGACAAAATCAAAGCGGAGCTTGCCTCTTGGAAAGGCAACTTGTTATCTTACATGGGTAGAATCCAATTGCTTAACACCGTTGTCTTGGGAATATTACTATATAGCTTCTAGGTATACCTTTGGCCTCTCTATAAGCCTTCAAATTCGTGTTTTGAAACACATGCTGCATCAATATAAATTCAAGTTTGTTGAAACTGAAAATTCAAAACTGATGTAAATTTCGTTAACAAAGGCAAGTTTTGCGTGGATTTTAATAAATACAACAATGTCCAAATATTATTTGAAATTATAAAAGTCAAGGTATAAAAATTATAAATTAATATCAATGATAACATTAAAGGTTTTTTTTTATTTTTTTAATAATAATTAATAAAATAATTTTATATATTTAAAACATTTATTATTTTTTTATTATTCTTCAAAATATTTTATATTGATTTTTTAAATAAAAATAATAAGATTTCAGCTTTTTCAAGATAAGATAAAATTAAACAAATTTTATGTAAATTCTATACTTTGTTAAGATAAGATTTACCTAGTCCCCAAGTTAGTAAGCATAATCATCACCCTTCCCCAAGTTGTATATATTAAAAAAAAAATTAAAAAAATTAAATAATAAGATTTACTTAGTCTCCAAGTTAATGAGCATATATAATATGAATCATCACCCTTCCCCAAGTTGTATATATTTAAAACATTTATTATTATTTTTTTATTATAATTTAAAATATTTTGTATTGATTTTTTTTTTTAAATAATAAGATTTATTTGGTCCCCAAGTTAATGAGCGTGTATAATATGAATCATCACCCTTCCCCAAGTTGAATAATATGAAGATGGGAAGGTTCAGATCTGAGGAAAGGGACACACACGTTTTAGAAACATTTCCAAAGCTCTTTATCTGTTACATCATCTTCTTTCTTTCTTTGATGTAAATAACATCGATGATGAGGGTGTTACGGGTAAAGAGCTACGGAACTGTTTAGTTAACGTGCCACGAAAAGTTATGCATGCTTCTTCTCCAATCCCCAGGAGGCTAATAAACGTGTAAGTTTTCAGACCCTCTCTCTCTTTCTTTATCATGCATTTGATTCTTGTTCTTCTTCCACCAAGAGGAGGAAACTCTCCAACGAAGTGCATGCTGCTTCAAGGAAGTAGAAGAAGAAGCTGAAGAATATATGATGATGATGAGGCCTGGAAGATAAAGAATCATTCGCAGTTTTCTTCTTCTTCACCTTGTTCTTGTCTTGTTCGGGTGTGTTTTCTCTATGTCGTCTCCACTTTTTTCTTTATAATCCTTTATTGTTTTTCTTTGTTTCCTGGGTTAATTTGTTCAACTGGTGTACATTTATTACAGATGCCTTGTTGATTTTATATTTATCACGAATCTTTATTCAGTTCTTGATGTGTATCAATCTTGGGGATCATGCACGTTGTTATCAGTTATCTGTTTGTGCGTGAGTGTGTGTGTTTTTTTTTTCTTCTGTTTTTAGCTGTTGTAACATTCGAGGAGTTCTAACCAAAACGCTTAAATAAGGTTTTAGTCCTTTAAATTTGAGGGATTATTTTTTTAGTCCTTAAAAAAAAAACTTCCATTATTAGTATCAATAATTTGAGTAATGGTATATTTTAGTCCTTAAAAAATATTTTTATTAGTACCTCAATTTTCTTAAAACATATTTTTAGTTCCTCTCATTAATCCTAAAATTGATTTCTAACAGTTTGAAAATTGTTAGCATATTTAAAAAATAAGTAAAAGAACTCTGATAAAACCACATCCATGTTTTTATTGTATTTTTCTTTATAGAATTTCCTGTTTTAAACAAAAAAAAAAAAACATTTTAAAAAATATAAGAAAAATAAATATAAGGATGAAAATCTGTCACAAATTATAATATAATTGACGTAATCATTATAGAGGAATTAAAAGTAATTTTTCGAAAATTGAAAGGACTATTATAAATAGATTTATTTTGAAGGACTAAAAAACACAAAACATTCAAATATTTGAGAAACAAATAAGTGTAGAATTTTTTTAAGGACGAAAAAAAAATCACTCAAATTTAATTGGCTAAAAACATGATAGTTGATGTTTAAATGTGATTCATGATAGTTGATGGATTGTGGTGATATTTGGAAATTGAGCTATGATGTGGTGATTGATTTTATATATGAGACCCTCTTGGCATGACTTAAATCTCATTGTTTTCTTTCTTTTAAGATGTCATGCTTGGTAATTTGAGCTATAGATATAACTAGCTATTTTCTTTAATATATTCATTCTTTACATGTGTTTGTTTGGGTGAGCTTAATCTTGCGTGTGACACATGTGGTTCCTTACATGTGGAGTTGGGCATCGGTAAGCCCTCCCTGGAAGCCTACAAACCTAAAATCTTCAAATTGCAGAATCCACACCGCAAAGCCCATAAAGTTAATGGATTCAATTTTAATGAGCCCCCACTCGCTGCATTCGCAATAATAATAAAAATGGTGGGTAACTGCACAAAGGAGTGTGCGACGAGCTGATGACAACTAGCAGTGTGACGAGTGAATGATGATCGACAATACAACGAGATGACAACGATCAGTAGTGATCATGACGTGCAAGGTTGAGTGGTGATGACGATTGTAGTATGACTCTAAGATGTGTTACAGTGTGTGACATCTACAAAGTGAGAATTGACGTGTCCCAGCCTTAGTGATGAGTGGCGACGATAGAGAACGATGACAATATCACGGGAATGACAAGCAGCTTTTAACCCAAGAAATTTAGGTTTCTCAAGTTTTAGTTTCTATTGGGTCAACGTCTGTGCTCATCTATCAAAAGAAATTTTTTAAAACCATGCAAGGAAGATTCCACTTGTGCTATTTTATATCTTTACTTTTTCTAATTAATATATATAAATTCTTACCTACACACCCATGGTTCTTATTCCAAGTGTTTGCCAGGCCTGTTAATTAAACTGGTTTAAAAATTAGTTTCTATATCGTGCGGGTTTCACGGTAGTCCACGAGCCCAAATTTATTTGTTTGACTTTACTTGCATGTGACATATGTGCTTCTGACTGTAATGATCTCGAACTACACATTTAAAGGAGTAAATTACTAGGAGGTTGTGTTCACATAAAGACATGCATGGATGAATAATTCACTACGAGGCATCAAGACATGCATGGATGCAAAGACTCTTTCTTTCATATTATTGTTGACAATATATCTTAAATTTTTGTTAATAATTTAACTAATAAAAGCTTTTGTAATTTAAAATTTAACTTTTAAAATTTTATTAGGTTTTATAATTTAAAACTAGCGAACTTAAAAATAATGGTGATTGTTAAATTTAAAAATTTAATATTTTTTCACCTATGACTCTACAAATTTTAATTTTTGTTTATATTTTTTATAAGTACCGAATAAATAGTCACTCTCCAGGGTGGCTAATTTATTTATTGCTGTATGTCAAATAAAATTATAAAAATATTTTAATTTTATTTTTAACCCTTTTCATCAATGATGCTGGCGTTTTCATTCAGCACCAAAATAGCATAACCCGTGAAAAAAATTGTTTTCCTTTGAACTCTTATTGTTTATAATTATTACATTAGATAGTACGTATAAGTGTTTTATCTTATTACCTTATCTTTTTTTTTTATATTATACTAATTACTTTAACTAATTCATTAAATAAAGATATACTTTATCTTACTTTATCTTTTTGGAGATAAAATGATCCAATTTGTATTTTAAAAAAAGTTCACGTGGTTAAATTCTATCTTATTCATTATCTTGGCTTCTCCCTCCAATCTCAAATCTCAAACGCAGTCTTGAATTAGAGCTTCTTTTCTTGTATTGAGAATTTCTTTTGATCTACATTTCTTGCAACAACTACGCACTCATGGCAACAACACAAGAATATCCTAAAAAAAAACTCATTATAAAGTTCTTCTCTAAACCTTCTCTAAGGCATGAAGTGCCCTCTCAGGTTTCTTATTCATGCAACCAACCATCTCACAGAGTGTCCAAAGTGTATCCACTCAAAAACAAGAAGGGTTATTATGCCATGGCAATATGGGTTGACGTTGACACCAAAAACACCTCCCAATCTTCTGTTGCTGATTCTGGAATCTCAAAAACTGGGTCTGAGGACGGTAGATTGAAGAACAAGAAAGAGGATACCGTGCGTGTGGAGTGCAATAAGAAAGAGAAGAAGCGAAAGGTGCAACATCATGCAATGACAATGACGTTGGACCGTTGCAAGAAGATGCAGTGCTGGGCTATGTTGAAACGTTTGATGGTAGGAAGAGATGCGTGGGTTTTCAAGAAGGATATTCTTGATCCTAAGGTTCGGTACGTTCTTGATAAGACGGAGGCTTTGAGAAAGCCAAAGGGTTTGGAAGATGTTGAGACGAAGTTGAAGAGCCTGGCTTACTCAAAGGCAGATGAGTTTGTGAATGATGTGAGGCTTGTGTTGTCTTATGCATTGCAGTACCCTCAAAGGAGTGAGGTTCACAGAACCACAAGTAGGATCAGTGACGCTTTTGAAGTCACTTGGAAAACTATGAAGGAGAAGTGGATGCGTGAAGAAAGAGATCAGAGCAACAAGAAGAAAATTTGTAGCAAGAGAAATGATGATGATCATGATGGTGATGGTGAAGTTGGTGGGAAAGTGATGGTGGGGAGTTATCTCACAAAAGGAGAGTTACATGAAAGAAGGAACTTCAAGTCAATTTGCAGCTGATTCAAAATAGCTTATATGCCTTAGTAGGCTCAGTGAGTTCAGTATGTTAAATTGTTGTTTATTATAGAAAGTGGTTGAAAGCCTCTTCAACAGTTTCATTGAATTACCTGTTTATTCATTTTATTAATGTAAGAATAGTCTCTTTTCAATTTCTATTTTTAGTAATAAGATTACTTACTCCTACACACTTTTTCCATCGTTCTCTATTGTATCACTGCATTTAGTTTTACATTCATAATAACTTTTTACATGAATTTTAATAAGCTAAAAATAGCTTAATAAATTAATGATCTTTAGTTTTGGCGGGAAAGAGAGGCAGGCATATCAAGTATAAAATATAACATAAAATAAAATTAAGAACACTTAAATTGGCGGGAAGGATCATTGCATCCTCAGCACAGGTGCACTGATTATTGCCTGTCAAAAGACTCACTGATAATCCTTCTTCTTCTTCCAGGCGAATCCTGCCTCCGCGACAGCCCCTACGTTCGAATGGTTCGTTTCGATAATTCTTCTTCTTCCAGGTTATTCTTAAACTATTCAAATCTCTCTGTTTTGTTCTTTCGTCAGATTGAATACGTTATTGAATCGTCTAATTGTAGGGTTATGAATTGCGTGGTAGATTGATGATTATGATTCACTCCGCCTATTTATGATAATTGTGATTGTTTGGGAATTGGAAGGTTTAAGAAACAACTGAGTTGGATTTTGATGCATGGAACCTCGTTAGGTTGAAGAGTGAATTTGTGCAAGTGTCAATTTTAAGCCTTTGTTGTTAGTGAGGCAGCAGGCCAGTGGTTTTGTTTTCAACTGTTTGAACATGGAATGCCGAAGTGTCGTAGCTTAATTCCTCTGGGGGCTTTTTGATTGAAAGAGCGATTTTATGGTTTCTATTTTGCTTTCGGTTTCAGTAGAATTTGAGATTCTGGGACATAAAACGGAGTAAGGAGTATGTGTTTTTTTCGTGGTCCTTTCATTGTTTGGTAATTTAAAGTTATAAGTAGTTATTTTAATTTTTTTTCTTTATCTTGGCAGTATGGAACGTTACTTTTGTCAATAACAGAGTAGTTTGGAATTATCAGTATATGATCTTGCTGATCTCCTGGTGTACTATGAAAAACTATGGTGTGTCAGTTGTGGGAGTCCATGAACGTGCATAGTTATTAATTTTCAGATTTTAGTGTGTTTCATTAAAGATGAGATTGGGGGAATCCAATTCCTTGTTTAATTGCTTTTTGTTATGTTTATCTCTGGGTGCAGACAAGAGCAGAGTATGATAAGGAGTGCAAGATTTGTACACGGCCATTCACGGTTTTTAGATGGAGACCTGGCCGAGATGCAAGATATAAGAAAAGCGAGATCTGTCAGACGTGTAGTAAACTGAAAAATGTCTGCCAAGTGTGCCATCTTGAATATGGACTACCGGTTCAAGTCAGAGACACTGCGCTCAGTATTGATTCCAATGACTCTATTCCAAAGAGTGATGTTAATAGGGAGTTTTTTGCTGCAAGGTATGTTTTCCTTATGTTAAGTCATTTTATGGTTGATAATAGTTGAACCTAATTATGTTTGGTAAATAGTCAATAGTGGTGTTTTGCCATTGTAACTTGTAATTGTTTCAATAATCAAGATGCTAACTGTTTGCTCCTTGATTTGGATGATTAGTGACATCATCTGATAGATAGCTTAGCTTAATCCTTGACCCTACTCATAATCTGGGTGTGCTCATATGCATAATGCACAAACCTATTAGCTGCCTCTTTTTATCTGATTGGCTACACTAGTAGTAGTTAGTGTATATGTTCAACTCTGACATTCTTTAATGCTCCACCTGAAGCTGTCTACCCTATTTGATACTTGTGTTGGGAATGCTTTTTAAAGAAAAAAACATCATAGAAGTAATGAGTTTTTTTTTTTTTTTTTTATTTGCTTGCTGAGTTACTCAACCATGGAACACCGTTTTCACATCCTCATTTGACTACAGCTATTAAAATTTCAAATTTTGTTTTTAATCTGACTCGGTTCTCTTTGATCACTACTTGAACGAGATGGTTTCACTAACAATAAAAACATGGTGCAGGCTAGGGCTGGCATAGATTATGAATCTTCTTATGGTAAAGTACTCCCAAATGATACTATCCTGAAGCTTCAAAGGACGACACCATACTACAAAAGAAACCGGGCACACATTTGCAGCTTCTACGTCAAGGGTGAATGTACCAGAGGAGCTGAGTGCTCTTATAGACATGAGATGCCAGTAACTAACTGGGGAATTGTCTCAACAAAATATTAAAGATCGTTATTATGGGTATGTATGGTTAAAAACGACTTACTTATTTGCTTGACTTTTTAACTTGATCTCTCTTTCAATTGTTTTTTTAATTCCAATTTAGTTTTTCTATGATTTCTGTGATGGATATACTTTATTAGGCATTCCAATTTGGTTTATTAGGCATTCACTTAGTTCTTGTGTGGTTGATCTGTGTGGTGACTTGCTGTGTAGCTAAGATAACAAGCTTGCAGGTTACTTTTTTCCAGCAAATTCTTTAGATAGTTCTGCTTCTAAGACCTGTGTTTTAGAAAACAATAATCAGGCCTTATTCCACCAAGTGGGGTCAGATACTTGCAATTTTGGCTTTCGTTCTTTCCATCTACATGTGGCTAAAGTCATTCATTTTATTGTTCTTGTTTTTTAGTGAAATGGAATGGCTAATTTTGCCTTAGTGGTCCTTGGTCTGTTTTTCATACTTTTAAGATCATTTTGTTTATAAGTTGCTACTTGTCAATATGTAGTAAGAGATGTTTTTGACATGGATGAAGGAATATTCCATTATAGTATGTTACCTTTAATTCTCCATTGTAGCTAATATTTATGTAGCAGACAGTCCATAGCCGTCAAACTTCTTATTGTGATTTGTGAGGATAACCTTTTGGTTTCTATATTTTTAGTCCATCATTATGTTCAACTTATTCTTAATTTTCTCTGCATGATTTCCTTGTGATTACAGATACTGATGTTTTTAATATTGCTTCATGTTAATTTGCGGTTCATGCTTTAAAATATTCAGGGTGAATGATCAAGTGGCTATGAAGCTATTTGGCAAGGCAAGAGAGATGTCTACTCTGGATGCTCCCGAGGATGAAAGTATTTTTCTAATATTTCATTTAATTCGTCTTAATTTCTAAAGTATTTTTCCTTTGTTTTTTGTACTACCTTCTAGGAATAAGAAAAAGAATCATAACATTAAAAACAAAAATTGATACAATTTTTAAAAAAGTTTGTTATTCGGTGGTTTATTTCCGGCCTGCACCCAAACCTTGTTAAAACATTCTAGCCGCACCGTGCATGCAAGGGGTACGCAGCACATTAGCCAGAGTATGAGTAAAGCAATTTATCACAGTTTTAAGCTGCCAGTAAATAAACCATCACAAAAATTTTAAAATAATTTTGAAAAACTGTCACCTAAACATATAAGGGTGATTTTAAATGGCCGACACAAAAAACAAAAAGGGCATCATGTTTTGTTCCTAAAGTATTAATTATTTTCATTTATAATCCATATATTTCATTTGACTGGTGTTTGATTCCTACAATATTTTTTAGTTTTTTTTTCTTCCTCTGCCAAAAAGTTTTGTAAGTGAATCAAGTTTGACTTATCAGATTGTGTAGTTATTATGATGCTGATGTAAATTTTTTATTTTATTCTATACTTTATTTTATATTTTTGTTTCATTTTTTTATTTTTAAAAGAAAGGATAATCTATATATAATATAATTTTTGAGATACACAACATCTCCCTTCTATATTCTGTGTTTACACTCAATGTCCAAGATTTTCTATATATAATATAATCTAGGCTTAATTGAAATTTTGGTCCCCCTATTTTAAAATTCACAATTTTAGTTCCCTTAGTTTAAGATCTACAATTTTGATCCTCTTATTTTCAAAATCAAACACTTTTGATTATTTTGTTAGATTTGAGATTTGATTTAATTAGTTAATTTAAATAAAAAAAAATTAAATAAATTTTGACAAATCTAAGATTCCTAAGTTAGGATTTGATTTAATTAGTTAATTTAAATAAATTTTAACAAATCTAGGATTTGAACCTAGATCTCTTTAAATTTCAATTGTTAGAATAACTACTAAGCCAATGATATAATTAATAATTATTACAAAACATTTATATATATAAATCATTCACATAAATTTTATTCATTATCATATATTTATTTATTATTTTTATACTCTTAACAAGAATTTAGTAATTTGAATCAAATTAAATAAAAGGGAGTGATTTATAAAATAAAAAGTGAAATATATATAAACAAATTTACAACTAATAATAGGAGATGTTAAAAAATAAAGGAAGCATAATTTAAATAATTTTGGTGTTTCGACATTTCTCTAGGTCACTGTTCAAACCAGTAGGTTATTAATTAACTCGCATGATCCGGTCTATATTAAAAAAATTTTAAATATTTATTATATAAAAATTTTAAATTTATAAAAGTTTATTTAATTAATCTTTAATATTATTAAAATTTATTTAATTTATTCTTCCTTTATTTTTTAACATCTCCTATTATTAGTTGTAATTTTTTTTATATATTTCACTTTTTATTTTATAAATCACTGCATTTATTTTACTTTTTTTTTTCAAAATATTAAATTCTTGTTGAGAACACAAGAAACAATAAATAAGTATATGATAATAGATAAAATTTATGTGAAAAATTTATATACATATAAATGTTTTGTAATAGTTATTAATTTTATTACTCTAGATTCACCAGCACTTATTACATTTATAAGGGTAAAATAAAAATGGATGCACCAAATTATTTAGGGTTGATAAAGTGAGTTGATTAATCGCTTGCCCGTTAGTCCAACAACTTCAATTTTTTTTATTAATTATTAAATTTGATATTTTGTAAAAAAATATGTGCATTCAAATGTTATTAACTAGTAAATACTATCTCTTGGTACTAGTATATTAATTATTTTCATGCATTTGGAAATTAATACTCCTATGGTAAATTCTCCATATATAAACATGTGACAACATATGCAAATTAATATTCCTTATTGTTGTAAATAATATTTGAGTTGATTGGCTAATAAAATATCTTAAGATTCGAATAGTAAAATGAAAAAAATATATATAATTATTTGGAGGGATATAGAAAATTCTAAAATTAGAGAAGCCTTAAACATAAGTCCCTATGGACAGGTTGATCGATTGGCCCGCCAGGTTGACCGGTTCAAACAAGACAAGTCAAGCGAGCTGACGGGTTGTGGGCACTCTTCCATTCGACCAGTTTTGGGCGGATTAATAAATTGGTCTACCAGGCCCAAACCCACTTTGCCATCCCTAAAAATATCATATTCCTTTCATATATAGGTATAGGTTACTTTACCATCTTTGTTTAGGACTTCACTGTATCACAAAATTACATGATCTAAAATAAGAATATGTATATTTTTTTATAATTTATTAATAATAAAAACTACATTAAATTTGATATCGTAATATATTGATGCAAAAAAAAAAAAGAAATTACTAACGTGCGACGCACAGAATTACGCCCTAATAAATTATATTTTGTAAAGCTTAATTATTAAATCCAAATGATTTATTTTTTCTAGAATATCAATCTGGATAATATAATGCTAAATATGTTAAACTGAATAACAAAAGGTAGTTTCGTATCTCAGTCTCATATTATGTGGCATAAACTTAACTTGCTCTCCACTCCAACATTATTATTAATGCATAGATATTCTACTTTCTATCTCCCTCACTCTCAAAACACACCTTCTCCTAACCAATTTTTACAAACGGTTTTACTGCTCCCATTACTTTCGCTATGACAAGTGTACCAAATTTATCAAGTAATACAACGGACAAAGTCTAAGGATCGTATCCATAGAGATTTGTTGGTATTAAACTATCAATCTAATATTATATCTAAGCGAATAATAATTTGATGAAGATAAAGATAAAGATAATGTGTAAGATATAAAGTAATCAATAACTAAGATTAAGATAAAAGATGTGATTTAATTTTAAAAAGATAAAATATGAGATTTGTAATCAAGAGTAAAAAACGTTGCGGGTTGATTTCACTAGACTTCCAATCAATGTAATTGTATAGATTTTCTTTACTCAGAATTCATAGGCATTGTTCCCTAATCTATAATGATACTTTAACCGTGATGTCTCACATGAAAAAGCCAAAGTTGCTTTAACAACTTGATGAAGAGCGGAGGTTCATAAAAAGGCTAATAGAGGCTACTTTATGTCTAGCAATAGAGTCTATTAGGAACCTCTTTCAGTTCATAGTTTAAAAGTATTTTTCAATAGCAATTAAAGCTATAAAACATGCAATTATAGTAGGCCTGAGTATAAAGCAAGAATTTAAGAGTAGAAAGAAGAACAAACAATGGAATAAAAGCTGAATAGATATAGAGATGAATTACATGAAGAGTCGTCTAGTTCACCAAACCCCCAACAATGGGAAAATTAGCTCCTCATAGATATGAGGAACCAAAAAGAAATTAAAGAAAAAGTGTTTGGAAGAATAAAATAATTGCACTCTTAAGCTCCAACCTTCAATAGCGTAGAACTCTCTCTTAGTAGCAAGAACAGGAGAGGCTCTCCATGCACACAGAGGTAAAGATAATTACTGTGATGAATATTCTTCCAAGAAATTATTGCTTCTTTCTTTTTCATTTTTCTTTTGTGGATTCAGTTTGAGTCTCTAACTTCCAACAGGGATATGTTTTTTTTATATATGCCTTCTGCAATATTTTCCATTGGTTCTTCTGGTATGAACATAATTAGTACTTTATACTAGTGTGCATCACAATCACTTTATGCATCATCCAACATGTATTCTTGAACTTTCGGAGCTGACAGATGCATTTTTCAGTACCTCAAAGAGATTAATATATAATGTCAGGGTGTTCAAGAAAGGTATCAAAACAGAATAATTTCTTTATTTTACTTGATGAAGTAAAAAATAAAATAAAGGTTATTTAATTAACATGAGTAAACTGATCAATTTATTCAAGATCAAATTATATTTATTCATCAGAGCAATCACTTATTCAACATGAGTAAACTTATTCAATATATGTTGTAAATGGATATTTGTGTTTGTTGTGGGGCTTTGGGGCTTTGTGCTTATTGGCAACCTGTCAGATTGCGGTAGAAATTTGACTTCTTTTATCTAGTTTTGGTGATTAGTTTTTGTGTCAACAATCCCCATCTTGGAAATAAGGCAAGCTATTTGCATTTCAGTTTTGGTTACATAGGACACAATCTACTATACTGTAGTTATGAGAAAAATTGCAGCCTTGTACAGTGTTATTCTTGTTGTGTTGCTCTTTCTGTGATGATATAGGAAATCAGTGAAGTCTTGGGGTTTGAAAGGTGTTTGTGGATGCTATCTGGTTTTTTTTGCCAGATTTTGAATTAAAAGATGAATTATAAAACTTTATTAGTTAGAGAACAAACGCGTTGTGAATGTGAAGTCAATTGCTTCATGCATGTATACTAGTTCATTTCTACTTCTGATTCATAGTTGGCTGTATTGTGATTCATGGTTTCAGCAAAAAAAATATGAATAATCAGAATTGGATAAATAGAAGTGATAATCTGACATGTTGTAATCTCCCCTTAGTAGTATTTACTTTTCATGAATTGAGATATGCATTAAATTATATATACGTTATAGTATTCAACAACTCAACCTTGATAGATATCAAGTTTAAGATCAATGAATGCTTTTGGCTTACTTCAGCTTTTACCGCTATGCATTGCAGATGAAGAAGAAATGATAATGGATGGACTCTAAGATGGAAGACAACAATCCAACCAAGCATTACATTTTTTATTTCATTTATCTGCTTAATCCTATCCCCACAGGGGATTCAATATTTGCTTGACAAATAGTTCCTTCCATTCTTTTGGGGATAGGATTAAGCAAATAATGTAATAAAAAAAAATGTGACAGATAGATATATAGATACTACTATTGTTTAACGTTCAAGCAAATGCACAACATTCATTCATGTCATAGCTTTAATATCTGAATCCAGCGTAACATCACATGTTCAATTCCTAATGTTGGTCACCAGGTATTAATTTCTGATCATCTTTTTTTCTTTTCAATTCCATCCATGCATCTCTTCCATTCTTCTTCTTTTTTTGGCTTGTCAGGTTTGGAAAGCATAAAGCATAAAGCATCACCTTCCTCTGAACTTCATGGAGTTCTTGCATTAGAACTTGGCACTGGAACTGGTATCCTGCTAATTAGTTTCCCCTTTTTTTCTCATTATCATTTCCTTTTTTCTTAACTAAATTATTAAATCTCAATATTTAAGCAAATCAGGATTCAATTTCGGGATCTCTTGGTTAAAAGTACAAATGGCTATCAGTTGTGTTAACAATGGTAAGAAATGCATGCATTTGATTTCAAGTTTTCAACCTTGCATGGTGGAAATTCATATTCTCATACTAGAGATGGGGATTATATATTTCATAATTATGGATAATTTTTATTATGCGAGGAACTTGTTTATTTCTTTATATTTTTGTTCTTTTAAAGTTGATGGTTTTAATGAATGGCTAAAGCTTATTATTATTATTATTATTTGTCAGAGCATGAGACTGAAATACTTGACAACTGTGAAAAGAACTTCGATCACCTTAATTTTGGATTATTGAATTATCAAGCCAAAATTTATGTACGTGAACTAATTGGTTGGTTTGGTATTCTAATCTTTTATTGTGTTTATATGATTGAGCTAAGTAATATATGCAGTTCTCTTTTGGAAGTATAGGTATATATAGTGTTAGTTGGGGCTGATTTTTTGGTCATGTTCATGATTCCTATACAATATGTATAGTTGGAAAATCTGTACTACTGGTATATGATTGGTTATTATCCTTTTTTAATCAGAGCATTTACATATATTAATATATATTACACTTTTGTGGTAAAAAAAAAATTGATTGGATTGGTTAATTGCTGGCCTCCTAAAGCAAAAACAGGAGAGGCTCCAGTATTGCACACAAAAGTAAAGTTATTAATTATTGTGATTATGAATATTCTCCCAAGAAAATATTGCTTCTTTCTTTTTCTTTTTCTTTTTCTTTTTTCGGGTTGAGTTTGAGTCTCTCCCTCCCTCTCTATATATATAGATGTCTTCTGCAATATTTTTCATTGGCTTTTAATTAAGGTTTTACCTTTTAAATGATTTTTTTTTTTATCAAGTTTTATGGCTTAGGGGAATAGTCGTCGAACAATATATGTGGCATGCAAGAGTTCATTTTTTGTCATTTAATTTTAACCAAAGCACCACTAGTGCAACTTTAGCATTTTATATCAAATATCCCATCATAAAAATGAAAATAAAAAAGGCATTAAGATTCACTTTTAAACAATTTTTTGCAAAACCAACTTTACATATTCGTGCATTGACCCCCACACACACACACACGTTATTTTTTAAGCAAGAAATAAGCTTTGAAAATAAAAAAGGCATTAAGATTCACTTTTAAACAATTTTTTGCAAAACCAACTTTACATATTCGTGCATTGACCCCCCCACACGTTATTTTTTAAGCAAGAAATAAGCTTTGAAAATCAGAAGTATGTAATACATTCAAAACATCAAAGATATGGCAAAACCCTATTTTAAGCAGATGTTCACAAACTTAACCCTACCAAAATATAGTTACTTTATATCCCAATTTTATGTTTGTGTGTATTTAGATTCAAGCCCATACAAGTTAAACATGCATCACAAAAACAATTTTCATTTGTCTACGGATTTAATCTAAACACGCACTTTATCCATTTCAACTCATGATCATTTCTTATCACAAATTGTAACTATTTAACTATTATAAAAGCGTAAGATCATTTAACATTATTTTCTCTTGGTTTATATTAGTTTTTTCTCATTCAAGATTTCAGCATCAGGAAAAAATTGGTAAATAATGGGGCAAGGTATTATTTAACAATTCCGTGTTCGAACCTTTACAAAGGTTTAATAGAATTTATTGTTTTTCACATATTAAATTATATAACTTAGGTTACTATTAGATAAATTATTTTCTGGCAATAAGGATATTATAATAGTATTTATTTGTTTCTGCATGGAAATGATAATTTTCATATTAACAATTGGAGTATAAACTAATATATTTTGTAAAACTTAATTATTAAATCCAAATGACTTATTTTTCTATAATTACAATCTTAATATTATAAGGCTGAATATGTAAAACTGAATAACAAAAGATAGTTTCATATCTCAATCTCTTATCATGTGGCATAAACCTGACTTGCTCTCCACTCCAACACTCTTTTTCTGCATCATCTGGCGCAAATTAATTCATAGTCTCTCACTCTCACTCTCAAAACACACCTTCTCCTAACCAATTTCACAAAAGTTTTTACTACTCCCATTACTTTCGCAATTCGCTCTCTTGCTACCTTCATTATTTCTTGCAGATATAGCATCTATATGTTGGTGTTCCAAAAAATAGATGCTTTATTTGCAAGAAAGAAAGAGTGTAGCAAGAACAGGAGAGGAGAGGAGAGGCTCCTTGCAGACAGAGGTAAAGTTAATTACTGTGATGAAAATTCTCCCAAGAAATTATTGCTTCTTTCTTTTTCTTTTTCTTTTGTGGATTGAGTTTGAGTCTCTAACTTCCAACAGGGATATGTTTTTTTTTATACAGTCTTCTACTGGTTCTTCCAGCAGGTATTCTTGGACTTTCGAAGACATTTATTGAAGATATGCAGAAAATGCTTCTTTTTCTGATGTTTTTTACAGTGATGAACTGACTGATGCTGTTTTTTTCAGTACCTTAGGGAGATTAATGTCAAGGGGTTTAAGTTCAAGAGAGGTATCAAAACGGAATAATTTCTTTTTTGTATCTCAGAAAATCCAACGATTCTACTGCTTGATGAAGTAAAAGAAAAAAAAGCTATACATTTAACATGAGTAAATTGATCAATTTATTCAAGATCAAATTATATTTATTCAGTGCAATCGCTTATTCAATGTTCATCTATTTAATTTGTAGGTGCTACAACTTCTCTTTTTATTCTGACCTTGATGTTGTTGCAAATGGATATTTATGTTTTTGAAGCTATCTCAGGGATGAGGATGGTATGCAAATGTGTGTGTTGTGTAGTGTGGATTAATTTTACATAAAATTCATTATATGGAATGCTTAATTGGCATGTATGTAAAAGGTGCGTCGCAAAATCTTGATGACAGAAAATTCATCAGTTAGTTGATCTTTTATTTATATATATATATATATATAGATGCTTTTTGCTTTAGTAAACAAAACACTTGTCTACGCAGATTCACAGATACTGGTAGTTGATCGTTATTAATTCTATCCAATTTAAATGAAATCGGTACTTAATTATAATTGGTTCCAAAATTAGCAGTCACGGAGCAGGGGCGATTCCTCTTTGGCCTACGAGGTTGGGGTGGTCATAGCTACCCAAAAACATAATAGATACCATCAATCTGTATGTATATTCTTATTTTACCATCTCTCTCTCTCTCTATATATATATATATATAAATAAAACACTTTTTTTTTATATTCTTGTATTTCTATAAATAATCCTGAATCTGATTCTCCAACGTTGCTTATTCAGGATTGACAAAATTGATAACTAAGAAATGAAGAGCACTACTACATTGTTTGCTCTCTTTCTTCTACTTTGTGGCTTCATCACCTTACACCTACCTTCAGCCACTGCTCAGCTTGTGCTAGATAGTGAGGGTTTTCCTGTTAAAAATGGTGGTACATATTATATCTTGTCAGACATAACAGCATTGGGTGGATTACGACCAGCCGCAACCGGAAATGAAAAATGCCCTCTCACTGTGGTGCAATCTCGCCAAGAGCTCGATAATGGCGTTGGAAATCTGGAAATTAATATGATGTGTATAACCGATCATTTTATAGACAACAACTAGATCTTGCACAAGAAAATCCTTAATTTTTTTCAAGTGAAAGGTTATTCAAGAGAGATTATGGCTAAGAAGGTTGTAAAATCCTTGAATATTTAGGAATTGGCTCATGTTTTGGGTGTCACAATAGACAACACGTCATCAAATGATTGTGGGATTGAACTTTTGAAAATGAGGCTAAGTTCTTGGAATGGTTTAGTTTTGAATAGAGGCCAAATTCATATACTGTGTGTTGCATATATTTTAAATTTAATTGTGAAAGAAGGTCTAAAAGAAATTAGTGATTTCATCATTAAAATTCATGCTGCAATGAAATATGTCAAGTCTTCTCCTTCAAGATAACATAAATTCAAGACTTGTGTTGAATGTTATAACATTGAATAAAAAAGTGGTATTATTTTGGATGTTGAAACTAAGTGGAGTTCCACGTATGATATGTTGAATATTGCATTGAAGTTTGAAAAGGCATTTGTTGAGTTTTAGATTTCAGAATCTAAGTACCGTGAAGATCTTAGAAAGGGAAAGGGTGTGCCTACTCCACTTGAGTGGCAAGAAGCATGTGAAATCTTTAAAAATTGAAATTTTTTAATATATCCACTTTGCCTGTATTTAATTCATCTTGGGCTACTTGTTATATATACATTGTAGAGGTCTTTGCAATTGGGTTGAGGATAAAAAAAATGTCTATCTCTATAGAGGCAAACTCAAGGACAAAGGAAATTGTCAAAATGATAAAGTTGAAATTTGACAAAAATTGGGGTAGTTCTGACAATTTGAACATGCTGTTAGTTGCTTCCGTGTTGAACCCTATATATAAAATGGAATATCACACACTTCATGCTTTTACTATTAAGTACTAACTACTATTTTAGTTTTTCTTTTTATTCTTTTTGGGATATTATTGTTATTAATTTAATTTTCTTATTAATTATTTGACTTTTTTTTTTGTTGAGATAAGGCTATATGGAATGAATGACAATAGAATTAAAATTTAGGAATTTAATAATTTTTCAATAATGCGGAAACTTTTTAAAGATTAGAGTCTTAATTTAAAAAATTAACAAAAAAATAGTGAGGTAGTTTGAAATTTTAAATTGAAAAAAGTATGACAATTTTTAAATAGTACGTTGAAATTTTAAAAATAAAAATAAAACAAAAATTTTACAAATAATAGTGATTTTCTTAAAAACAAAAACAATAAAGTAATGAGATAATTTGAAATTTTAAAATTAAAAAAAAAAGATGTTTTCTTATAGATAAATATTTATTGAAATGATTTAACTATGTGTACAAAAAAAATTATTACATAAATATTAACAAAGAATTACTAATATAGTATTAAGCATGATTGATATGTTCTAAAAATAATTTAAAAAATTATTTTAAATATAAAAAATATTCAACATAATAAAATATAATAATACAATAGAAATGTGGACACATAGGTGCGTGACAGCGCCTATGTTTCTGCTGATATATATAAAAGCTATACCCAAAGAGTTGAGACATGCAATGTTGGACTTTCTAATAGTTTATTTAAGGAAACAAATAAACCTTAGTGTAAGTCCAATCCAAAGAGTTGAGACATACAATGTTGGACTTTCTAATAGTTTATTTAAGGAAAAAAATAAACCTTAATGTAAGTCCAATTATATGTTGCACCAGTTTTAGCAGGGGAAAGTACCTTGTGTTACACTATTTCATATTTATATTTATTTGTTGCATGAATATCCATAGCAATAACATACCTAGTAGACTTGAGGGGGTGCATATGGACTTACACCCCCGAGTTCAAGAAAATATATTATCAATTTTTATTAGCATTTTTTCTTATGTTTTCATCTTTTAATTTTTATTTGATTAGATATTTTATTCTATTTTATATTTTATTTTCATATATATGATAATAATAACTTTTTTTTTTTTTTATAAAAAATTACCCCCTATTGATTTTGTGTCCTAGATCCACCATTGATACATAATATGAAGATCTATTTTGGTGATTTTTTTTATATATAATTGTTGATTTTTATTTATTTTGTAAGATTTTTTAGATATTTATATTTAAACTTAATATATGCAACTTTTATATGAATGATGAGTTTTTTTTACAAAATTATATGAATGATGTTTAATTATTTTTTTTTATATCAAAATACTCTTTATTTTTTTGAAGAGAAAAAAAGGTGATGCACTAGTAATATAAAATAGTTTTATATCATTAGTAAATTACAACCATTCATCTATAATAATTTAATTGACTTTTATAAAGTTATTTCAAAAGTCATTTAAACATTGGGTTGTAATTGAAGATGTTGTAAAATTATTTTACAGCATTATATGCATTAAACTCTCTTCTCAAACAATAAAGTATTACAATTATAATCTTTTAAATTATATATATTATGTATTTTATTTATGTTTCTAATCTATATATTTATATTTATCTATGCACATTCTCAAAAATAAAAATGCTTTATATTCATCTTAACAATTAAAAAAATTATAATCCAAAAAGACATTACGATTTCTGTTTATTCCATTGCAACTAGTTAGTTTATTACTCAGTTTTCTACATTCACAGACAAAAAAAAAGAGCCTTTGCCTTATTGTTGCGTTATAAAAAGTAAACGCTCCCATTCTCAGCGTAGCCTCTCGCATTCTAGGGTTTTTCTCTTCTCTGCATCATAGCTTCAGGTTCAGATCTCTCTTCTCAATTTTCGATTCTCTTTACTTTTACACACCTTTCAATTCAATTAACCCTAAAGCCTCCTCCTTTTCAATTTCCCCCAATTTTCTTAAAGTTTTTCTTCGAACCCTAAAAACATCTTTTTCACCGTTTGAATTTGATTAATTTGCGTGATTTTCAGGTTCGTTTGAAAAGATGTCTCGCGTGTATGTTGGTAACTTGGATTCACGAGTCACCGAGAGAGATCTCGAAGACGAATTCCGTGTTTTCGGAGTTATTCGAAGGTAACCGAAGATGCTCTAACTTTTTGCCCTCAATTTTGTTTTGGATGCTTTAATTTCTCAGTTTTTGTTGCAGTGGTTCTTGTTTTGTTTGGCTGTTTAGGTTTATTTAAAAAAAAAATGATTTCTTGGTGGATGGGTACTATGCTGAAGACGCATTTTATTATTTTGCCCTCAATTTTGTTTTGGACACTTCAATTTCCCATTTTTTGTTTGAGTGGTTTTTGTTTTATGATTTTTTGTTTAATGGATACTATGTTGAAGACGCGTTTTATTTTGTGACCTCAATTTATTTTGGACACTCCAATTTCTCAGTTTTTGTTGCTGTGGTTTTTGTTTTGGTTTGCTGTTTAGGTTTATTTTGGAAAAAAAATGATCTTTTGTTTGATGGGTACTTCGACGCTCATTATTATATTGCCCTCAATTTTGTTTTGGACACTTCAATTTCTCAGTTTTTGTTGTGTTTTGTTTTGCTATTTAGTTTTTTTTAATAAAAATGATTGTTTAATGGACACTATGTTATGTTTGCAGTGTTTGGGTTGCACGTAGACCACCTGGTTATGCTTTTATTGACTTTGATGACCGCAGAGATGCACAGGATGCTATCCGTGAATTGGATGGTATGTTCAGAAGGATTATGTTGTTAGAATGTAATAGAATTGAAATCAAAATTCAGAATGTGCATATATGTGTTTATTTACCACACTCTTCTTATCTGCTAATGTATTATTGTTTTTCACCCCTGTTTTTTCCGGTTGATATGTTGAAGGGTTTTCCTCAACTAGCTAGTTAAGTCTTCTTTTTGGCCTATGGGGCAAGCAGATGCTGCTCTCTCTTTCTTCTACTTCTGCCTTGGCCTGCAGTAATGGTTTTTTCTTCGTTGTGTCTTCGTCAAAGTCTTCTGCTTTGTACAGTTTGACTACTCTACTACTACTACTACTACACACTACTGCATATGTAAAGAGATTTAAGAATGTGAACACAGGGGATTTGCACTGCTATCGCGAGCTACACTTCTGTTGCATAATGGGTTTGTTTTATGAGATGTGTGCTTCTACACTTAACCTATGGGGACCATGTGCGTGCTGCCTCTGTGCTGTATATGTTCCCTGTGGGCAATTTGTGTGCTCCAATAAGTTGTTAGCGACCAATGAACTTCTGAAAATATTATGGTAACACAATCATTGCTTTACTGAATGAACAACTTTTGCCTCGTTATGCCTTTATGATAATACTGTATTTCAATTCATGCATTATTTTTTTTCCTTCCACTTGAAATTGAAAACCATCAAGAGGATCTTAGTCTGCAAAGATTTGTTGAAAATTTGGTTCTTGATATAGCTAAAGATGTTGTTTGATCTGGAATTAGAGATAGCACACCTAGTGTAATAAGGTTTGGTTATTTATATTGTTGTAGTATTGTTTCAAGTACATAATCTGCATTTTTTTAAACAAGTGATGCAGCTATCTAATCTAGGCATCTCTTAATTGTTTCATGTTACTGATATTTCTCTGAATCCTTACTGGGATGGTCAACCTTAGAGTTTAATTTGTTTGCAGGGCTATGGTGCATTACTACCAATATTTTACTGTTTAATATTTATTTGTCTTTAAGCTAATGGTAATGGCAATGTGATGTTGGTGGAAGTTGTTTCTCTTTTAGGGTTTAAGCCTTAAAAGTATCGAATGCAGCTGCTGTTTACATTCTTATGCTCAGTATAGTGAATGTGTAGCCACTTGGATTACTTTTATTTTTGTACCACTTTTTATTTATTGGGTGGCCTTTTCATTTCTTTTCTATGGACCAGGCAAGAATGGTTGGAGGGTTGAGCTTTCTCACAACTCTAGAGGTGGAGGTGGTGGTCGTGGTGGTCGCTCTGGTGGTTCTGATTTGAAGTGTTATGAGTGTGGTGAACCTGGTCATTTTGCTCGTGAATGTCGCTTGCGTGGTGGTTCTGGAAGACGCCGTAGCCGCAGCCCACCCAGATTCCGTAGAAGCCCAAGTTATGGTAGAAGGTTAGATTTGTTGTTTGCTATATTTTCTTTTGATGGACATTTGTATTTTCATGAAGACTATTTTATATTTTGTCTTCAATAATCATGTGGTAAGAATTGTTTGTTGATCTGGATCACCTGCTTTCATAACAATGTTATGACTGGTTTGAAATTAACTTTGCTTTATTTGTAAATTATAAGTAAACATTTGGAAATGTGTTTTTTTACAGATTTATTCTCTAGAATTTTGCTATTCTTTATGAAAGAAAATAGTACTTTATCATCTCTCATAGTTAAAGGGTTGGGGGTGTTTGTATGTTATAATAATTTATCTTATAAATCTTTATGTTCTTTTCTCACCATTCTTATGTATGTCTAGGAGTAACAGTCCTCGTGGGAGGTCCCCTAGGCGCCGCAGTTTGTCACCTCGTGGACGTAGTTACAGCAGGTCACCTCCTTATCGTGGACGTGAGGAGGTTCCATATGCTAATGGGTAGGTTTCTTCTGTCTGGAATTATGTTAACCTCTAATTATATTATTTGGTCAAATATGTTATTTATCAAGGTTATTTTATAATACTGGACCAGACAAGTTTTTCAATATTTATTTTGTTCTATTGCAAGATGTTTGTTGTTTGAAAATATTATTTTCTAGAGAGTGGAGCCTAATTTGTGTTGAAGGTAATAATAGTGTTTTTTACTTTAAACTGGCAAAAGGGCATCATCATGCTTTGGATCCTAAAGTGCCTGTGATCAACAACATACCCTTCTCCTGTTCATGTTGACATTGTACTACATGCCATATCATTTTCTTTTTGCTTGAATTGACTAGTTATTAGTTCTGCAATCAATATTCGTTGTTTGCTTCTTTCTACTGACGTGGTGCTTCTAAATAATATGCAGAAATGGCCTTAGGGATCGACGCAGAAGCAGAAGTTGATTTTTGAGAGTTGGTGGCATCTGTGATTGTTAAGAGAATAGTGAGATTTTGTTAATTTTTAGTGATGCTTAGACTGAAGTACGATTCTGTTTTGTTGGGCAAGGCCCTGAGTTTCTACTCTTGGATTGCATTAGTTAGTTTCTTTATGTCTCAGCTTGTGTTGAATTTATATTTGCAGAATACTTATAGTTGCATAATGATCTATTTGAGGTTGTTGCTACTAGTTTGCTAAATAGAGTTGCAGATCTTTCTACACTACAGTATATGCTTTTCTTCTTCTGGTACTGCTTCATTCACTGGAATGTAATGTAGTCCTTGAGGGTTGGAGCTGGCGACACGCCCTTCAATTTCATTGGCTCTCAACTACCTGTGATGTGTGTGCAGCATTCTACTGGAATTGAACTTTTGAACTTTTCCATGACATGTGATTTTAAACATAGGTCTTAAAGAACGGATAAATGATTTTCTCAAGATAGTGAAAACTTGATTTGTGACTCAGATTGTAATTCCTATGTTTTTTAAAGCATTAACATTATTGTCTCCCCTTACTGGGAATAATAAATTGGCCCAATAAAATTAAACTGTTATTCCATTTTTAAGTGATCCTAAAAAATGTGCTTTTTGAAAAGGTGATTTAGGGCATAGCTGAGTTATGTGAGATGTTTGCCTGAAGAGCTTTTAGTAAACATAGGTTAGGTGCCTATTGGCATTATTGTTGGGGTATGGTTTCTTTCTTTGACCTCAACCTGTTTTCTATTTCTATTGAATTATTTTTTCCCTGTGTAGGCTGGTTTTGAATTATTTAAACAAAATATTAACATCGGGTGGTAAATCCCTATTAATTTTACTGTAAATATTAACATAGAGCTCGACATCCACAAATTGAGATGAAATCACCCTAATAAAGTTGGTCATGGAATAAATTTCGAGAAAAGCTGATATGGCAAAAAAAGAGCCAGAAACTGTGGATCGTGCAATTGGGTACACAAACTGATGCTTCTTTCATCACATCTGTCACAACTCAAATCCATCACAGCCGATATCAATACAAAGTTAAAAAAAGGGGTTTTGTATATAAAATTTTTCTTGAGTAATAAAAATGAACTAAATCAAATGTATTATAACCTTGAATAATCAAAACCCAAAGCTCCCAAATTTTGATTGCGAAAGGCGTACAATGATGTTAATTCTCAAATAAATACACTAAAAGCAGTAGCATTTATGGGAGAATACAAGTTATTACACTATATTGTAAAACAATTTTACATCTTTATCTACTTACAACTTCTAATGTATGATAAGTTTTTGTTGACTTATATGATAAATACTTTTAAAATCATATCAATAGTGATTTATTAGTGTGTTTAGATGAAAGTAAAATTTAATTTGTAAAATTGATTATGATTAGAAATAATTTTGATGTGACATGATTTAAGTTAGGATGATTTTAAAGTAAAATTTAATATACAATTTTACATCTAATGCAAAAATAAAAATTATTATTAATTGTTTCAATTCATAATCAATTTTAAATATTTTTTCCATGTTAAACCATGAAAAATTATCTAAAATCAATTCCCTATCAATAATCAATCATGCAAAGTATATAAAATTATTTTAACATCTATTTATTAACATATTCACACCGCACATACCAATTCTAATGAAAAACAGAAAGAAAAAAAAAAAAAGCAAATAAAAAACCTATATTCATGAAAGAAAACAATGAATTGCAAGTTCCCAACAATATTCCTAGTCCTAACTACAATATCATGTATCTAGTAGTAAAAAAAGGCGCGGCAACTGAGAGCATGGTGGCAAATGCTCCAAGAACTCTGAGAGATGCAGCAACAGCAACATCAGCAGCAGAACTTGACGGAGAACAGTTGAAGATGGAAGAAAATGGCGAAGGAGAAGGCGCGGTGACGGTACCGTTAATTGCTAGTGCTGGTGCTTGTGTTGGTGGAGAACCACTTTCTTCGCCTCTGGGGGCGACGTTAATTGCAAGTTTCTGGCCGAGGGAGCAGTGTGATCCAAAAGAGCAAATGTAGTATTGTTTCCCCGTTTCGGTCAGGAACACGGTCGCGGATGGACCAGCGGTGAGGGTGAAAAGGGCGCTCCCGCCGTCGCATGCGTCGTAGCCAGATTTCGTGACCTTGGCCACGTTGTGATGGCCGGTGGTGAAGTTGAACACTGCAAAAGGTAGCATCCAAAGCTTTTAAGTTTACATGCAACACACATGTATAAATTTATGCCTTTGAATAAATAAAGTTTAGTTTTGGATCCTGATATATGGAAATTCAAAAATGTGTTTTTTTCTTTGATATTTATTTTAATTAAATTAGAGAAAAAGGGTCATGCATGTGGCAGTTTATACAGTTAATTACAACCTCCATATATATAAATTAGTTAATTTTCATATAAAGTTATTTAAAAATCATTACAATGATAAAATTATTAAACTCATTAAATTAACAGAATTTTGTTTTAGTTCTAAGGTAAATAATTTTTTATTAGTACTTATCAAATATATTTTAAAAAGACTAAAATAAAATAAGCACAATTTATTAAAGACAACATAAGTAGGGTAACATTCACATTGTCAGCTAGTTTTGGGAGTTAAGTTAGATCCAAGCTCATTTTAAGATAGTTTAGAAGTTGTATCATAATAATTTATAATTGGATGATAACATGAAATATTACATGACCATTAAATTCAATTTATAATAATGTTGAATAAAACATAACATGTAATCATCATGTTTAAGTAAGTCAATTCATTGAAAGGTTTACAAGTTGGAAGAAGAATAGGAAAGTTTTTCTTTTGCTTACCAAGAGTGTCGACTACGGTGAAGGTTTTGTTGGAAGCCCGGTGAAGGTGGCAGTGCCGCCGGGAGGGACGGTCCAGCCCGTGGAATCACCGACCATGTGTCGGGTTTGGGCGGCTGCTGAGCCATGGTACAAGTTCATTGACATGGCTATGTATGTGTTCTTGGAGAGGTAAGTTTTTTTTCTTCTTGAAAGAACTTGTGACGTTGAAGGCCAATGCATTGCATCGAGATTAATTGAGATGAGTGAAGATTGTTTTTATAGACTAAAAGACTATTTAAGATAAGAGTTTAATCTTTTTTATAAGAGTAGATTATTTTTTATATTGAAATTATACTATTTTAGATATATATTTTTTTTTAATAAGAGTAGACTTTGTTTCATTTTTTATTTTAAAAGATGAGAGTTTAATCTTTTTGTTAGCTAAAAGGATTATTTAATATAAGATTTTTACTTATACGATACTTTATGATCTTGATATGTTTCGAATCAACCAACTACATATCTGAAACCGAATGACGAACCTTCAACCAATCCCTAAGCTAATTGAATTTTGTCAATATTGAATCCACTTCTATTGAATCCTCAGTTCAGATGAATTGTCCCTTTATTGAATTCTCAGTAGCCAAAATTTACAATACCTGATTCCACCTTGGTAAATCTTAGGTTTCTTTGATTTTAGGAGATATTTTATATTTTTATTTTTTGGATTTTCAAATATTAAAAAATTTATTTATAAAAGAAGTAAAAACATTAAAAACGAAGTTGTTAAAGGATGAAGATGTTTTCAAATCTTTGTTTCCCGTTTTTATTCTTTTTAGAAAATATTTTAAAAAGAATATATTTTAACTGGAAATATGTTTTCAAAAATTAAAACAAACTTATTTTGATCTGCATTATTTTACGTGAAGATGAAAACAATGAAATCAAACGGGATCTTAGTAACCGAATGCCATTATTATTATTTCTTCGTATACTTTTTTTTTTTATCTTACAAACTTTTATATTCATCTTTTTAATATCACTCAGGGAGCATTTGTTTCACAGTACAATTTTGTAATCCTCAGAATAACATCTCGAGGAATATTTATGTCCAGAATGTTATTTCCATTGACATGTTTGGCCGTAAAAATTTTTAAAAAAAAAATTAATTAAAAAAGTAAAACAAAATTACAGTAGAATGTAGGAGTAGGTAGTTTTATGGTAGAAAATAATTTTTATTTTCATAAAAAATGTGAGATACCTACCCTTTTCTTATTATGACGTATCCTCTTATTCAACCAATCATTTAAAATGGGTTAAACTTAAACTCAAATCCTTGCACATTCATTTGTAAAATACACTAACTATTATTAAAATATCCTAAAATTAAGGTCCCATTATCTTGGAGAGAGATCAACAACAAGTGAGAGCTTACAACCTATTGAAAACCAAATTAAGTTTCAAACAATTTTCGGATCATAGTACACGTTTTGTAAGTTATAGCCCCCTATCAAGAGATAGAGCCAATTAATCTCCAACATACATTACCACTTAGTCTCTCCTCTTTTCCTGATCATTGCACATCATCACTATTGCTTCCATTTCTCTCATCCACCACATAACGTAATGTATTCCTCTTCTTCAAAACCGTCATCACAATCATTAAGAACAAAATTTTCCTCTTGTCTCAATTTATGTGCCCTGAATTGTGTTGTGTGTATCTCTAGGATAACCCTCAAAGTTTGATGATATGCATTATAGCTTATGTGAGTAATGAATAAGCCATTTTGTTCATTGTCAATTTGGATTTTACCAATACCATCATGTTCATGTATGTCTATAATTTTGTTCAATGACTAGTATTATTATATTATAAGTTTTCTTTTGCTGAGCAAAACAAAAAAAAATTATATTATAAGTTTTCACTTAATATGTTATTTACTTCGAGAGTTTAGGAGTGTTAACGTTGTTGGGGTATTTAAACTTACCTTTTTACCTCTGACATTTTAAGGAAATACTTTTTACCACTAAAAAAAAAATTCACATTCATTTTTTCTAGTACATGTGGTTATTATGTTTTTTTCCTTTTCTTTCTTGAGACTAATCATTGAATCTTTTCTCTTCAGTAACAGAACATTGTAGATAGCAAAACCATAGACACAATACATCAAAGAAGAAAAGAAAAATGTCATCAAAAGCAAGCATGTATGAACCAAAAAATATTCTGATAACCGGTGCAGCTGGTTTTATAGCCTCTCATGTCACTACAAGGCTAATTGACAGGTATCCTAGCTACAAGATTGTAGCACTTGACAAAGTGGACTATTGCTCCTCTGTCAAAAATCTGCAATCATGTTCCAAATCACCGAACTTTAAGTTCATCAAAGGTGACATAGCCACTGCTGATGTAGTGAACCACATTTTGATAGAAGAGGAAATAGACACCATTATGCATTTTGCTGCTCAAACACATGTGGACAATTCATTTGGAAATTCAATGGAATTCACCTACAACAACATCTATGGCACTCATGTGCTTCTTGAGGCCTGCAGGGTCACCAATGGTTGTGTCAAAAGGTTCATCCATGTTAGCACAGATGAAGTATATGGCGAAACAGACTTAGAGGATGATATTGGAAACCATGAGGCCTCTCAGCTTCTACCAACCAACCCTTATTCGGCTACGAAAGCTGGTGCTGAAATGTTGGTCATGGCTTATCACAGGTCTTATGGTCTTCCAATCATAACTTCTAGAGGGAACAATGTTTATGGTCCAAACCAGTATCCAGAGAAGCTTGTTCCTAAGTTCATTCTTCTTGCAATGAAGGGTGAGAAGTTGCCAATCCATGGAGATGGATCCAATGTGAGGAGCTACCTCCATTGTGGGGATGTGGCAGAAGCCTTTGATGTCATACTTCACAAAGGAGAGATTGGCCAAGTTTACAACATTGGCACTAAGAAAGAAAGGAGTGTGTTGGATGTGGCAGAGGAAATATGCAAACTCTTCAAATTGAATCCTAAGGATGTTATCGAGTTCGTTCAAGATAGGCCTTTCAATGACAAGAGGTACTTCCTTGATGATCAGAAGCTGAAAAAACTTGGTTGGGAGGAGAGAACTCAGTGGGAGGAAGGACTTAAGATGACGATTGATTGGTACAAAAAGAATCCGAATTGGTGGGGTGATGTATCTACTGCTTTGAACCCACATCCGAAGTTCTCGGCTATCAATCTCTCTGATGAGGCTCATTGGTCCTTCCAATATGGATACTCAAGGCTTGCAAGGTCATACACTGAGGTTGGTAGAAGAAAATCAGGGTTGAAGTTTTTGATATATGGGAGGACAGGTTGGATAGGGGGGTTGTTGGGAAAGCTTTGTGACGAAGAGAGCATTGATTGGGAATATGGGAGAGCAAGATTGGAAGATAGGAAATCACTTGTGGAGGATATGAAGAGGGTGAAGCCAACACATGTGTTGAGTGCAGCTGGTGTCACAGGAAGGCCTAATGTTGATTGGTGTGAATCACACAAAGTTGAAACTATAAGGACTAATGTAGTGGGGACTTTGACACTGGCTGATGTTTGCAAGGAACATGGCTTGTATATGTTGAATTTTGCAACTGGTTGCATATTTGAGTATGATAAAGAGCATCCTCTAGGATCAGGCATTGGCTTCAAGGAAGAGGACACACCAAATTTCACTGGTTCCTTCTATTCAAAGACCAAGGCCATGGTAATATCATCTCTCAAATTTTCCATTTCATCTTATTTCTTATAGTAGTACTATGGTAAAAGTCATAGGTATCCTTTGGCGATCTTACTTTTCTTTTGAACGCACTCTCTTTCACTGGTTAAAATGTATTGGAAATTACAACAGTTTGTGGCTCTCGTATCTGATTTAGTGAATGTTTAGGAATTTTGTAGTTTTTAATAAATTTTAACTAGTTATAGAGTGTATTAGGTAGTGTTGACTGTACTCCTCCTACTAATATATAATCAAGAGCATGACCAGCAATTATATATTAAGAAAAGGGAAAAGTTTAACTATGACACATCATGCATGTTCTATTTTCTTGCAAGCAATGTTAATCATATTTAAGGATATGGCAAAAACACATACAGGTGGAGGACCTTCTAAAAAACTATGACAATGTGTGCACATTGAGAGTTAGAATGCCAATATCTTCAGATCTAAGCAATCCAAGAAACTTCATCACAAAGATTTCTCGATGCAACAAGGTGGTGAACATACCTAACAGCATGACAGTGCTAGATGAGCTCTTACCAATATCCATTGAAATGGCCAAGAGGAACTTGAAAGGGATATGGAACTTCACCAACCCTGGAGTCATTAGCCACAATCAGATATTAGAATTGTATAGGGATTACATAGATCCAAAGTTTAAATGGGAGAATTTTGATTTGCAAGAACAAGCAGAGGTAATAGTTGCTCAAAGGAGTAACAATGAAATGAATGCTTCCAAGATAAAAAATGAGTTCCCAGAATTGTTGTCCATCAGAGATTCCATTATCAAGTTTGTCTTTGAGCCTAACAAGAAAACTTGAAGATTTTCACTTTTCATATACCTTTGTATCTTTTATGTGGAAGGCTGATTGTATGACTTGAAACATAGGTTTGTGTTTATTGTTCTTTTTTTGTAATTTATACAGTTACCATATTCTTTTTTTAAGTCATGCCTTCTGTAGTGCACAAGTTATGTTAAAAAAATTGTTGGCATTTTACTAATGTTGGATGAATATTGATTAACGTCCCAATGGGATTTCTTCACTCAAAATTCATTCATATTTCAGACTTATGGTTAATTATGTGTATAATTAATTTTACTTCACAAATCACCCGTGATTAAGAATAAATAAACATAAATAAACATCTGAAAACTCATGCGTGATGCGTGTATCGCATGGATAAATGAGTAAATTATTTAAATTAAGAATTATGTGATATAAGTTATTATTGTAGTTTATTGTCATTTCTTTAAATTATGCCATGTAAGTTATTATTGTAATTTGTTGGTCTTTTACATTGAATCTATATCTATCTATTTATATTTATATATAATATAAATCCTGAGATGTCACATGCTGCCATGTGAGTTTATTGATTTTTGACACATCAACTTAATTGGTTAGGTGTCATTTCATTGTTTAATCTTATACTTTCACTCAATCTCCACACATTTACTCATTACCATAGAACATATCCTAGAAAATTTATGTTCCAGCCGTCATTCTCCAAACTAATGAATGTCTTTCATCAATTACTAAGCTATTAAATTGACATTAAAATTGGTTCATACGTTTTTATTTCTACTTTCTTGATTTGTCATATTAGTGAAATGCACTTTTTGGTAGTTCATGGAAGTCTCCTACGTAATTAACAATGACATATTTAAGAGTAAAGTGTATTTAACATTCTATTTGTTAGTTGAAATGACTAATATCTTTGAGAAACTTTTTACAAAATCCCTTTCTTGATAATGAAATAAAATAGAACAATATTAGTATTTTCTTATTTGTAGCAAGTATGAGAAGAAAAATAATGGGACAAAAAAAACATAGTAATTATGTTTCTATGAATCATGTACCAGTATGTGATTTAAATTGATTTTAATATTCTTGATATTTGAATTTATGACATCTTTATTAACAATTTTTATTTTATTTCAGGGTTTCAATTGAGTTTAATATTTTTTTATTTGAATTTATGATTTTTAAAACATAAACCCTAGATCCTAAACACTAAATACTAAAACAATGAACCCTAAAAATTTAAATCTTAAAATTATAAACCATAAACCTTAAAACCCTAAAACTATACACACTAAATACAAATGTAGGGTTTCATTTATGAAATCCTAAATCCTCCGAGTTTGATTTAGGGTTTCATGGTTTAAGATAGAGTTTTGTAAATTAAATCTTAAGGAATAAGGGTGGAGTAAATAAAACCATAAGGATCTAGGGTTTCATAAATGAAACCTTAAGGATTTAAGGTATCGTAAATGAAAAACTAAGGATTTAAGATTTCATCAATGAAAAATTAAGTATTTAAGGTTTTGTAAATGAAACCTAAATGATTTACGCTTATGTGAACGAAACCCTAAATATTTAAGTTTTCATGAATGAAACCCTAAGGATTTAAGGTTTCGTGGATGAAACCCTATGAATTTAGGCTTTCATGGATGAAACCCTATGGATTTAGGTTTCTTAGATGAAACCTTAAGGATTTAGGATTTCGTGGATGCAGCCTTAAAGATTAGGATTTTGTGTATAAAACCCTAAGGATTCAAGGTTTCGTGGATAAAATCCTAAGGATTTAAGGTTTAGGATTTTAAGGATGAAACCCTAAGGATTCAGTGGATTAAATCCTTAGAATTTAGGGTTTCGTGCATAAAATCCAAAGGATTTAGGGCTTCATGAATGCAACCTTAAGGATTTAAAGTTTCGTGGATGCAATGGTAAGGATTTAAGATTTCGTGGATAAAATCCTAATGAATTAGGGTTTAGGGTTTTGTTGATGAAACCTTAAGAATTTAGGATTTAGTGGATTAAATCATAAGAATTTAGGGTTTCATGCATAAAATCCAAAGGATTTAGAGTTTCATGAATGCAACCTTAAGGATTTAAGGTTTCATGAATGCAATCTTAAGGATTTAAGGTTTCATGGATGCAACACTAAAGATTTAGGGTTTCTTGGATAAAATACTAAGGATGTAGGGTTTCGTAGAAGGATTTAGTGTTTTGTAGATGCAACCTTAAGGAATTTGGGTTTGTTGGATTCAATCCTAAGGATTTATGATTTCATGGGTAAAACCTTAAGGATTTAGGATTTAGGGTTTCATTGATGAAACCCTATGGATTGAAAATTTAATGGATGAAAGCCTAAGGATTTAAGGTTTTGTGCATGAAAACTTAAGGATTTAGGGTTTCATGGTTGCAACTAGTTTCGTGGATGCAACCCTAAGTATTTAGGGTTTCATGGATGCAATCTTAAGAATTTGGGGTTTCGTGAATTTAACCTTAGTGATTTAAGGTTTCGTGAATAAAGCCTTAATGATGTATAGTTTCGTGGATGCAACTCTAATGATTTAGCGTTTTGTTGATGCAATCTTAAGGATTTACAATTTTGTGGATGAAACCCCAAGGATTAAGGATTTACTAAATGAAACCCTAAGAATCTAGCATTTCGTGAACGCAATCCAAATGATTTAGGGTTTTGTGGATGTAATCTTAAGGATTAAGAGTTTCGTGAATGAAACCCTAAGTATGTAAGGTTTCATGGATGCAACCCTAAGAATTTAATGTTTTGTGGATGTAACCTTAAGGATTTAAGGTTTTGTGAATAAACCCTAATGATTTTGTGTGATGGTATCGTCGATGAAACCCTAATGATTTAGGATTTAGTGGAAGAAAGCCTAATGATTTAGTGTTTCATGCATCTAAGCCTAAGGATTTAAGGTTTCATGGATGCAAGACTAAGGATTTAGGATTTCGTTGATGCAACCCTAATGATTTAGGGTTTTATGGATGCAACCCTAAGGATTTAGGGTTTACATTACAATATATGGTTTATGGTTTATGCCGTAAGTTTAAAATTTATAGTTTTAGAGTTAAATATTGAAGGATTTAGTGTTTAGGGTCTAGGGTTTCATGTTGTATTGTTTATGTTTTTATGGTTCAGGATTTGGAGTTTCATTTTATAATTTATGATTTAGGGTTTCATGGTTTAGAATTCAAGGTTTCATTCTATGGTTTAGGATTTCATTTAGGATATAGGTTAGGCTTTTATGGTTTATGATATAGGGTTTTATTTCATGCTTTTAGATTTAAGCTTTCATAAATGAAATCTCTATTAAGAGTTAAGTTTCATTCACGAACCTTAAATCCTTAGAGTTGCATCAACGAATCCATATATCATAAGGGTTTCATCCACGAAACCCAAAATCTTAAGGGTTGCATCCACAAAACTATAAATCCTTAGGGTTACACAAACATAACCCTGAAATCCATAGAGTTGCATCCATGAAACCTTCAATCCTTAGGGTGGCATCCATAAATTCCTAAATCCTTAAGGTTGTATCCACGAAACCCTAAATCCTTAGGGTTACATTAATAAAACCTTAAATACTTATAATTGCATCAATGAAACCCTACATCTTAAGATTTTCATCCACGAAACCCTAAATCTTTAAAGTTTCATCACAAAACCTTAAATCCGTAGGGTTACATCAATGAAACCCTAAAATCCTTAGGGTTGCATCCACGAAATTCTACATTATTAGGGTGGCATCCACAAAACTCTTATTCCTTTGGGTTGAATCCATGAAATCCTAAGTCCTTAGAGTTGCATCCATGAAACCCTAAATACTTAGGGTTTCATCTACGAAACTATTAGTCCTTAGGGTTATATCAATGAAACCCTAAATCCTCAAGGTTGCATCAACAAAACCTTAAATTCTAAGGGTTTCATTCACGAAACTCTAAATCCTTAGGGTTGCATCAACAAAACCCTAAATCCTAAGGGTTTTATTCTTGAAACCCTAAATCCTTAGGGTTACATCCACGATACCCTAAATACTTAGAGTTGCACCCACGAAACCCTAAATCCTTAGGATTGCATACATGTTACCCTAAATCCTTAGTCTTTTATCCATGAAACCTTAAATCCTTAAGCTTGCATGCACGAAACCTTAAATCCTTAGGCTTTCATAAACTTAATCATAAATCCTTAGGGTTTCATCCACGAAACTTTAAACCTTAAATCATTAGGGTTTTATCCATAAAACCCTAAATTCATAAGGTTGTATCCATGAATCCTTAAATTCTTAAGGTTGCATTCATGAAATACTAAATCCTTAAGGTTTCATCAATGAAACCCTAGATCCTTATGGTTTTATCCAAGAAACCTTAAATCCTTAGGGTTACTTTCATGAAACCCTAAATCCTTAGGGTTACATTCACAAAACAACAAAACATTAAATCCTTAGGATTTGATGCACAAAACCCTAATTCCTTAGGGTTTCATCCACTAAATCCTAAATACTTAGGATTTTATTCACGAAACCCTAAATCCTTAGGGTTGTATCCATGAAAACATTCAATCCTTACTTTTAATTTTTTGATACTTTTTAAATTTTCATTTTTTCAAATTTTGAAAACCTTAAGGGCTTGTTTGTTTTTAGTTTTTAAAAATAGTTTTCAGTTTTTAAAAACTATTTTCTATTTTAGTTTTTAAAACTAAAAAACCAAAACAATTTTTATGTGTGTTGTTTTTTTATTTTCTCTTTCCACAGAGTCCCACATATTTTATTTTCTCTTTTCATAGAATCCCACATCTTTTACTAATAATTTTACACACAAGTTCCACATATTTCATTTTATCTTTCTCACATAAGTCTTATATCTTTCTCTAGAAAATAGTTTTCAAAAACAAAAACTAAAAAGCCTTTCAAACAAGCCCTAATACTTTTTTTTTTTCAAATTTTCATTTATTTCTAAGTTTCAAGACATTACTCTTGGTTTTTCATTTTTTTTTTTAAAATAAAATATTTTTCATATATTTTCTAGATATTATTCTTATTTTTTAATATTTTTAAAATTTTCATTTTCTTTTCAAATTAATTTTTCATATTTTTAAAAATTTTCATATATATTTTTTTAAAATTTTCAAGATAATACTCTTATTTTTTCATATTCTTTTTTATTTATTTATTTCGAACACATTACTTTTGGTATTTCATAAGTTTTAATTTTTTTTTCATATTTTTGAAGCCCTATATCTTAGGGTTTCATTTAGGGTTTTGGAGTCTATGATTTAGGATTTTGTTCATGAAATCCTAAGGATTGGAAATGAAACCTTAAGGATATGGGTTTTCATAAACAAAACCAAGGGTTTATGATTTCATAAATGAAACCCTAAAGATTTAGCGCATATAAGCCAAAGGTTTTAAGGTTTCATGGATGCAACACCAATGATTTAGGGTTTCATTGATGTAACTCTAATGATTTAGGATTTTGTGGATTATACCCTACATATTTGGATTTTTGTGGATGCAACCCTAAGAATTTAGGGTTTCGTAGATGAAACCCTAAGGATCTAGGGTTTCATGGATGCAACCTTAAAGACTTAGGGTTTAGGGTCTAGGGTTTCATGTTGCATTGTTTAGGATTTGGAGTTTCATTCCATGGTTTATGATTTAAGGTTTCATTTCATGGTTTAGGATTTCATTTAGGATATAGGTTACGCTTATATGATTTATGATTTAAGGTTTCATTTCATGCTTTTAGATTAAATGAAATCAATATTAGGATTTAAAGTTTCATTCACGAAACCTTTAATCCTTAGAGTTGCGTCAACAAAATCCTAAATCTTAAGGGTTTCATCTACGAAATAAATGAAATATATATTAGGATTTAAAGTTTCGTTCACGAAACCTTTAATCCTTAGAGTTGTGTAAACAAAATCCTAAATCCTTAAGGTTTCATCAACGAAACCCTAAATCCTTAAGGTTTCATCAACGAAACCCTAAAATCCTTAGAGTTACATCCATGAAACCTTAAATCCTTAGAGTTGCATCTACAAAACCATAAATCCATAGGGTTGTATTTGTGAAACCCTAAATCCTTAGGGTTGAATAAAAAAAATCCTAAATACATAGAATTGCATCAATAAAACCCTAAATATTAAGAGTTTCATCCACATAACCCTAAATTCTTAGAGTTTTATCCACAAAACCTAAAATACTTAAGGTAGCATCAACGAAACCTTAAAATCCTTAAGGTTGCATCCACAAAACTCTTAATCATTAGGGTTGCATCAACGAAACCCCAAAACTTAGGGTTGCATCCATGAAACCCTTAATGCTTAGGTTTGCATTAACGAAACCTAAAATCCTTAAGCTTGCATCAATGAAACCCTAAATCCTAAGGGTTTCATTCACAAAACCCTAAATCCTTAGAGTTGCACCAACGAAATCTTAAAATCCTTAGGGTTTCATCCACGAAACCTTACATCCTTAGGGTTGCATCCATGAAACCTTAAATACATATGGTTGCATCCATGAAACAATAAATCCTTAGGGTTGCATCATCGAAACCCTAAATCCTTAGGGTTGTATCCATGAAACCTTAAATTCCTAGTGTTTTATCCATGAAACTGTAAATCCATAAGATTGAATCCATGAAACCTTAAATTATTAAGGTTGAATCCATGAAACACTAAATTCTTAGGGTTTCATCCACGAAACCCTAGGTCCTTATGGTTTTATCCAAAAAATCTTAAATCTTTAGGATTACTTCCACGAAACCCTAAATCCTTAGGGTTACATCCATGAAACATTTTTAGGATTTGATGTACGAAACCATAATTCATTAGGGTTTCATCCACTAAATCTTAAATATTTAGGATTTTATCTACGAAACCTTAAATCCTTAAAGTTACATCCATGATACACTATCCTTATTTTTTAATTTTTTCATACCTTTTAAATTTTCATTTTTTTTTTCATTTTTTCAAGACATTAATACTCTTATTTTTTATTTTTTTTAAATGATTTTTTTTTTCATAAATTTTCTAGACATTACTCTTCTTTTTTCATATTTTTAAATTTTTCATTTTCTTTTCAAATGAATTTTTCATATTTTAAAAAATTTTCATATATTTTCTTAAAATATTTAAGATAATAATACTCTTGTTTTTTCATATTCTTGAAATTTTAATTTTTTTAAAGTTTCCAACACATTACTCTTGGTTTTTCGCAAGTTTTAATTTTCTCATATTTTTGAAGTCCTACATCCTAGGATTTCATTTAGGGTTTCACAATTTATGATTTAGGATTTTGTTAATGAAATCCTAAGGATTGGGAATGAAGCCCTAAGGATGTGGGTTTTCATAAACGAAACCTAAAAGATTTGGGATTTCGTAAACGAAACCCTATGGATTTATGATTTCGTAAATGAAAACCTAAAGATTTAGAGTTTTGTAAATAAAACCTTAAGAATTTAGGGTTTCATAAATGAAACTGAAAGTCTAAGGATCTAAGTATTTTAGGTTTGGTGAATAAAACCCTAAAAATTTAGGGTTTCGTGAACTAACCCCTTAATCTTAATATAGGGTTTCATTTATAAAACCCTAAATCCTAAACCATAAAATGAAATCGTAAATCCTAAACCACGAAACCTTAAATCGTGAAGAAACTCTAAATCATAAATCTTGGAATAAAACCTCATATCATAAACTATGAAATAAAATCCTAAATCCTAAACCATGATAGCTTAAACAATGCAACACGAAACCTTGAACTCTTAAAGCATAAACACTAAACACTAAATCCTAAAACATGGAACCTGAAAACTCTAAATCTTAAAATCTTAAAATCATAAACCATAAACCATAAACCTTAAAACCCCAAAACTTTAAATGTTAAATACTAATGTAGGTTTTCATTTATGAAACTCTAAATCCTTATGATTTTATTTAGGATTTGATGTTTTAAGATATGGTTTAAAAAATGAAAGTTTAAGGATTGAGGGTTTCATAAATGAAAGCTTAAGGATTTAGGGTTTTATAAATGAAACCCTAAGGATTTAAGGCATAAATGAAACCTAAGGATTTAAGGTTTCATAAATAAAACAATAAGGATTTTGGGTTTCGTAAATGAAACACTATGTATTTAAGAATTTGTAAATGAAAAAAATAAGAATTTTGGGTTATGTAAATGAAACCTTAAGAATTTAAGGTTTAATGGATAAAATCCTAAGAAATTAGGGTTTTGTGGATGCAACCTTAAGGATTTAGGGTTTCGTGAAAGCAATCCTAAGGTTGTATGGTTTCGTGGTTGCAACCCTAAGGATGTAGGATTTTGTGGATGCAAGCCTAATTATTTAAAGTTTCATAGATTCAACCCTAAGAATTTAAAGTTTCATGGATTAAACTTTAAGGATTTAGAATTTTGTAGATGAAACCCTAAGGATGTAAGGTTTCATGCATGAAATCCTAAGATTTTAGGGTTTCATAAATGTAGCCCTAAGATTTTAGGGGTTCATAGATGCAACCGTAAGGATTTAGGGTTTCGTGGATGTAGACTTAAAAATTTAGGGTTTCATGGATGAAATGCTAAGCATTAAGGGTTTTGTTGATGCAACACTAATGATTTAAGGTTTTGTGGATCCCACCTTAAGGATTTAGTGTTTCATTGATGCAGCCCTTAAGATTTAAGGTTTCATGAATGCAACCCTTTGAATTTAAGGATTTAGGGTTTCATTGATGCAACCCTAAGGATTTAAGGCTTCTTGAATAAAGCTTTAAATCCTAAAGCATGAAATGAAACCCTAAATCATAAATCATGGAAGCCTAATCCTAAATCTTAAATGAAACCTTAAATCATAAAAACATAAACCGTGTAATGAAACCTTGAATTATATACCATGAAACCTTAATCTAAACGAAACCCTATATCCTAAACAATGGAATGAAATCATAAATCCTAAATCATGAAACCTTAAATCTGAAACCATCAAACCACAAACAATGCAACACAAAACTATGAAACATTAAAGCATAAACCCTTGACTCTAAACACTAAATCCTTAAATATTGAAATCTAAAATTGTAAATTTTAAATCATAAGCCATAAACCCTAAACTATAAACCTTAAATCCATACATCGCCACGTCAGTTTATTGATTTTTGACACATTAGCTTAATTGGTTAGGTGTCATTTCACTGCTCAATCTCATACTTTCACTCATCACCTTAGAAAATTTATGTTCCAGCCGTCATTCTCCAAGCTAATGAATGTCTTTAATCAGTTACTAAACTATTAAATTGACATTAAAATTTATTCATACATTTTGGATTTCTACTTTCTTGATTTTTCATATTAGTGAAATGCATTTTTTGGTAGTTCATGGAAGCTTCCCACTTAATTAACAATGGCATATTCAAGAGTAAAGTGTAGTTAACATTCTATTTGTTAGCTTGAATGATTAATATCTTTGAGAAACTTTTTACAAAATCTCTTTTTTGATAATGAAATAAAATAGAACAAGGTTAGTATTTTATTATTTGTAACAAATATGGTAAGAAAAATAACGCGATAGAGAAAACATAGTAATTATGTTTCTATGAATCATGTACCAACATGTGATTTTAATATTCTTTGATATTTGAATTTATTGTCTCTTTATCAAAAAAAATTATTTATTTATTTTGGAGTTTCAAGTGAGTTCAATATTCATTAGTTTTTTTTTTTATTATAATTCATTACTAAACAATTGTTACATTAACTTCTTTTGAAACATTTTTATATAATTTTGTGATCACTACTAGGATGTGTATGCAAGACACTAATGAGTTTGATATGCATGTAATGTATTTAAACAACAAAGAAATGCTACAAATTGCTTTTGGAGGTTCAATATATTCATCTAACCAGGTCTTAGAGTTTGATTTGGAAAACATTGTTGCCTGAAAATATTAAATTTTTCATGTGCCAATGTTCTCATGGAGCATTGCCTAGGAGAAAATTCATTTCCCAAAAACATGTTTTTAATATCATGTTTTACAGTATGTGTAGTGATGCTGTGGAAAATATTCGTCATATTTTGTTTGCATGAAAAGACATGGAGAATTAATATATAAACTCTATTAGGGTTTTTGTTTACAAACATCAGTACCTCTAGAAAGTATAAAAAATGCACGCCCCGTGGCTCTCACCTCTCAATCATATCTCTCAAAAACACCTCCCTCCACTTGTACATTATTGGTTGAAAAATGTATTTCTTGATAATTTTTATTAAAAAATACTTGTCAACCTATCATGGTAAGAAATAAAATTCCACTTGAAAACAAAGAAGCTTAAATATGTTATTAGTCTTTTAAATATAACGATATTTATTTTAGTCCTTCAAATTTTTTTTAAAATCGTATATTTTAGTACTTCAAAAGTGTGAAATTCTTTTTCAGTCCTTCTATCAAGACTTTATTAACTAAGTTCATGACGTGGCAAACAGTAATGCAATTTAAAACACACTAATATAGTTTCGACAGATTAAAACCGCCAGAAAGAATAAAAACAACAAAACAACCCATCGATGCCATCGATGTCATCGATGTTGATTCCTCCAAAGAAGAACAACAAAACAACCCATAAAAAGCATGAGTAAAGAGAGAAATCGCCCAAATCAACATTTTTTTTGTTTTTATATTGGGGTTTTAGCCATTGAAAATTGGACCACTGTTTGGCACATCATGGACTTTGTCTTTTTTTTAAAAAAAAAAAATTACATATGGGGGGTTTAATAGAATTTTAACGGAAGGATGAAAAAAGAATTTCACACTTTTGAAGTACTAAAATAAATGATTTTTAATTTGAAGGATTAAAAAAATATATCACTATATTTGAAGGAATAAAAACATATTTAAGTCAAACAAAAATTTAATTGTACAATCTAAATTCAAATTCTTAAAGAACTATTGTCATTTTCTTTTGGTTACATAGATTAACACTTGAAATAATCACAAATGCTAAAAAAAAGAATCAGACATTGGTAACGACAAAGTATTTAATTAAAGCAAATATTTGATCTAGTTATTCATATGTGATTATTATATTTTAAATGTAGGAGACATACAACAACTAATTATACAAATTTAAATAATTAGTTATTTCCTCAAAGCATATCTGATTTGTCTTTCTTTAGTTTTCTTAAATAATCATTCAAGAAATTGTCGAACACAATTCCTAAGAGCACCCAATTTTAGAGTTTTATTGTCCTCCCGTAACAAATAATTGCAATAAAAATGAAGAGTTATCAAAGAGTTCTTCTATTGGACATGGTAATGAAAATTACTTTGGAACATTATAGTCTTATATGAGAATTGGAGTTAAATTTGTAAGATCTGATTTATGAGGCCATAGTTTTAAAGTTAAGAAGATTACTTGCTAGGTATGAGTTTACCTATTAACTATTAAGAAATGAGATACATTAAGAGGTGATATTCTAACTATTAAAAATGTGAAAAAGATTGCCTTTATATGTTTACATGGTCTTTTCTTTCTAATTTAGATGTTTCCATTCGTTATTCTTAATGTTATGAGAAATGAAAGATATAACCATATTCTTAATTATACTAAGTGTGAGACAATCTTCTAACATGTCTTTTTTAGCCTTATCAATTTTATAGGTCATTATTGTCTTCTACTATCTATAACAATTTTTGGTATTAAAATAGTTGACATGACACACTTGGTGATAACATGTAAGAAGATTATTTTACACAACATGTAACTAATGATTTGTCTAAATGATTTTTTGTAAAGGTTGGAGCTTGCATATGATTATGCAATTTCTAAAGCTTTTCACATTTCCTTGGAAAATGAATAAAGTGAGTTTTCCTTGAACAAAATGTTCTATGAATCAAGTAGAAAATCACTTAACAAAGTGACATTAAGGGTAAATTCTTGTATTTTTATTTTTTTATGAAAGCATTTTTTTCTTTAAATTAATCATTTATGTTACCAAAAGATATAAAGCTCAAGTATTCATGAACTTGAATTAATTATTGTACGTAGAGATTAAATATTATTTCAATGTAATTTAAAAACTAAGAAATTTGTTTTAGCAATTAAGTTTACATTTCATAATTCAAATAAATCACTTCTAAAATTAAATCAATTGATAAAATAATATATTTTAACATATTTCTTAATAATAATCAATTTAAACAATTTTCTAATTTAATCGCACATTATGCGGGTTCATACCTAGATTATAGTAATAATATAACATTTAATCTTTCTAATTAATATATATATATATATATATATATATATATATATATATATTTTGTTTATAGAGATTTTATATTTTGATAAAGTCTCGCTTAAAGAATATTATTTTTATTAGAAATCTAAGCACATAAATAAAAAAAAAGTTAATAATGTATGAGGAAATTATATTCTAAAGTAATTTTGCTTAACATTTTTTATAGGAAATTTTATACAACATTATTTGTTTAAATATCTACATTTTAGAAACACATTTTTTTAGTATGTCATTCTTCATTAATACAAATACGAATATTTATTGAAAATACAATTTTAAATACACTATTAAGAGAATAAATTAAAATGAATTAATTACAATATTTAAAATTTGTCTAGTCTTTATATTAGCTAACGTTAAATTTTGTATAAGCTAAATCACTTGTTAATTAGACTACCTAAAAAAGTAAATTAAACTACCTAAAAAAGTATTTACAATTAAACACAACGAAAATAAAAAAATAATTCATGAGAGAAGATAAAATTATCTTATAATAGATTTTTGCGTATCTATCAATAACTCATTTTCGACTGTAGTGCTTTAGCCTATACTTGTAAGTTAATATTTGGTTCTTGTGATGAGAACATAGTATCCAATAGTCAAAATAATATCTATCAATTTATTACACATAATTTGCAACATTAACACTAATTTTTTTTAAAATGTGACAACAATAATATCTTGGACAAACATTACTACATATTTTTTTAAAGTGGCTTTGTTTGAAAAATATATCTCTTTACACGGTTTATTTAATAAAATATAAAATAAGCTTAACTCGTGAAATTAATTAAAAATAAATACATATTTCTTGAATGAATTTATTTATTTTAAGTATCTATTTTTCTCCATCATTTTACATGTTTGATTTTAAATTAACTTAAATTGAATTTATAGCCGGTGGATCTTAAGCTATGTAACAACTACTTTGCTTGGAAAAAACTGTATAAAATACTAATATTTTAGTTAGTGATTTGGACAAACGTTACAAACGTTAAGGATTAATATCGTATTTATGATTTGCCTTTAAAAAAATTGACAATTTAATCATATTCAATATTTTAATTAAGTGGAAATTAAAACAATCATCAATACATATTGAAAACTAATTAAATCCAATTTCAAATTATCAACTACTAATTACTAATTAAAGCTTAATTTGTAAAGAGATCAGTCAACCTAGTAACACATACTCTGGCTAGATGTTCTATTGAGAATCCTGAAATTTATATTTTCCATTACTCATCCACATGTATTCACAATAGTATTGAAATGGAAAAAGTATGATTCTCTCTTTGTAAAAAAAAAAATTACTAATTAAAGCTTTGGGCAAAGAAACCATATTTTCTAATAACTAATAGTAATTATATAATATTTATTATTTTTCTATATCTATCTCTTAATATTGGTCTCTTAATTATGAATTAATACAATTATTAATATACATAACTACTAATTAAATACAATTTCAAATTATGAGCTATTCAAGAAAAAAAAATATAATAAAAACAAATAAGAAATAGGCAATAGGCAATAATGATAGTGAATGACTCATGTAACAAATAAAATGATGATATTCACACATTTCAAAAAAATTTATATTCAAACTTTTATATTGATAAACTGATCAATAAAGTACCAATCAATTTCTTAGTATCCTAGCCCATAATTCTAACATCCTTGTTATAAAAAAAAAATAGTATCATTAGTCCAAAGACAAACAAATACAATGAAAAAGATGACAGAGAAAATACCATACCTTACTTTTCATTCATCGATTAATCTTCCCTTTAAAATCTAATTACAAATAGATAACTAGTATATTGATTAAATTAAATACTCACATAAAATAAATATATGAAATACCATGGCTCATTTGACCATGACAATCCACAATCTCTGTAATTAAAACCAAATAGAGAGAAGGTTCAAAATTTAATAGAATTTAGAGTTTTCAATCTTTACCTATAGATACCTCCAAATTTTCTTGCAATTACATAGCAAAGACAACATGATGAACGTCATTAGAAAACAAAAGTTGTTTCTTGTTGTCCCCATTTGTCTCCAAGTTTAATGCATGTTTAGAAAAAAAAAATGATAATTGTTCATCCAAAGAGAATGAAGTTGATTTGAAAATATAACACCACTTCTCAAATATAAGATTCAAAGCAATAAATTTGTAATGTACTTGAAAACCTTTTATTGAGATTAAATATTAGAGTACAAAACTAAACACATACAATAAACAGGAGTTGTGAAGAGAATTCAAGAAATAAATCACAAACTTTAGAATCAATCGTAAAGAGTGAACATTTTTCATAATATATATTTTTAATCATTAATAGTCCAAATATATATTTTTAACCTTTGGAGTTATCCCTGTCAAATGTTTAAACACCCTCTCCAATCTTAAGATAATGTATATGAATACTCCAGAAAAGAACGATGCCTCATTAGATGAATCTAGAAATGTCCTGGGCAGGGTATCAAACATTATTTGAAAATTGTAAAAAAAACATGAAAGTGATCACATAAAAGTTGTGAGATAGATCAAAATGTTGAAAGTAAAAAAAACAAAAGAGTTGAATATAGAAACGACTAATTTGAAGTCTACGATTTTGACATGTGCACACTTACAAACTTTATTCCGCAGTTATCAGACGAGATCAGAGCAATGAGAGTCTCGTTAAAAACCCACATTTCACATTTGTGAAAGTTCTCATGATTCTATGATTGCATGATACACAATTAAACCATAGTGTTGTTGAAAAATTCCATTTGTGGTTACACCAAGATGTGTCTATTTGTTTGTGGGGTGTGCCATTACTTTGTTTCAGTTTAATATTTATATTTCAATTTAATATTTCCAATTCACTTGCTTTTGTGTGTACATAAATCATTTCAACGATACACATACTATGGTGAAAGAGAGTTGGGTTTGTAATTTTACAAAGTCTAAAAAAAAATAATGCATTATAGGAGTTATTTAAGAAGAATATACTAATTGTAAATATGAGAGTTAAATAAGTTAAAGAGAGACATAGGTTGAGAAGAGAATGCAAAATAAGCAAAAAAAATAACATGAAAAAATTTGAATTTTCTACAAATTTGTGGTGTTAACATCATAAAATATGTCTCAGCTATTATATTATATATCGAAGATGGTTATTGTATATATAATATATAATTGTCAACGTAGTTGATATTTTAATCACTCGAGGAAAAGTTAATCACTATGAAATATTTTATTGATCTAATAACACTATTTTGTTTTGAAAGGCTAATAATAAGATAATATTATTAAAGTTAGTTTCAACAGGGATGGCAATATGGACCCAGACCCTACGGGCACCCGCAAAAATACACATATGCGGGTAGAGTAATAACCCACATATTTGGGGATGGGGATGGGGCGGGTATTTACCCGCAAAATCTCACGGGGATGGGTGCAGGTACGGGTACTGTAGTACCCGCCCCGCACCTTATGTATATACATATTAATTAATATATTTAAATTATTCAATTAAAATTATTGAATTATCTATTTATTATTTTAATTATTCTTTTTATATGTTAATTTTGATATTCTATTATGATTTAATTTTTATTTGTATTAGTAGTTCAAAGTAATATAGAAACTATGAAAATAAACATTTGCAAAATATGGAGAAATTAATTCGAATAATGAAGTTAAAATATTATATCTATTTGTGTTTTATTTTTAATATATAATTATAAACTAATTAGTTTTAAAAATATATTAGTTTTTCCCGTTTAATTAAAGTTTTTGTTTAGATTTATGTTGAATGATTATTTTTGTAATGTTATTTATTTATATAAATCAATATTCGTTTGATTTTAATATTATATAAGGGTGTATTGGATTAGGATTTTAAAAGACTTTTTTGGCATAAAAAAAGTCTTGAAGATTTTGTAGGAAATTAAAAACTGTTAAGATTTTTTTAAGAAGACTTTTCTGATTAGGATTTTATAATTTGAATTTAATGAATTTAGAATATAGGATTTGAAAGAATTTCACATATTTATAAGATAAGATTTGAAAGGATTTTATGGATTTCTAGAAAAAAAAATTCAAAACTATTAAACAAGCCAACAAGAGCGTGTTTGGAAATATTATTGAACACACACTAATCATAAGTTAAACCATCTCACCTACTAATAATGTACATGAACTCAAAATCAAAGTTACAAGCTATTAATGCATTTGGAGATATATTTTTCACAAATTTTCATAAAGTAATAGTGAAAAATAATAACAAAATATTAGTCAAAAATATAAAATGTTTCATTTAACTCATAAAATCAATAATGTCATCAAAATATAAATCAAATAATTCAACAAAAAATACATGATGATCAAAACATTAATCATCTACCTAACTTGAAGAATATCCAAAGTTGTTTATATTTTATAGCATCCCAAACATTGCTCTTTGTTTCCTATGTTAAATTGTATATTTTTTCAAAATTGACTGCAATAGTTTAGAAAGGTCTTTTAAAACTTTAACTTGATTGTTTGTCCCGAGTTAAAACTTCCTCTAGACTCAAATCTACTTCTCTTATGAAAATTTTCATTTCATTAAGAATTTGTGAACTTAAAATGAATGAGACAGTGGACTACATTGTAGGCTTGTAAATTGATTCATAGTGATTTTGAGGTATGAAGACATCACTATTGGAATCATATGAAAAGTCTCACCTTGAAACAAAAAAATGTGTAGGTGAGAGATTATGTCATTGCCTCCAAAGTAAAGAGAATGAAATAAATAAAAAAGTCTCTGATGAGAAAGAAAAGTCTCTCAGTTGAATGTGATTGTTTGTTAGGTTTGGTATTTATATGATCAACTAAAAAGTCTATAAAATCTACCAAAATCCAATTAAAAAAAAAAAAGTCCATAAAATCTTTATAATTTTGAATAACAGATGACTTTTTGAATACCACAAGATTTCGTTGAAAAAAAAATCTTGATAATCTTGATTACCATCATATTATTTTTTATCATTTAACAATCCTGAATGAATACTCAAGACATTTTTACAAAAAAAAAAAAAGTCATTCAAATCTTAAACAATCCTAATCCAATACATCCCCTAATTTTTTTTTTTATAATTTATAATTTTATATATATATGAAAAGTGCGGGTCGCGGGTGCAGGTATGGATATATAGGTACCTAGAGAGTATGGGGATGGGATTGAAATTGTTACCCGCACGGGTATGAGGCCGGGGACGGTGTACGGGTACTTTTTTCAAACACGGGTATGGAGACGAGTACTATAGTACCCTACCCATTGCCATCCCTATTCAGCACAAGGGGTGCTAAATCCAAACCAAAGTAGTCTGATACATAAAAAAAAAACTGCATACAGCAGAAAAAAACCCTCCAAAAACAGTAAAAAGTCACATATCTCATAGACATTTGTTGTAGTTGCTCCAAGGCTTTCTGTGTTGCTTTGACATGTTTATTAACTAGTCCCAAAAAGTGCAGTTAAGTCTATCTTATTTTTCTCTCTATTCAATCTTTTTCTATCCATACTACCAAAAAGCTCTAAATCATCTACCACAAAATAACAAAGAACATGTAAATATGCATTGTTTGCATCTATACACTAGGCATAATTTTATAGAATCATGAGTATTTGCAACTGATAGTTTCTACATTTGAAGGGCTAATTTCATTTAAGAAAGTAGCAACAAATAAGGAGCCTTGAATCAAGAAATTTCACACTGATAAGGACCTCTTCATTTTCTTTATTTGAGGCTCCAATTCCTTGTTGTAGTTGTTGCTGCTGCTACTACTAACCAACTTCAACCCTGTTGTAGAGAAATACACTGGAAAAATCCCACACCCTTTTATCCTCTCTTGATCCAGTCCAACTTTGACATCATAGTAATGAAATTCAAAATTAAATGGTATGTTGCTTCTGATATGAAGTTTATTTCCCTTGTAAACTTTGCAGACATCATGATACAAAAATAACACATGATCTGAAATTAAATTTGCACAATGTAGTACAGACTTGTCTTCCAACCCACATATCTACCACCTTGATAGATAGAACACGAAACACGACCATACAAGACTGGTCCCTTAAGAATGATGCAAAAGATAAAACCCAACAAGTCGGGTTGTGGAAGACAAGGAATGGTTATTGAACTCTCTGTTGCTTGTAACCAACACTCATCGGTGACATGGTCTCCCACGAGAATGAAATGCCCACCGTCAGAATATAGATGGTGATTGCGCATGTAGGAGGGTATGCTGCTTTGTAACATGTGTTGTAACACCACCAGTTGAGTGGTGTTTGTCTCCAGCAAAGTGCAATTAAAGGCCCTCAACTGTTCAAGGTATGGTGGAAGCTTCGGCAGAGACATGAGTTTCCTGCAATCATCTAGCAAAAGTTTTGTCAACATTGAAAGGTTTTCTATGCTTGCAGGCAAGCTCTCAATACTAGTTCCACAAAGGTCCAACTCTCTTAAAGACAATAAGTGGCCAATGTTGTGAGGGAGTTCTGGTAACAACAACAAATTTGATGCACTATGCATATCATCTGATAATAAGTTTTTGCCAACAGAGTCAAGGTTCTTACAACCACTTAAATAAAGCAATCTAAGTTTCTTATTGTGCCAAATTGATGATGGCAATGCACGTATAGCGGTGTGAGATAAGTCCAACTTTGTCATTTTCTCTTATGTTATTGAGAATTCCTTAAGAGATGAACAACGATTAAGTTCAAGTAGATGAAGAGATTTTGAAGGAACATGGAGGTGCTGCAAGCTTTCACAATAATCAAGATGTACACTTTCAAGTTTTTTTGCCTTAGATAAGTCTGGCATCTCAATCAGGTCTTTAGAGCCACAAAGGTCAATTTGCTTCAAGTTCACAAGATTCTGCAAGAAGAAAAATGCACCACATTGTTCATAAATTGTTAAATTCATAAGCACGAGTCTTAACTAAGAGAAACCTTAGCATAAATAAAGCAGGTCATCCCACGTGTGGCTTTTGTACGAGAAATTATTCAGTGGTCCAGGACTATCATGATCCCCACCAATCTTCATATGACATGTAATTGAGTGTCATTAATTTCTTTTCGTAAATTAAAAATGTTAATACTTATCACTCAGAAATTGTTCTAGACCATAGACATGTGGTGGTACTAGATTACCTAATAACTTCTCCTATTGTACCTTTACAAATCGAAAGAAAAATGAAGAAAAACATTCATACTTGAATCCCATCCAAAGCTTTTTAAGCTTGCTATCACACATGAAAAGCTCTACAAGTTGTTCTACACAAAAGTTAAATGGCAAAGACTCGAGACAGAATCCATCCCAATGAAGATACCTCAACTTATAAGACAATGACTCGAGACCATTAGGAAAGTACACGTTAAATCCATAAGTGCAACACCAATGATGGATTCTAAGAAATCTCAAGTTGGACAACTTTGCCAAGGAATTAGAGCACAAATTTAAATCTCCAGTTAATTTACCCAAATATAAAGTTACGGCTTCAACAGCAACAGTTCCCTAATGCAAAAATTAAAATAATAATGATTAGGTCTACCATACTAGCTATATTCTAAAAAGATATCAAATAAAAACATTTGTATATCCAAATTACCATGTTATATTTCAATACATCTTACACTTCCTTGACTTTCCACAATCGAGATCGTTTTCCAAGATCTTTAATAGATTATTGACGGACAATTTTCCAACCCATTTCCTGTATCAAGTCATGCATTTCTAACTTATTGGTACCTGAAATTGTTATGAGAGTTTTGTCTAACAGGACTTCTATCCCAGATACTGCAAAGAAACCACAAGCTTCCAATACACTTGTTACCCAATCTCTATTGAATCCTTTGAAGAAGCATGCAATGTCTAAAAAAATGTCCTGTTGAGAATAATCTAAGCCATCATAACTTAATTTTAATACCTTATGAATTTCCATATTTGAAATCTTCTTTAGTTTTCTCAATTCACTTTCTCATGCTTCTTTACTTCTTGAACGAAGACTAGCACCCAAAACTTTTAAAGCCAAAGGCATACCTTTGCAATAGGAAATCACTTCTCTTGATAGATCATCATATCCATCTTTAGGTTGTTTTTCGCCAAAAACAGACAAATAAAAAAGCTGAAGACAGTGATGAGAGCTCAAATCTTGGACCTGATATATTTCATCAATTGGGCTAAGTATTTGCTTATTTCTAGTTGTTACAATGACTATACTTCCTGACTTCCAGAAATCATAATCTAACATTAGTTTTTCTAATTGCTCTGAGGTATCCACATCATCCTGGACAATTAAAACTTTCTTACCTCGAAGCTTACTTATCCCAGAATCATCACATAAAACTTCGAGCTTGTTTGATTCCCTTACATTTGGAAGGAAGCAACAATCTTCGAACTCACCACAGTTTTTCATATAAAACAGTAGCAAGGGTGGTCTTACCCATGCCACCCATGCCCCATATTCCAATGGTTCTAGATTCACTTGATCCAATTTTTAGCAATGATTCAATCTGTTTATAATTTTCCTCAATTCCGACCAGTCCTTTAAATTGCTTTGGATATCTCCAACAATGTCCTTAACTAATTCAGAATCAGTCCTATCATATGAAAAGGGAAACAAAGAAAATAATAGTGTGTTATAAGTCTAACAAATTCAAAAGAAAAAATAAAAACTGAACTATACAAATAATAATACATAATCTATGATCAATATGGCTGTGTAGTAAAGAAAGAAACAAAAAATACAATCAAAGGCATGGAAATCCAGTGACTTAAAAAGGATAAGCAAACTATCACGAGAGATGTTATACTACAAAAGTATGCTCAATTTAGGACATGTTTGAATACACTAATTTAGAAGTATTTTTAGAAGAGAAAAATATGAAAAAAATAATGAAATTAACTTTTGTAGAAGTTAATATTGTCTTTTTCAATAGCTAATTTGTAGAAGTTCTACATATATTTTAAATGAAGGTATATAAGAGATCTTCCACTAATTTGACTATTGGAAAAAAGACAATTTTAACTTCTAAAGAAGTTAATTTTATTTTTTCTTCATATTTTCTTCTTCTAGAAATCATTGTAAAATAGTACGTTCAAACAGAGTTTATAATCAAATTTGGCCAACTAAATTTAAAACAACACATTGTCTTTCTCATTATATTTACCGACAAGTTTGAGAGTCCCATCCAGCTAAATTGGCTGCTTCAGTGAGATCATCTTTCCATTTGTTACAACTTGGTTCTCCTGCATATTTTGCAAAGGCTTGTTCATAACTCCCGGTCTTCTTCCTCACATGAGATGGATCTATGTTGTAGAACACCGGTATCACAATTTGTCCATTTATTTTCTTGCACTCCAGGATCTTGCTGAGTTCACCTAAGCACCACTTTGATGAAGCATAGTTCTCTGAGAAAATGACAATAGCTTCGTGAGAATCTTCGATGGCCTTGACGAGTGATGGTGTGATTTCATCTCCCTTTTCAATCTGGTAGTCTATATAGGTTTCCACTTTATTTTGCAACAAAGCTTCATAAAGATGGCTTATGAAGCTTTTGCGGGTGTCCTCACCTCGAAAGCTTAGAAAAACGTCATAGTTTTTAGAATACAACATAGAAGAAGAGTTAGAGGAAGAAGCAACATCACTGATCATTTGCTGCTCAGCCATTTCAAATTCTATCTGCTCCACCTGCAACGATTATAACACTACACTTGAAGAAATAAAAAAGGCTTTAACATTTCAATGCTCTTCACACTTGTCCATACTATTATTAGCTAGAACTTGTGAATCTGTCTAATATGAGATCTAACAGTTCAAAGTTCATACCCAGGATCCCTTACAAGTTACAAAAGAATAAATAGACAATGCTTACCTGCAATGATTAGACTTTGTTGTGATCCTCTGAAATTACTTTTGACTTGGTAAAGCTGATAGTACATTTTACAATAACAGAAGCTCAGTAAACGATTAGATATAAAAAGTCTAATAACAAGAATAATGAATCTAAACTTCAGATTACACTTCTGTCAACAAAAAAAAAAAAAAAAAGAAGTAATATGAGTCTCTAAAATACACTCTTTGGCATACTCTCCCTGTGATTAATCCAAATTTATTGAAAATCACAAATTTAGGTGCATCTCACATCACATTTAATGACTCCCTCTCAATAAATTTGAATCAATCAAGAGCCTATGCGAAATAGAGTATTTGAGAAATTCATCTTAACAATCCAAGAAAAAAAAAAAACTTAATATAGGTCTATAGCAATGTAGATAGAAACATAAAGTCCTAAACTTCAAATTCTAATTAATATTTCTTTGATGTTTTCTAAACAATTGACTGTCTGACATCTACCATTGATTGATATTGATGCAGTATGTTTGAAACACTGCAGTTGTTCAATAGAAGGATTGTTTAGAAAATACTCTCAACTTTAAATACAAATGGACAGAGAATTTAATATGAGATTGACAGTTGAATCAATATTTGTTTCAGCTTCTTATAGCTCTAGTGGTGCTTGATTTTCACAGTTGTATAACACCGGTTATGATCCAGATTCTAGAGAGAGAAAATTGCTAAAACAGATGAAATACTTCGAATTGGGTCTAATTTGTGATCAAACTTTTATTGATTGCCTTGGACATAAAACCTGAAGTGTGCATCATATTCATAAGTCATAACCAACTTAAATTTGGAAGCCACATGTGCACACCAGCATAGACATTCATGTTGCAGATTTCTAGCTATTTAAAACATGATTAGCACTTCAGCAGGTAAAAATTAACCAAACAAAAAACATATCAGTTACAAATTTACAATTGACAAATCTAATCAGATGAGTGAAAGTAGGTTTATCGTAGATTAAAAGAGAATTATAGAAGAAGAGGACCAATTTGATATGCAATTAGAGAGAAGCTCATCATGCCTTTAGAACCAAAAAGAATGGTGAGATCCAAAGCTAGCTTGACCAATAATTTGAAAACAAATGTATAGTGAATGAAAATAGATATTTGATCAATAATAATAGACAGCGGATGCAATAAATACACAAGGATGTGATGGTGGTGGTGTCTTGTGTGCATTAACGCACTTTCTTAGCTAGTTTCTAATGGGGTCCCACATCGTTTTGCTTGGTCTGTGAAAGAAACACGATAATACTACTTTCGGCCATGCATAGACTAGACTAGTCGACTAGCAATCGTGCAAATATTATCATTAAACTATTAATTTAGTTTTACATTTATTTATCTTGGACATTGTTTTTTTTTTTTCTTGATTAACTTTGAAATTCTGCAATATTTGTTCCTCTTTAATTTATTTGTTTATTAATCATATGAATGATAAAGCATGAGACATGAGTTTAACAGTTATAAACTGTTATCATTTGATATGATTTTAACAATATATTTGGATAAATAATTTCAAAATTTTAACGAATCCGTAAGGCAAAGCAATTCAAACAAAAAAATCATCGCGTGGGGTCATGAACGAATTCGACTATATAAGTGTGATGACAGGGAGAATGACGAATTTAAAAATTCCACCCATTTTAGTGAAATTTTAAACGAGAGTGCGGGAAACAAACATTCTCCCAAGCTCCTTCCATTAAACTTTCTTTAATTGGTTTAAATATATTAAAAATTAGAAAATTAGAAAAAAAATATATTAAATATGAGATAAGTCCACACAAGTGATTTAACAAAAAGGGAACACCACAACCATATGAAGTGATGTGAGTAGCCAGCAAGGTATACACATTTAAAGCCAATTAACCAAAGCAGCAGAAAATTCCATATGCACAAAGCGAAGAGAATGTGGTCAAAGGCCAAAATAACCAGGCCATGCGATACCCCAACGAGAGAACCACCCAACACAAAAAAATAAGCCATGATACAATTACCTTCTCGTACATAACCACCCAAAACATACTACCACTCACGCAGCTGCTAAGAGACAAACTCAAGGCTCCTTGTCCCACTCATAAAATGAAAAGGTAGCACTTATAACCTTAGCTGACAACCAGCTCCAAGCCCTAAACTTAACTAACCCTACCATCGAATCCATGCAAGGTTGTTTCTGGTCAGGAGAGCACACCAGCCCAAAAGTTTTATTGCCCATTACAGTTGTTCTAGACTTTGAAAATTTTTGTTGAACAATGATTTCAAACTTTGTTGATATGTGTATATGCCTTAAACAATGAGATCCTAAATCATAACATGAAACCTTAAAACTATGACCCTAAAATCCTAAACCTAAAATTCTAAATCATGAATGATAATACTCGAAACCTCAACTATGAACTCTAAACTCTAAACCCTAAATATTTAATATTTAATCGTAAAAGCATAAACCATAAATACTACCTAAACCTTAAACCATGAAACTATGAACTACAAACCCTAAACATTGAACCACACAACTTTGAAATAGTCAACCTTAAACCTTAAATCATGAACACTAAATTGTAAATATTAAATCATAAATCATAAATCCTAAATCTTAAGTCTTAAAACCTTACCCTAAACCAATACCATAAACCATAAACAAAACCTTAAAACCTTAAATCACAAACCATATTATAAATAGTTTAAGATTTGTGGTTTAAGTTTTTTGATCTAGAGTTTTAGGGTTTTAGGGTTTTAGGATTTTATGATTTAAGGTTTATTCGATGTTTTAGGGTTTTATGGTTCAAGGTTTATAATTTATTGATTAGGGTTTAGTGTTTATGGCTGCTATCCATGTTTTAGGGTTTAGTGGTTATGGTTATGGTTCAATGTTTAAGGTTTATGGTATAAGGTTTTTAGACTTATGGTTTTAGGATTTAAGGTTCATGTTTTAAGGTTTAATATTAAGGAATATTTATGGTTTTAGTTTATGGGTCATTAATGAGACCTTATAAATTTTGGGTTTCAATTTTATTTTTCTTTAATGAACCCTAAACATTTAGGGTTTCAATTTAAGGATTCATTCATGAGACCCAAAATATTTAGGGTTCGTTATTAAGATGTTAAACATTTTGGGTTTCAATTTATTGTTTTTGTAATGAAACCCTAAATATTTAAGGTTTCAATTTAGGTCCTCATTTATGAAACCCTAATTAATGAACCCTAAATATTTTGGATTTCATAAATGAATCCCAAAATTGAAACCTGAAATATATAGGTTTTCATAAATAAATCCTAAATATTTAAGGTTTCATAAACGAAACCTTAAATTGAAACCCTAAATATTTAAGGTTTCATTTGAAAACCTTAAATATTTAAGGTTTCGTAAATAAAATAAAAAATTAGGGTTTCATTAATGAAAATCTAAATTTCAACCTAAATATTTAGGGTTTCCCAAATGAAACTCTTAATTGAAAGCCTATTTTTTTAAGTTTCATTATTAAAATCCTAAATATTCAGGGTTTCATTAATAAAACCTAAATTGAAACATTAATGATTTAGGGATTTATTTATGAAACCTTCAATATTTAGGGTTTCAATTTAGTATTTCATTTATGGAATCTCAAATATTTTGGTTTTTAATTTAATGTTTCATTAATAAAACCCTAAATACTTATGGTTTCAATTTAGGTTTCATTAATGAAACCTTAAAAATTTTGGGTTTCAATTTAATGTTTCTTTAATGATACACTAAACATTTAGGGTTTCAATTTAGGTCTTCATTTATGAAACCTGAAATGTTTAGGGTTTCATTATGAACACATTAAATTGAACCTGTAATGTTTAGCATGTCAATAATGAACCCTAAATATTTAGGGTTTTATAAAGTAAAACCTTAAATATTTAGGGTTTCGTAAATAAAATCCTAAAAATTTAGGGTTTCATTAATGAAAACCTAAATTTCAATCTAAATATTAAGGGTTTCCTAATTGAAAGTTTATTTTTTTAAGATTTCATTATTGAAATCTTAAATATTCAAGGTTGTATAATAAAACCTAAATTGAAACATTATGATTTTGGGATTTATTTATGAAACCCTAAATATTTATGGTTTCAATTTAGGATTTCATTTATGAGAACTCAAATATTTTGGTCTTTAATTTAATGTTTCATTAATGAAGCCCTAAATATTTATCATTTCAATTTAGGGTTCATTAATGTAACCCTAAACATTTTGGGTTTCAATTTAATGTTTCTTTAATGAAACCCTAAACATTTAGGATTTCAATTTAGATCTTCATTTATGAAATCCTAATTATTTAGGATTTCATTTATGAAAAACTAATATTGAGGGTTTCATAAATGAAGACCTAAATTGAAACCTTTGTGTTGTGTTTAGATGGAGCATTTTAAAAATTCAAAGTGATTAAAATTCTAGGCATTTGAATTACTAGAAATTGAATTTCCTTCATATTATAAATGATTTGTTTGGATGAAGCATTTAAATTACTAGAAATTGAATTCCCTTCAAAAAATAATATTAAATAATTTGTAAACTTATACATAATTTTTAAACTTAAAAAATAATTTCCAAAAATATTTTTAAAAAATATTACATAATTTGTAAATTTTCAGAGAGAGAGAGAGAGAATTTTTCAAATTCACTATTTTTAACTAACTAAAACACTATTTCAAAATGAGCACATTTCAATTTTTTTCTTAAATACCACATCCAAACAACTCATTTTATTTCAAAGAATTTGAATTACCCTCTTTAAATGCCTCATCCAAACACACTCTGGACGTTTAGCATCTTAATAATGAACCCTAAATATTTATTATTTCATAAATGAATCTTTAAATTGAAATCATAAATATATATGGTTTCATAAATAAACCCCTAAATATTTAAGGTTTCTTAAATGAAACCTTAAATTGAAACCCTAAATCTTTAGAATTTCATAAATAAAATCTTAAATATTTAAGGTTTCATTAATAAAAACCTAAATTTCAACCTATTATACACCTATTTTTATTAAGATTTCATTATTGAAATCCTAAATATTCAAGTTTCATTAATAAAACTTAAATTGAAACACTAATGATTTAAGGATTTATTTATGAAATCCTAAAAATTTATGATTTCAATTTAGGATTTCATTTATAAGATCTCAAATATTTCGATTGTTAATTTATTGTTTCAATAATGAAACTCTAAATATTTATGGTTTTAATTTATGCTTCATTAATGAGACCCTAAACATTTTGGGTTTCAATATAATATTTCTTTAATGAAACTCTGAATATTTAGGGTTTCAAGTTAAGTCTTCATTTATGAAATCCTATGAAACCCTAATTATTTAAGGTTTCATTTATGAATCTTTATCATTAATAAAAATTTTAATATTTAAAGTTTCATAAATAAAAGCATAAATATATAAGATTCTATAAATGACACATTACATTGAAAATCAAAATATTTCAAGTTTCATTATTGAATCCTAAAGTTTCATTAATGAAATCCTAAATTTCACTTTAAAGTCTAGCCTTAAAACACAAAATATTTAACATTAAATATTTAGAACTTTGTTTTCATTAATTAAATTCTAAATATTTAGCCTTCATAAATAAAATTCTATATTGAATCTTTCATTATTTAAAGTTTCATTAATAAAAATCTATATTAAAACTCTAAATATCTAGCATCTCATTAAAAAAAAAACATTAAATTAAAACCTCAAATGTTTATGCTTATGCATCATACGCTGACTTAGCTTTGTTTGTATAAACTTCCCATTACCTAGCACGGACGTTTTTTTTCAAATTTTATCTTGTAGATTTTGCATCGGAAAGTTCAATCGAACCGTTCAATGCATTTTGAACGTTTATACAAATTACAAACACACTCTCACTACTTGGGAGCAAACGACGACTCAAGCACGTATGAAGGTGTCAAAATCTAAATATATTCCGGGTTTACATGTAGTATATATTTTAATGCTTGACAAACTACCAAAAATAAAATCATAACGATGCTATGATTGATGTGAGAATACAAAGAATGGCAACTGAAATTTCTAATGGCTAAGCAGATTAAAAAAAAAAAACCTTAATCAAAGTCCAAAAGAATTTGCTTTTTTTCTATACCTAACTGGTCATTTATCCTGCTCACCAGAATGTTCCAAGATTTTTCTTCATAAAAAAAACACCAACTAGCATGTTTGTGGAGCTGATGACTCTTCTTCATCCATTGCTCTTCAAATATTGAGCAATCTGCTTTCTCATCTTTTTCTTCAACTTTATTACACTTGTAACTGTCTCACACCGCAACAAGAAGCAAGCAGAAGGAAGATACTGTACAACTTAACTGAGTCAATCATGTAACCCCAAATCTATAAGGTGGCACTGTAATCAATCCCTGTGGCTGGCTTAATCATGCAAAGCCAAATCAGGGACTCACCTTAAACAACAAAAAATGCAAGGAGTGCATGCATTACGGCCCAATAAAGTATAATCCCAAGCCGCAAGACGGGTTGTCGCATCAGAGCCCGATCACAAGAAACCCTGCACAAATACAATCACAAACCATTTGTCAAATTGAAAGAAATTTGAAACTGTTGAAAATCAGAATTAATATTCTGATTTTATTCATAATTATAGTTTATAGGCAACAATATCTCATTTAGAGGAAATAATATATTGTGTAATAAATGCAAATAAGCCTATATAAACTATGCTCCGTGGTGTATTCAGACACACGGTTTACTGCCTATTTCTCTATAATGTTGTCTGTTCTAGTTATTTAACATGGTATCTAGAGCCAGGTTGGGTAGTACCTAAAACCGTTTTTTTTTTTTTTTTTTCGGAGGACCCACTGTCCTCCGACGAATTTTTGTTGGATTTTCGTATTGCTTTGTAACCCTCTCTCTTTGTCCCCATTTTTTTTTTAAGAAACCCTTCGCCGACCGCAGCTTATGGCCGACCGCCGTCTTGGAAAATTTCCGGCAACATACTCACGCAATTTCACCGCCATCGGAATCGCGCGCCCCATTGTCCTCCGTAGTTGACGGAATCTCCACCAAGACACTCGACGCGCCCCCACACGCGCGTCATGCATGCGTGCCAAACACCATTTTTCGGTGTGCGTCTCGGCGCGTGAAGATCCCTTCCGCGGCGACTTGAAGCTGGCGTTGTCTCTCCTGTGCGAACCTACCCCTCCCTGTGCCATCTTCATCTGACGAGATTTGCTTTCCTCTCTCTCTAGGGTTTCATTTTTTTTTACACTGTTCCCTTGCTCCCTTGCATCATGTCTGCTGAAACCGAAATGCCTAGGCGGGAACCCCTCTACTTTCGAACTTTACCCCCTGCTACGGAGAAGTTGGATGGTTCAAACTACTCCACATGGGCTTCCGACATTCTCCTTTGGATTAGTGGTCAGGGATGCAAAGATCACCTTACAACCACTATTGATTCTGTGGTGGTTGCTGATCGTCCTAAGTGGGAGAAAATTGATGCGCAGTTGTGTAGCGTCATCAAGTCTACTCTTCATCCTTCTATCAAACCGATTTTTCGACCACATGCCACGTGCGAATCGGTTTGGTCAGAAGCTCGAGCCCTTTACACTAATGATGCTCAACGCCTCTATGGAGTTTGCCAAGAACTAATGACCCTCGTTGCTCCTCGCAAATTTGATAGCCCTTTATGGCTTGCCTCCGGAGTATTCTGCCACTCGTGACCAGATTTTGGGGTCCCCTATAGTGCCCACTATGACTAGTGCTTCTTCTGCCCTTCTTCGAGTCCCACCTAAGCGGACCAATGTCTCATCTTCTCGCCCGGTGGGTGACTCTTCCGCCTTTGCCTCCCGCGGTAGTGGATCGGGCAGTCCTCGGCATGGAAATTCCAAATCAAAGAATAAGTATACGTGCACTCATTGTCATAAGGATGGTCACACTTTGTTGATCGTTCTTTGGCAAATAATTGGTAGGCCCCCTCATGCCGCTAATGTGACCAATTCCTCACCAACCACCACTTCTTCAACCACCGATCGGCCAGACCCACCCCTGCGATGTATGAGGATTTTCTCCAATGGTTTGGAAGTCGTCGAACTCGGGTACCACCGCTCGGTAGCACAAACGGTAATTCTTTTGCTTGTCTCTCACAATCTCCTTCTATGGGCCCTTGGGTGCTTGACTCAGTGCCTCCGATCACATCTCTGGTAATCGCTCTCTTTTCTCTTCTATTTCTACCTCTCGGTTTTCTACCTATTATTACCTCGCCAATGGTTCCCAAACACAATCACAAGGAATTGGCACCACCCATCCCCTACCCACTTTAACTGTCAAATCTGTTTTATTTGTACCCGATTGTCCCTTTAACCTTCTGTCTGTTCACCGTTTGACCCAATCACATGATTGTTTGATCACATTCACTAAGGATACTGTTATCTTGCAAGATCGGAGTACGGGAAAGATGATTGGCACTGGATGTGAGTCTCATGGTCGTACTACCTCTCTACCCCATCATCAAGCATGTTACGCCACATCCTCTCCCCTTACCATCCATGCTCGGTTGGGTCATCCCGACCTTCCGATCCTTCAAAAGTTGGTTCCTAGTTTGTCCAAATTATGTCGTTTTAAATTGTGAGTCGTGTCGGTTAGGAAAACACACGCGTCAATTTTTTTCCGACCGTATGAATAAACGAGTGTGTCCCCCTTTGCTTTAATCCATTTCGATGTTTGGGGTCAGTCTCAGGTCCTTACCTCTTCGGCTTTAAATATTTTGTTATATTCATTGATGATTTTAGTCGTTGCACATGGTTATTCTTAATGAAAAATAGATCCTGAATTATTTTCCCTATTTGAAAAATTCTATCTTGAAATTCAAACTCAATTCGGTGTTCCTATTCGAACCCTTCGTAGTGACAATGCCCGTGAATACTTATCCAACCCATTCCAACAATTTATGGCATCGAAAGGTATCCTTCACCAAACTTCTTGTGCTCATATGCCTCAGCAAAATGGAGTTGCCGAACGTAAAAATCGGCACCTTGTTGAAACCACTAGGACCCTTCTCCTTCATGGCAATGTCCGCTTCTCACTTTTGGGGCGATCTTTGTTCTTACTGACTTGTTATCTTATCAATCATATGCCATCCTCTGTTCTTGAAGGCCAAACCCCCTACTCAGTTTTGTTTCCCCATACACCACTTCATCCCGTGTCTCCCCATGTCTTTGGTTCCACATGTTTTGTTCATAACCTTTCGCCAGGGCTTGACAAATTATCAGCTCGGTCCATCAAGTGTGTTTTCCTTGGCTACCATCGATCCCAGAAAGGGTATAGATGTTTTTCCCCTACCCTTAAACGTTATTTCATCTCTCTTTGATGTGTCTTTCTTTGAGTCTGTGCCCTACTTTGAGTCCGCTTCCGCTCCTTTTGACTCTTATCATTCTCTCCCACCTGGAAAGTCCTTCTCTTGCTCCTCTTCCCATTGTCTTAGAAGAACAATCACGGTACATTCTCTCCAACCACAACCTATTCAGACATATCATAGACGACCACGGCCCCCAGTCGCTCAAGTGCCTATCCCTACAGTTGAGGATGCGACCATGAGTGACCCACCTCTAGCTACAATCTCTTTCCCGGATCCAGGTCCTTCGTCTAACCCTGGCCTACCCATTGCTCTTAGAAAAGGTACACGTACAACCCGTAACCCATCCCCTCACTATGTTACATTGAGTTATCACCGTCTTTCTCCCTTACTTTATACTTGTCTTTCGTCTTTGTCTTCTGTGTCTATTCCTAACTCTCCAGGTGAAGCTTTATCCCACCTAGAATGGAGACAAGCAATGATTGACGAGATGTGTGCCCTACAAAGCGGTGGTACTTGGGATGCTGGTGCCTCTTCCTCTTGGGAAGTCCATCGTCGGGTGTCGGTGTTTGTACTCCTTAAAGTTGGACCCACTGGCAAGATTGATCGATTCAAAGCCCGATTAGTGGCAAAGGGCTACACTCGGGTGTTTGGCCAGGATTATACTTGACACATTCTCCCCTGTGGCAAAAATGACATCTGTCGGCTATTACTTTCTCTGCTGACCATTCACCACTTTGGCCCCTTTTCCAACTTGATATAAAAAATGCTTTTCTACATGGAGATCTTGAGGAAGAAGTCTACATGGAGCAACCACCTTGCTTTGTTGCTCGGGGGAATCATCTACCATGGTTTGTTGACTTCGGAGATCCCTCTATGGACTCAAACAGTCTCGAGAGCATGGTTTGGCAGATTTCGTCTTGTTGTACAATGAGTTTGGCTTGATTCGCGGTGGTGACCATTCGGTCTTTTATTGCCATTCACCACGGGGATGCATCTACCTCGTTGTGTATGTGGATGACATTGTTATCCTTTGGAAGTGATGAGCATGGCATAGCCCAACTAAAGCAATACCTCTCTCGCCAATTCCAAACTAAGGACCTTGGAAAACTTCGATATTTCTTAGGTATTGAAGTGGCCCAATCCAAAGATGGTGTGGTGATCTCTCAAAGGAAGTATGCTCTTGACATCCTTGAGGAAATCGGCTTAATGAATGCTAAGCCAATGGACACTCCTATGGACCCCAGGTGTCAAAGCGCTACCTAACCAGGGGGTTCCTTTTTGCGGACCCAAGAAGATATCGAAGGTTAGTTGGGAAACTAAATTACCTTCTTGTCACTCGTCCCGACATTGCTTTTTTCTTTGTTAGTGTGGTGAGTCGGTTCTTGAATTCTCCGTGTCAAGATCATTGGGAGGCGATTATGCGGATTTTCAAATACATCAAAGGTGCTCTGGAAAAGGACTTGTCTATAATGACAAAGGACATGTCCAAATTGTTGGATATTCGGATGCGATTCAATTTGGTTCTCCTAGTGACAGACAATCTACTTGAGGATATTGTATAATGATTGGTGGAAACCTTATATCCTGGAAGAGCAAGAAGCAAAGTGTAGTGGCAAGGTCTAGTCTTTGAGCGAGAATATAGAGCTATGGTGTAGCAACTTGTGAACTTGTGCGGTTAAAGCAACTTATTAAAGAGCTCAAGTTTGAAGAGGATGCCAAAATGACTACGATTTGTGATAATCGGCAGACTCTACATATTGCATCTAACCCAATGTTTCATGAAAGAACCAAACACATTGAAGTGGACTGTCATTTTGTTAGAGAGAAGATTGAATCGGGAGATGTTAACTCTACAGTGATCGACCAGCGGATGTGTTCACCAAAGCTTTGAGGGTCCACGAGTTAACTATATATGTAACAAGCTTGGTGCATATGATTTATATGCTCCAAACTTGAGGGGGAATGTTGAAAATCGGAATTAATATTCGATTTTATTCATAATTATAGTTTATAGGCAACAATATCTCATTTAGAGGAAATAATATATTGTGTAATAAATGCAAATAAGCCTATATAAACTATACTCCGTGGTGTATTCAGACACACGGTTTACTGCCTATTTCTCTATAATGTTGTCTGTTCTAGTTATTTAACAGAAACCATGAATGGAAACATTCAAACATGGGGTAAAATATGCATACCACAAGCCATCAATCAAGTCAGACAAAGGTCTAGTAAATCTTGGGACAATTCTTGATGTTGTGAGGGATTTGAAACCATGGACTGCAACAAGAAGTGGGAAACAAGAATTGAGTAAAAGGGAACCATAAGGTATTGCTGAAAGCACCAGAAGCCAGTACACAGGTTTAATGTGGAATTACCTTTGTCGTCCTCTTCATCTTCTATCCTACTACTACCAGGGTCTGCATCTACAGCAATGGCAATATGATCACTATTGCCTTTGCGCAAACTTCGAACTTGAGGTGTTACAAAAGTACCAGACGGCGACCAATCACTCATCTATATAAAATAAAAAGGCAAATCAATTCAATCCCTTCAAATTCAAATCAATCATAACTGTTTCAATGTCATGTCGACCAAAAAGAAAAAAATCTTTAATTTCCTTTTACTCATATAGTTTTATTTATTTATTTATTGTTTTTAAAAGCAAGTATTAACCATCATATTTAATCAGGATAAAAATGTTGTGTCAAAAGAGAAAAAGTACACATCATAACTAAGATAACTACCATAAAAAACAACTTTCATACTGCTAGAATATTGTTCTAAGTTGACAAATATAATGAGAATGTTGTTGATCATGACCAGGTAATGCACAATAACATATTTCATGTTTTATTCCAATTGAAGTTCTAATTTGAATAAGAATTTTATTTAGTCCAAATTTAGTATAAGATTCTTGTACTAGTGCGAATAATCAACTATTAAATAAATAATTGATTTTCTCACCACTGGTTCTACCTCCACAATTTCTGAGCTTGTGCCAGCTCCCTTAGCAGTTTCTTCCACACCTTCAAGCAAATTCAATTGCAATTCTTTCTCATGTAAGGACATCTCAAGAGTTTCTGTTCTGCGGTTCAATTCTTCTACCTTACTCCTTTCTATTTGCAACATTGCATCCTTGTTTTCTGCAACTTCCCTTAGATTCTCCAATTCTGACAATAAAGACGTAAGCTTCTTATCAAGTATTTCTTTGCATTCATGAACCTTACTGTTGCTCTTCATATCCGGATGTATATCATGCACCCCATCTTGAGACACAATTGTGTCAACCCACATCAAGAACTCAAAGATCTCTTCCGAACTCTGGTTGCTCATTTGTGATGCAAGAAGAACATCATTAGTGCATCTAGTAACCTCTTGCCTCAAGAAAGAAATTTCAGTATCTCTTTCTTGCAACTGGGATTGGAGCTTTTCAACCTCAGAAAGGAGACTTGCAGACAGGTGGTGAAGCTCATCAAACTTGCTAACAGTTATGGAAAGCTTTTTCATAACCTTACCACGGGAAGATTCAAGGTTCTCAATCTCTTGATTCTTTTGTTGAACAACCTTTTCAAGATCCACAATCTTATTTGTCAATTCTTCCATCTGTGTTTCTTCCTCATCAAGTGCATGCATTAGTGCTTCAATTTCTACAACAAACAATTAAGTTCCAGAAATATAGTAAGTTTATCATTTATAAAAGATAATAAAAATATTACAAGATCACTTAAATATAAAGGAATCAGACAAAGCCTACCTTGGTCTTTGGCAGCCAGTAAACCAGTCTGAGATCTCATTTTCTCTTCTATTTCAGCTGCAGTTTCTTGTCTATCCTGTAGCTCATTCACTCTCTGTTCCAGTATCTTTCTTTCTGCCTCAATCGCTTCCACCTCTTTCTTTAAATTATGTTCTTGAACCTTAAAGGCTTGAAGATCTTGGGAATAACTGTTTGCAGCAGCTTCAGCTTCCTTGATCTGTTTTACCAGTTCTGAGCAAATCTTATCTCTTTGAACATCTTTCTCCTGAAGCTCTCTCTGCAAATTTGCTATAGTAACCTTCATTTCCTTTTGATTAGCATCTAAAAATTCAGTTTTTATACTAGCAAACCCTTTTGCAGCCAACAGCAATCTATCTGTCATGGTTTTAATGCATTCCTCAGATATGCCATCATCAAATGAGGGTGTTTCCAAGTTAATTCCTAGATCTGAAGATTCGACGTTCTTGCCAATCAGTTCAGCTTTTCCATTTTCAAGTACAACGACAGAATTTATGCATGCTTCATAAAGGTAGGCAATGTTCCCACGTAATGCAACAAGTTTCCCATCTCGCTCGCTTACTTCTTTCCTCATGGTTTCACAGGACTCTTTTTGGGAAGTCATTTCCCTTTGAATGTTTACCATTAGTTTAGATAAGTTTTTATCTTGCTCCTGTGCCAAACTTGAGTGCATGTTTATTCTTTCCTTGAGAGAACTGACCTCCACCATGAGTTCTTGCAGTTGATGCCCAAATAGACGAGAAATTTCAACTATAGTATTATCATCATAGTGGTCAATTGTGTCAAAATCTGACCAAGGAACTGCAGACACAGAGCTCTTCTGGAGAACAAATATCACAAGTATTTAGAAAGGAAACTAGGTCATATTTACACAAAATAGTAACAACAAGGAGTGCAATTAAGTCTTACATGAAAATCTATAAAATGACACAAACCAGAAGGCACATTATGCAAGGAATAAAATTTGAGCAGTAAACATCAAACAGAGGGAGAGGGAGAGGGAGACTTTGAGATGGAATTACAGTTGCAACATTTCATATAACATAATATAAATATGTTCCACTTTTAATTACAGACTAAAATGCTAAGACAACAATGTACCCAAATAAAAACACATTTTAAATTTAACATATTTCACATTACTAAAAAAAATGAAGGAAATTACATTCAACAAACAAATGACTGAAAATAATGCCACCAAAAGATACTGCTAAACATGCACACAAGCTAGGTAACCAAAAACAGATATCTCCACTTTCCACTGATCAACTTGTTATAGTTTGAAACACCAGTGTTCATTTACAAATATCTATGACAACATTATAATGATGGTTGAGGAAACAGAAACTACAAAAATAACATAAAATAATGACCATAAAGATCTCAAAGATGCAATAAAGCTATTCAATCCATCAGCACATCAGAAAAGGAAATTTCCTAGAAATAACCATTCACAGAACATCAAACATAGGCCAGGAACACAACCTTATCCTATTAACATTGTTAAAGCACAAAAGAACCTTGAAAATGATGCAATCAGAGTGAACCAGATACATAAGAGATCAGTAGCATATTCAAATTCAAATACCACATAAAGCAGTATAAAGACCACACACCCACCCCAAAAATTTAAAATTGTTCAATAATTTAGACTAGCACATCATTGTCACTCACCAGCCAACCGCACTGATATATTTTTATTCTCACTTTCTCATTATCATAATAACATCAAAGACAGTTGCCGCAAAATAACTAAAAATACAGAAAATGTCAAAAATTGATCAAAAATATAAATTTAAACTAGTTGAATATCCGTGTGATATTAATACCTTATTAGCAGATGACCAGTGTAAAATGTCATCATGTTCTTTGGTGACAGATAAATCCACCACATTTGTGACATTGTTTCCTTTCATACATGACTCAAGACCAGCCTCCAGTTTCCGATATGATTCCAAATCCATGAAAAAGGCATTAGGCAGTAAATTCTGAACCTCACCAAAGCTTTTGCAGACTTGGTTCATACTAGATTTTAATTCCATGATGTCAGAAAAATGGCTCTTTTTTCCCTCCTCGCACAAGGCTGATAATTTTTCAAGATGTGCAAGTGCTTCCAGTTTGGCAGCCTCAGCTGAATCCCTTTCTCTTCTGAGATCCACAAGTTCAGCAGTCACCTTTGTGAGCTCCTCCTGAAAACTATCATTCCTTTCTTGAACCTCATTTAACTCTGCCAAGAGGAGTTCTGATGCTCTTTTAGACTTCCTGGATTCTTGTTCTAAAGATGCCACAGCACTATGTAGATCAGAGCATAATTTCCCAACCAATTCCAACTTCTTCACTGGATCACTTATATGACCTTCACCACCAACCTCAATCTCACCTAGCTTGTTCAAAATCAGTTTCAAAGAATATTCTTCCTCCTGCAAATGGTGCTCAGTTTCTTCCAAATGTTTCTTTAGAAGTAAACTCTCAGATTCAAGAGCTTCTAACCTATCTGGGTAGGTTGACAACTGTCCCAACTTCTGTTCATGCTCTGCAAGAGTGTTTTCCCGGTTGTTTATCTCAGATTTCAAGTGTTTCATCTCAACAGTCATCTCTTCAATGGTTTGTTTTAGACTGTCTCGTTGTTGCACCAATGACTTCCCTTTCCTGACTGCAACATTTAGCTTCTCTCTAACAGAAGCTGATTTCTGCTCCTCCTGATTAAGAAGCCCTTGCAATTCCTCAATTCTTTTGGTCAGAGCTTCAACTTCACCTGATAACTTCTCTCTTACAGAAGCTGATTTCTGCTCCTCCTGATTAAGAAGCCCTTTCAATTCCTCAATTTGTTTAGTCAGATCTTCAACTTCACCTAATAACTTCTCTCTAACAGAAGCTGATTTCTGCTCCTCCTGATTAAGAAGCCCTTGCAATTCCTCAATTCTTTTGGTCAGATCTTCAACTTCACCTGATAACTTCTCTCTAACAGAAGCTGATTTCTGCTCCTCCTGATTAAGAAGCCCTTGCAATTCCTCAATTCGTTTAGTCAGAACTTCAACTTCACCTGATAACTTCTCTTCAACAAAAGCTGATTTCTGCTCCTCCTGATTAAGAAGCCCTTGCAATTCCTCGATTCTTTTAGTCAGAGCTTCAACTTCACCTGATAAAGATATTTGTTTTTCCAAAGATCTATCTCTCTCCTCCTTCACATGCATCAATTCATTTAAAGACTCCTCCAGATCTCTTTTATATCTATCAATATCTGCCGCCTCCTTATCATGCACATCTATGCTTCTTTCCTCATGAAGTGTAGCATCTTCCTTCTGAGAATGGAGTTCATCACCTTCAACCCCATATGCAGGTTTCATTGATGAAATATTTGCATGATTCTCTATAAGCTTTCTCAGCAATTCTTCTAAGGAATCAATATTTGCACTACCAGAAACCAGATTTTCTGTTTCAGATTCTGACAAGGCAGCACCAACCAAGTCTTGCAATTTTCTGATCTTACCATCATTGGTGAAAATTTGTTCCTCAATTGCAGCTTTCTGTTCCAATTTATCCTTCAAACTAGAAATTTCACTATGCAGCTTTTCATTCTCAAGTTCAGCTTCTCTTGTCTGTGCTGATAGTTTCCTTTCCATGTTCAGCTTTTCAACGATCTTTCCCAGCAATTCTTCCAAGGAATCAATATTTGCACTACCAAAAACCATATTTTCTGTATCAGATTCTGACAAGGCATCACCAACCAAGTCTTGCAACTTTCTGATCTTGCCATCAATAGTGAAAATTTGTTCTTCAATTGCAGATTTGTGTTCCAAGTTATCCTTCAAACTAGTTATTTCATCATGCAGCTTTTCATTCTCAAGTTCGGCCTCCCTTGTCTGCAATGATAGTTTCTCATACTCATACACCAAAGACTCCACTTTTCCAGAAAGTTGCTCTCTCTCAGATGTAAGAGAACTAAGGTCTTCTTCAAGAGCAGACACCATCCGTTGAGACTCTTCCAGATCGGAACTTAGCAATCCACAATAGCTATCATATTTTTCAATCTTCAGCTGCAGAGAATCTATAACATGATTAGCCTCAGTAAGCGCATTTCCAATACATTCAATCTTATCCTCTGTCTCCATAGACTGCAAATGTGAAGGCATTTCAACTCTATTTACAAGCTCTTCCCATCTCTGAACTAAGCTGTTTCTTTCCATCAATGATTGCTCCAGCATTTCATTTTGCTCAGCCAACCCATAATACTTACTCTGCAACTCCTCAAATTTTTTTCTAAAATCAACTGAATCTGGTTGTAGCTGACTATCATCTTTCCACGAATCTGTGACAACATAACCAGCATCAGAGTATGATCCTACACCCACGGCATCTTTCTGTTCCCAATCATTCATTGGCAATGAGTTTCCAGAAACTGAACTAGCCAACCAATCAATCTTTTCAATTATATCTCTTGAATGAAACTGCTCTGGCAGATCTAGGTCTTCCAATATCTCTTCTATTCTCTGAAGCATTGAATCTTTAAGAAGAAATGACTCTCTCAAAGCATTAGATGAATTACGGATATAGGAAAGCTCAGATTCCAGAGCTTCAACACGCTCACCAGCCTCTGCATATGTCTTAAGTTTTGTTTCAACCTCATTAAGTCTTGTATCTTTCGACTGTAACTCTTGCAAGCATCTCTCCAATTCACTGGATGTCTCTGCCAAGGACTGCTTGAGGCCATCTCGCTGTACAACCAACCCTTTCCCCTTGGCAACAGCTATGCTAAGTTTCTCCCGAATGGAGGACACCCGCTGTTCTGAATGCTCATGTTCATTTGCCTTCTTGTGTAATTCAGAACGAGCAACAGTGAGAGCTTCCTCAGCCTGGTGCAAGCTTTCCTTCAGAACAAGGATTTCATTTTCATTCTCAAGACGAAGTGTATCAAGATAATGCATTTTTTTCATCAATTCAGCCAATTCCATCTCCTTTGATCCATATCCTTCCTTAGTCGTGTGATACTGGTGTTCAGCCTCTCTGGTTTTCTGTACAAGACTAGACACTAATGAATCTAAGCAAGAAAGGGGTGATTTATTTATATCGATCTTTGAAATGTCCGCATTCAGCACACCTGCCACATCTTCTATTATCTTACTAACAGAATCTAAACCAAGACACTTCATCTTCAATTCTTCAAATTCTGTTTCCCTGTGCATCAATTCTGACTTCATCTCCTTGGTAACAGACTCAAGTTCCAGCTTCTCAGCCAATATATTCCCAAGATGTTTCAAGATGGGCTGATAGCTATTATAGTTCAGCAGATCAGGCAGCGCTTCACTTTGTAAATCTATCTTGTCTTCATCCATAGTCCCACCATTACTAAGCACAAGTTTCCTCAGGTCACTGTACATCTTATGCAATAGACTAGCAGCCAATTCATTCCTACCAAGCAGATCATCACATTTTGAATTCATTTCTTTATATGATGTGCACATTATTTCATGTTCCGAATAAGTAGCTTCAAGTTTCTTCTGCAGATCAAAAATCATTTCAGCAGCTGCATTAATCGAAACTTCTAACTGATGACTGATATCCAAGTTACCATGAGCATCAGAAGAAACAGTTGTGCACAAAGTTCCACCAACTGATTCTTTCAGCTTCCCAACTAACTCAACAATCTGGGAAATGGTCATATTCCAGCCTTGCTCAAGTAGCATTGCCCTCTCTACCACCTCCTTCTGCAAATTTTCCAGTTGACTGCCAACAGTAGAAGCCATATCATTTGAAATTTGTTTCACATCATTCATTTCAGTATGCAATTCACTAATTTTTGACTGACAATATCCAAGCTTTTCATAAAGTTCACTATTCTTGGCTTTGAGATGGGTATCTTCTTGCGTTAAAGCATCATGGAATTCCTCAAGAAGATGTTTCTTTTCTTGAATATCACCCAGAAGTTGCTTTGCAGTTTCATATTGAACTGCAAGTTCAATGTTGGATGTTTCCAAATCTGAGCAATATTGCTTCAATTGTTCAAACTGGTCCTTGAGATCACTGTACTTTGCATCACCAGTTTTCTGCTTGTCTCGCTCCTCCTTGAATAATGCACCCGCAATCTGAACATCCAGCTTCCACTTTGAAAGCAATTTTTTCAAATTTTCAATTTTCTCTTTGGTTAACATAATAAATGAGTTTGATGAAGGCTGGACATCACTGGAATCCCTTGTTTCTGCCTCATGCTCATCTTCATATACTTTTGATTCAAAAGCCTTTATCAATTTCAATACCGCAGGCGAAGAAACTTTGTCACCAGACCTACTGGAGGATACTGATTGAGAATGCAACACATTAATTGTCTTTTCAAGCTTCAGCAGAACTTTCTCCACCTCATCCAAGCAAGAATTCAATGAAACAAACCCAAGAGAATCATCAAAGACTTCATTTAGTATGTTCACATGTGGTCTCCCTGGTGCACCTCCATCTGGCTCCTGACCCATATGCAGAGAATCTTCAGTGGTTGAACTTTCAAGGCCCTTGCTTTGTTCATGTGCAACATGAGCTTGATTCCCAAGGTCCCTAGGTTGAGATAGTGGTTGGCTATGTTCCTTTCCAATTTCTTCTATCTTGGCCTTATGCTTATCCAAAGTGTTATTGAGAAATACATTTTCCTTGGAAATTTGTTCCAAGCGCACTGTAGCTTCTTTAAGGTCACCTTCAAATCTCATTTGTTCCTCCTTTTCTGTAGACAATTGCTCATTTAAGGCAATGATTTGAGAAGAGAGTATTTGATTCTCATCTTCAAGAATTTTAATCTTATCAGCTGACAAAGCAAGGTTCCCATTTAAGTTGGAATTTTCTGCCTGTAGACTTGCCACCAAATCTTTATTTTCAACCAAATCTAATGACAGCCTGTCAATCTCATGTTTGAGATGCTCAATTTCTGCTTCAATGTTATTTGTCTCTTCAGTCATCAAAGTGATCCTGTCAATTGAATTGGAATTCTCAACTTTTACTCCTTCCATCGAACTTGTGAAGTCAGCTAATTCAGTTGCCAAATTCTTACTTTCACATAGATGGAATTCCTTCTCCTCCACAATTTTATTTTTCTCAGCAATCATCAAATCAAGAGTTTCATTCATGCCCTTCTTTTCCACCTGTAAACTTGAGATCAAGCCTCTGCAGTCAGCCAACTCTGTGGACAATTCCAAGGAATCGTTTTGAGACATATCAAAAATATTCTGCAGCTCAACCACTCTGGCAGAAAGAGCTTCCACCTCAGCCATGGCAGCATTAAACTGATTTTGTAGTTCTACATTCTTGCTAGAAATATCATGTAGTTCAACACGGCAATTGGCAACTTCTTCAGTAAGGTGTTGATTCTTCTCATTAACATTATTATGAGAAGCATGGAGCTGAGATATTTCATCAACCAACTGCTGACGCTGATCATCAGACTCCAATTGTTCAGCTAGTTGAGTGTTAAATATAGTTTGCATTAAATTTGCAAGAAACAATTCTTCTTTAAGACTCTGAAATGCTTCTGAAATGTCATGGTCTGATAGACCTGAACTACTGGCTAAAGGATCCAAATCAGACTCTACTCCTCTTGCCTCGATCAGAAACTGACACTCTTCATCATTAAGACCCCTTATAATTTCAGCCAGCTGCAAGAGATTAACTGAGTTTGCATCAAAACCAGAGGAGACATCCAATGGTCTTGCAGGATCAAACTTATGAGCTCCCCTTGACAACTCATGAGTTGCATCCTCAACTGGAAATCCAACACGAGGGCATTGCTGATTAAACGCCTCCTGAAGTCCCCCATCCTGTTCACTAAGAACTACTTTGTTATTCTGTTCTTGATTAGACTGAAGGAGCATTTCTTCATGAGATGAACCTGGTAATGCTTCTTTCTCCAGATTCCTCGTAAGAGTCCCTGCAGTTGCAATATCATCTTCTCCCTGGCCTTTATCAAAACCTGAAAGCTTATCTGACAAAATGTCCTCATGAGAAGAGAGTAATTCAATTGACTTGCCCAGTTGCTCAGCTTCATGAGATACCTCCTCAATTCTAGTTGTCTCCAAAGCAATTCCTGAAAGAGACTGGTCACTCACACCAACTTCAGACAAAGGAAGCTCCTTTTGACCATCAATCACAGCATGAGTGCTTTGATAAGATTTCTTCATGTCCAAATCATCAGCTTCCTGCATTGCCCCTACCCAGCAACAAATGAGAATATAAATTATAAATCAAATCCAAGTATTAGGTTTCCCAGCCTGCCCAACTAATATCCAAATACATAAAAAAAAAAAAAAAAAAAACTAGCATACCCCAGTGCCAAGAAGGCTCCTTGCTGTGCAAGGTATGGGGGAGGGTCATTGTACACAGCCTTACCTTTGCATATGCAAACCCATGACCAACTGGTCACCAAGACACAAATTTACCGCTGTGCCAGGGCTCACCCTCTGTAAATACCTAAACATAAAGGTATAGTATAATTTTAAATTAAATGTGAGGGCGAGAGAGAGAGAGAGAGCACAACCTAAATCTGTTACCTGATCTTCCCTTGTTTGCATCACAGATGTATTGGGTATATTCTCAGATAAAGGCAACAATTCTTCCCTCTTTTCACCCTCTCTTTCATCTGTAACAGACTCACCAACGGCAGTTGTAACAGAAGCAGGTGGGGACAAAATGGAAACAGGTACAGATGCATTATCATGTGCTGCTCCACCTTGAGGAACCAGGCTATCTGATGTTCTCAAAGACACATCCTCTGGCACATCAGCACCAATGTCTTGAGTGATCTCCCCTTGATCATGGGCAGATAACTCAGAATCATTTTCATGGACCCCATGAACTTGATGTGCTACCTCGGTATTAGAATCTGATACAGTTTCATTGCTTGTATCATATGAAGTGACCACTGATGATGAATCAACAGATGTATCAGTATTGTCAGGAGCTAATGAGTTTGCCACAGATTGTGTCTCTGGTGATTCTGGATTATCCATATTGGAATGACTGTCAGCTTCAACATTTTCATCAGTAATCTGAGATGATACCGTTGAAAATGAGGCAGTACTTGCAGCATTGGAATCAGACTCAGGTAGCTGAGGTTTACCGGCTTGTTTTGATGATTTTCCACGACTACTACCACCTTTACTGTCCTTCTTCTGACGAAATTGTTGGAGCTGAAAATCAATACATGAAGAGTGGAAATTAAGAACTGTAACCAGTAAATTGTACACCCTATACATTTTGAAACAATAAAGTAAAAGGAATCAAATAGAAAGAGAAAGATAAACTCACATGCTTTCTGATCATATAATATTACAAAAGAAAAATCTGATAGATACCCATTAGTTAGTCATTTAGTTATGTTAGTAATTAGTTAGTTAGGTTAATTGGCCAAGGAAATACAAGGGTTTGTGTTACAAAGAAGGGGACTGGGCCTGCAACTGATTAGGCCCATAAAGGATGGGTTTATGTTAGCAGACCAGCAGCTGCCTATAAATATGAATAACTGTAAACAGTTTAGGAGACTTTTGGTAATTGAGAAAACAGTGTAAGGAGTGGATCCAGACCTCGTGAAATATCTGGAGCAGTGCATTGGTTTCTAGGGGGCTTCTACCTAGGTATCATTCAATAAAAAAAAAAAAAACATTCTTTCTAGCTGTTACGATACCAGCTCTATCAAAATCCAAGCAAGTTGACACACCATCCTTCCAAAATGAAATGAAAAGGTGAATTTACAGGGTACAGTCCCTTGCACTATTTTCTTAATTAAGTGGACTTGCATCCTCTAAACAAGTTGGTGCACGTAATGACCGCTCCCAAGTAAAACAAGGAGTTAGACTCTCACACATACATGATTTGTTATATAGATCTAGATACATAACTAAATTCTATGGCATTGCTACTTGATAGTCTCATCACTAGTTATCAAATCTACATTTTCCTCTCCAAAGTCCAGTCCCCACACTTCTCAGATCCAAAAACCCATTCTACGTTCCTAGACAACAACTCCCTAACTCTATAATAGGAACCAACCAAAATCCAATAACGAAAAAACTCTCTAGAAACATAACAGCTACACTTCATTCTCCTCCACACACACACACACACTTAACAAAGCAAGAATTGAAATTCATATTGCAAATATCAAATACCCTTTTCTTGCCGGCTGCGAGTAGATCGGTACGGCTCTGGCTCTGGCTCTGGCTCCGGTCCATTTTCCGTCGATCCACCCCGTTGTTGTTACCCACAGTACCCACTGCCGCAATCACCAAAATCGAGTCCCAGCCATCGCTCGGATCCTCCTTTCACACTGCAACCCAAACAAAACCACCAAATTGAATAAAATTCAACACAGTCACAGCCATTAACGCTCTCCACAATCCAAAAACAAACAAACAAAATAGAGAAATTAAGAGATTCATAGCTTACATCCTCCCAAAATTAAATTTGAAAACACACACAAAAACGTGTTCGTGTTGTGTGAGAAGGTTTTAAAAAATCATTTCCATTTCCGCACCAGCCAAACAGAGCATAACCTAACCTTCTAATTCGAAACGCAGAAAACAAATATAATAATAACGAATTAAGTAAAATAGACGAATAATAAATAAATGAATGAATAAATAAATAAACAGCGAAAGCTACTGGAGGGAAGAGAGAAGAAGGAGAACCTTGATTGAGGGTTGTTTAAACGCCGTCGTAGCGTGTGTCATTCGAGGTAAGGTTCGCGGTGGTGGCTATGGCTATGGCTATGACTATGGTTATTGAATGGAATCGTTGTTCTTCGTTTTCTTTCTCTTTTGTGTGAAGGAAGGAAGGAATTGTTGGTAGAGCAGCGTTTCTCAGATCTAAACGCAACGCGAGCGTTATTTTCTCCGCTGGTTTAAGTGTCGAATCAAGCAACATCAATTTCTCTTTTATTTTTTATTTTTTGAATATATAAAAACTGAGGGATTTTATTTTTACGAAAACCAAAAAAGGCAGTTTGTGTTTCACAATGATATCTTTCTATATCTTAACAATTCTTAAAATTAAAAAAATTAATAATGAGTGATTTTTTAAAGTAGTTATAATAATATAATTATTACAGAAATAAAATAGATAAAAAGTAGAATAAATAACCAATTTCGTATTCAAATTATAATACTATTTGTTTTTAAAAAATATAAGTTAAAATTTAGTTTTTAAATAGATAAAAACAGTTACATATTAGTATCCTCAAATTTTGTTAGTTATGTTTAAAATTTGTGTTTATATAATATATTGAGAGTAATTTATTACATTGGTTATTGATTCATCGGCATACAAAATTAAGTAAGTTCAATATTTGAAAAAAATTATAATTTATTGGTAAATAAATTATTGAACAATGTCATTTAATGTCTCACGAATCAAAGTAAAATTGATACAAATATAAAACATAATGAAACTTGACAGCAAGACTGATATAGCATACATTTTACACATAAATATTAAATTTTAATTTATTATCTTTCAAAATCTAAAATGCAATTTACTATTTACATATTTCATTTCAATTGTGAAATTAACTATTTACCCTTAAAAAAAATATACACTAAAACAAATGTTACAAATATATCTAATTTATATCATGATATAGATTTATAATAAGAAAAAAAAATTATGGTCGAATTGGATTAAAAAAAAACTAGGTCATAAGAATAATACTTTTTTTTTTAAGAATAATACTTATATTATATACACTTAGCATTTTTTTTTATGAATATTAATTTGTATTTTTTGTGATATTACTTCGTATTAATACGGTAATATCATGGTACCAAAACAAAATTAATACCAAAAAAGAAAAGAAATAAAATAAAAATAGGTTTTTTGTTAGTGTTAGGTGTGGGATTTGGATTGGGCAAGTGACGGTTATGTTTTGGTGTCGGTTTCTTAAGAGAGAAGCATCTGGCATCTGCAACTGTGACTTGTGAGTTTGGAAAATTTTATATATATTGTGGGGATAAAGTATACTTTTCTCCGACAGGATATTTTAAAATGCTAGTTTTAATTCTTATGGAAATTTAATATGTTTTTGTAGTGTTTTATATTTATTCAAAAATATATGTTTTTAATATAAAAGACTAAAATTATATATCTTTTAATAAATATAAGAACCAAAAACGTGTTACATTAAATTTTTATAAGTAGTTTGCACCAAATTTTTTTTATAAGTAGTATTTTAAGATACCATGGCTTTTGATATAAATTGAAACTTAGACTTAATATTTTTTTTATCAAATAGATTAAAATAAAATATAAAATCATATAAAAATTGAGGATTAGATCAAAATTGAGGATTTTTTTAAAATAGGAGACCAGAATTGAAAAAAAATATATGGTGAATTTAAAATTATAACAAATAAAATTGTAATTTAACCTATTATTTATTTATTATTGAAACCAATCCACTGTATGCTATACTGGTTTTTTTTTTTATACCATGTCATGATGTTGATATTGATATTGATAATTACTATTGAAAGTATTTCATTGGATGTATTAATATTTATATTTTTATACTTATAAATTAAAAGTTATTTATCATTAAAAAGTTTGTTTATATTTTTATACTTATAAATTAAAATTTATTTATCATTAAAAAGTTTATTTGAGTGATATTGAATTTAATATCTCTAAATAAGGTTTGTAGTTTGAAAAAAAAATGTGATTGAACGATGATACTCCACTAAATAAAGCTAGTCAAATTTTTCGAGCGAAAATTATTTATTAGAAAAAAATTAATAATACTTTGTATTAATATTATGGTGACAAAAAAAAAATTAATAAGTATTTTGCATATAATCATACAGTGGTTTGTGTATTATAGAGATTAAGATTAATTATCATGTTGGTCGGAGTATAATATATTTTTATTATGATAAATGTTTTATTTTATTAGATAGAAAATGTATTGTTTTTTTTTTATTATAACACTTAATTATTCATTATAAAAGAGAATGTATCGTGTGGAATCATGTGGTATGGTAACTTCAAATTCGTTCCCTTTTCTTACAGAGTATTTTCACTTTTTATAACTTTTTCAGCAGCAAATAAATGTATATAACTACACTAGCTATTAAATACTTGATGTGCATTATTGTGATCAATTAATTATTTTTTTACTTTTTCTATACAAAGTTAATTTTTAACATAAATTAATCATTTTTATGATCTTAAATTAATCATTTAATCATGAGTTAATGAATTAATTAATTGTTTAAAAAAATGAGTTAATTAATTGATTAAATTTTGGCAACAATTATTTCCAAGGTTGTTAGAATTTATTTTCATTTTTTTACAAATAAAAAATAAAAAATTAAGCAACAAACTAAATATATAAAAATTGCATTAACTTTAGAATATTTTATGGTAATGATCAGTTTTCTATAAAAAAGAAAAAAAGAAAAAGAAGTAATAATAAGTTAACTTTTTATTTGGATTAATCAATTAAAATATTCGAGTTCATTGATTAATTTCTTGTATTAATTATTTATGAAATTAAAATTATCAATAGTTTAATATTTATTTATTTTTGGGTAACAATTAAATATTTTTAAATTTAGAAAAATTGAATAAAAAGGTTCAATACTCATTTGAATTCAGTTTTACAAATTTATGTATATTTATATTAAATTAATATGATGTATTCACTAATTTTATTGATAATTAATAGACTGGTGTCTAAAATTTAAAATTTATAATGAAGTATTCATTATGAAACTTAGTTAACTATCTTCAAAAAAATATCTACGTCGAAACACTTTTTTCATCTATAAAATTCGAACCTTAACTTAATAACCCAATATAAATACCAACTAATAGATGGTTTCTAGAATTTACTTTGCCATGTAAATGTTCGTCTTTTTTTTTATTCTTCTAGTATAGACTAGTATAGAAGTTGAAACATAAAGTCCAAGGCCCAAATACCCACCCAACATGATGAGCAATGAACAACAACTTTTGACAAAATAAAAATGAACAAGAACATTATCAATTCAGAAAAGAAGTCCACACCAAAACCAACCCACATTAGAAATAATCAAACGAAAAAAGTCTATTACATCATTCAATTACTTAACGCACCCATTTTTTGTTAGTATACCCCATAAATTTTAAATATTCCTAAAATATCTTTTTTTTTTTTTTATGAATTACATAGCTACAGATTAAGCAATCTGTAATTGAATTACAACCATCACGAATTATGCAATCCATAAGTTATGGATTGCATAATACATAATGATTACGATTCAATTACAAATCGTTTAATCCAATGATTATGAAATATGCACCTCTATTAGAAGTTAGGATTAAACAATTTGTAATTAATTACAAGCATTGGGATTACACAATATGTTGGTCTTCTTGAGTTTTTGAGCTCACTTCAAAAAGTAAATTACACAAAACTTAGAATATTTTCTTTAACAAAAAAAATTATGTTGTGAAATGTTATCTCATTTTAAAATTAGAACATGCTATAAGTTATTCAGTTCAAATGAATACTTACTATTTGATAATGACAGCAAATTCTACCAAGGACCACCCAATAGATGGTCTACAAGCACTATTAAAAAAATGAGTGATTCAAATCTTATATTTAAAATTATGTATAGAATTAAATAATTGAATTTGTTGAATGTGAATTATTTTGATTCTTTTAAAATTGAATAAATTTATCCTTTTGCTCTCCATTCATTTTTTGGACCAAACAGTAACACTTTGGGTCGACCACCACCTCTGACAAAGGAAGTGTTGTGCCCAGTAGGTGTGCGCAATGGGGAGTAGCTCGCGGTGGGGTAGACCTGGGGTAGTGTGTGCACGGTAGGGTTAGGTTTGCATAGTGATGGGCTAGTTGCGAAGGGGTTGTGTGTGGGATGGGGTGCACGCGGTTTAGGGTGTGGGTGTCCACGGTGGGTGGCAATGGGTCTGCATGGAAAGGGGTGATGGGTACGCACGAAGGGTGGTAGTGGGTGTTCGCGGAGGGTGATGGTGGGGGTATGTGTGGAGGGTGACCGGTGTGCACGGGGGACCTTCATTTTTTTTAATTAAAAAAAAGACATTTTTAACAATTCATACTAGGAGTGAGATTTTGATTTCATTTTAATGTTATTATTTATTGAAATTGAGGTGGTTCACCAATGGATCACCTATCCAATTTTCCAACCTAGAATCCTTTGATAATGACACTCTAAACTCGTTGAAATGTAAGAAATTAACTATGTTGAGGGATAATACATACAAGACCATATTCAACTAATCCTTGATTTATCATATGGAAATAAATCCACAAACAAGTTAGATTCATGGAATCTATAAAACTAGAAAATAGTTTATTTTTCTTATTTAAAATTTGTTAACAAGATCCCTTAAGGATAAAATTGTAAATTTTCAGCAAAATTAAAATTGTTTAACATTTAAACTACTAATTTTTTTTATTTTATTTCTTCTTAGCCACATGATATTTCTTTACACAATCCTATTATTTTATCATCGGTTGTTTTTTAAGACATGGGCTTTATCTTTGGTTGGTTTCCTTTTCTATAAATAATGGATTTTTCTATTCAAATTTCCCTAATTTACTAAATACACCCTTTTAAAAGTTAAATTATTTAAATAACCTTGTTTTTTTTTTCCTTTTTAGACATTTTATTGTAGTTCACACTTCCTATCCCTCTAATCGAAGAGGAGTGTTATGATTACACTCTCAAACACACTTTTTAAACACATTCTCTCTTATTAGTCAAAATTGATTGAAAACTATAAAATAAGAAAAGAAATAATTAAATAGAATATAGGGTCCACCCAATTTGATATGAGTACCACCAAATTTTATGATTTTCGATAAATTTTAATCAATCAGAAAGAGTATGTTAAAAAAATGTGTTAGAAAGTGTGTTTCTAACATTTTTCTTAATTGAAACTAGGATTGAACAAAAAATAAAGTTTCACCTGGAAATAATTACCCTGACTAAGCATTCATTGTTAAGGAAAAAGCTCAACCCTCCCCTTTCATTTTTTTTTTTATCACCAAACAAAGAACCAATTTCATATTAAAAGGGTACCAATAGTACCAAAAGTAACAATTACAAAGAAAAAAATTACACAAACATTAGCAGCTTTTCGGTTTCAATCCATTTAATGTACCTAGTAGCACAAATGAAATAAAACCAAAAGCATGTATTGCAACATTTTTAGCAAAAAAGTATAGAAAATCCATCATTATATCATGCAGTCCAATTAGATGTTGAAGAACAAATAACTAATATTTTTTTGGCAAATGCAAGAATGATAATGGATCATGAATACTTTGGTGATGTGATCATTCTTGACACTACATATAGTACTAACAAAGCTTATAGACCATTGACTGTGTTTGTTGGATTTAATCACTTTAAAGGGGCGCTAATATTTGGAGCTGCACTTCTTTATGATGAGACTGTAGAATCATTTGAATGGTTGCTTGGAGAATTTTTGAAGGCACATAAAAGCAATAAGCCTCAAACTATTTTCACATATCTAGACCATGCAATGGCTAAATCTTTGTGTGAGGTAATGCCCAAAACATATCATGATCTATGTTCTTGGCATTTGATGTAAAATGGAATAAAACACCTTGGAAATTTGATGGAGAATGGTTCTCATTTTTTGAAGCGGTTTAGTTTTTGTATTTACGTATATTTTGAAGAAATTGATTTTTAGAAAGCATGGGATAAATTGGTGGATGATTATAATCTTAAAGAAAATAGGTGGATATCAAGTTTGTATAAAATCAAGGAGAAATGGGCAAAATATTACATAAAAAATGCTTTCACTATTGGCACGAGAAGCACACAGCTTAGGAAAGTATCAATAGAAATTTGAAACACTTTGATAGGGTGGTTAATGACAAAAGGTATAATGAGTTACAATGTGAATTTGATTCTAGGCAAAAATTGTCAAGTTGAAGATGGAACATTCTCCTTTATTGCAGCAAGTTGCACAAAAATATACCTTACCTATCTTTGATATTTTTCAAAAAGAGTGTGACATATACTCTGTCGCTTATATAAAAGAGGTAAATGAAGGTGAACCAAATCATGAATACTTGGTTAGTTTGCTAATCAAGTTGGAGAGTTTAAAGTTTCCTTTAGTTCTACCATTGGCTTAATTTTGTGTTGTTGTAGGAAGTTTGAGACTTTTAGCATTTTCTGTTGTCATGCAATCAAGGTTCTTGATGTAAAAGATATAAAATCAATAGCTGCAGAAAATATTTTGAAAAAATGGACAAGGGAAGCAAAAAATGGATGTGTGAAAGATACAACTAGAATAAATGTTCAAGAAGATCCTAATCTTAATAGTACACAATGGTATAGAGAGATTTGTCCTAAATTTGTAAGGATAGTTACAAGTGCATCTAATTTTAAGGAAGTGTGTACCTTTATGGAAAAAGCTATATAAGAGATGAGTAAAAAAATTGATGACATTTGTGTGAAAAATTTAAGAATGACAAATAACAATGTCAATTATTCTTCATCTGTCCCAAATATCAATCATAATTCTTTACAAGGTAAAGACTTAAAAAGAAGAAACGACATACAAAATTATAAAAATTATCAAAAGAGTTGGGTTGAGAATCAACCAACAAAGAAAAAATGGAATGTTTAAATGGCCAATTCTTCACAAAATGAAGAGAATAATGTAATTTTATTTAAAATATGTATGTTTATTTGTGTTATTTTTAGGCAATGTTTTAATTTGTCAACTTAAATTGCTTTGTTTATTATTTTTACATAGAAAAATATTATTTCAAATAACATGTGTGACAACAAGAACTTCAATTTGTCCAAATATATATTAAATATCTTAATTATTTTATGTTGTTAAATACTAAATCTGCACAAAAGAAAAAATCTTCACTCTTTCAAGTGTGTACATTAGTTTTTTTTTTTTTTTTTCTTGTTTCTTTGGTGTAGTGTTTTCTAGAACTTCCAATCTTGATAAATTTTCCACTTAAATGCACTTGTCCAAGACTTAAAAAATGCTTTACTGCAACTTATATTCCAATCCAGTGGCAACATGATCAGATTAGAAAAACATAAAATCTACCCGCAATTGAAGCTTGTCACTGGCATCAACCCCATTCATTGGTACAAATCTGCAAATCAATTTCTTCTTGAAAAGGAGGATATCAATTCTAAAATAAACCTAATAATTGAAGATTTTCCTCATAGAGTAGAAAAAAGCTAGATTTGACAAAAATATCTTGGTATGAACCCAACGGCCATGTGAAGATTAACCCACAATTTGAGAAAGGGTGTAATCGTATTGCTCCCACACCCATTACGACCATGGTGTCTCAGAAAAAATGCGCATGGTGGTGGGTGGAAGGAATGCTGTGCAATAGTTGTTAAGGGGAAATAGAGAAAAAACTAGATTGCTGAAACGACATGTGGTATATGCGTTTTCAATCTCGACATTTGATTTGTTTTAAAATATATGAATGAACCAGATGCATTCACATTATTTCCTCATGTGTCTTTTCCACGGGAGAGGATCCGCTCCCACCTAGACATATGTGTTTTTTATTTGACTTTGGAGATTGTGCATATTGGTTGGAACTCCGCTATGAACATTAGAGTCTCGTTTACAATGTTTGGTTTGTTTCACAAGTTGATGAAGAGGAAGTGTGGTAAAAGAAAAGGGGAGTGTGACAAAAGAGAGGATGTAGTGGGAAGTTGCGGATCTACACTTAATTTATGGGTGCAAATGCACCTTCTTATCTTAAAAAACATATAAATATCTTGAATGTGTGTATTTTACTTCCTTATTTTGTATGTTTGAACTTTTTACCATAATTTCCACTCTTTTTTATGATAATAATTAATTAATTATTATTTTAAATAGATTAACTTGAGATCTTATATTCGTCACTGGTGATGTGCATAGGTAAGAAAGAGGATAATGGTTGAAATAGACAAAAAAAGAAGAAGTAATTTAACTAATAAATAAAGGGTCTATAAAAAAAACTTATAAATAAAAGGAAAGGAGAATGTGTTTAATAAAAGCTTAGTTGCACTTTTTATTTCAATTTTTTTAGTTTTTGGTGAATTTTATTCCTAATAAATTAACTTGACTTATTTTATTTCAAATTTTTTAAAATTTGAAAAATTTTAACCTCATATTATTTGTTCATTAATAAATATAAAAGTTTGAGATAAAATTTATCCAAAAAATATATAAGTTATGGACAAAATTTGTTTAAAAAAAAAAGAGTTGAAAATAAAATGTACAATCATGAAAAAAGTAAAATTATAAAAGGTAAATTTTTTCAGATTTAATTTTTTGATAAAATATGTTAAATTAATTTATTGATAATAAAATTCGTTAAAAATTAAAAAATAAAAAATAAAAATTACAATTAAACCTTTACTAAATGGAAGAAGTGTAATCAAACATGCTCCAACCATTCAAGAAAAAAAAAAGAAGCTCGAACCATCTTTACTATTTTTATAATATAAAATTTTAAAAAATTATTATCCTACTTTTTAAGATGACATATTAAAAATAAAATTAATATTAAAAAAATTAAATATGATATTTTATTATCATTTAAGCTTATTTGCTAATTTTAACTTATGAAATTTAACTCAAAGGGTTAGTGTAATGGTGTAAGATCTTAATGCGTTTATAGGGATAAGAATAATTAAATCAGGGAGAAGTCTCATGACAAAATTTCTTTAGACCAATGATAGTCATGCATTACAAGCGAATTAGTTTTTAACTTAATGGGTTAAAAACATCCATGATTTTTGACTTGAAAAAAAAAAAAAAACTTATGAAATTTTGGCTTCTCAACTACTAAATTATACTACATATAAAAATATTATTTATACTTATAAACTTTCACCCAACTAGCTTATAATCTAATTTGACATGCCATATATAACCAATGACAGATTTAAAGGGGGAATTAAGAGGGGGAACAGGGGCTTTAGCCCCCTCCTCACCTTCTCTTTATATATGTATGTATAAATAAAAATATTAAAAAATATTAATAAAAAAATTATTAAAAAAATAAATTTTTAAGTTAATATTTATTTAATTTTTTAATTAGTAGATCATATATTAATTTTATATCTATATTTAATAATAAATATTTGATTTAATTGTATATTCATTTTATTTTATTGTAAGTTTTACTCTTACAAAATTAATTTGATATTTGTAAATTTTATTGTATCATTTTATTCTTATATCATATATCATATTATTGCACATTTTATTTCTTAATTTTTTTTAAAAATTGATAAATTTTATACCCATTTTTTAGTATTTTTTTTTTTATAAATTTTATATTAATTTAGTTTTCAAAAGATTTTATTCTTAATTTTTGTAAAAAAAAAAATTTAGCCCCCTAAATCCTGGATTCGTCCTGTATACAACTAACGTCATTCAAATTAATATTCTTTTTCTACGTTTACTACTGCACAAGTTATAATTTTAAGGCCGAAACAGTGAAACAAAAATATATTATTGTTTTTACTTTTTAGTGGCCAATTTAACAGCTGACTTTTATAAACTCCGTCACTGCGTGGCAAAGTCATTCATATTTATAATTTAATAACCATCCGTATAATAAAAATTACTATTTAACAACTTTCATTTGTTTAACCTTAATGCTTTATTCACACACAAGTGTGTTCACCAATAGATTTTTAACAAAGGAAAAAAAAAAAAGCATAGATGTGGAATCCTCATCATGGAGTATTAATCCTGCAACTTGCAAAAGGTCCAATGCTCATTTTCCTAGTGCTCACCACAAATTGTCCCTCGATTAATTAAGAATCATTCAGTGTTAGGTTCTAATTAGAACAATCTCAAAATATCTTAAAACATATATAGTTTTACGTTTGAGATCCAAAAATGAAGATTAATCTGTCTCATGATATTTTGATTATCATTGGTCTAAAAATTTTTTTTTAACATGAACGAAGATCGAATACAAAATTATTCGTTAAATAGATCATTCTCACAATTTATAAATATACGATGTCTAATCATTATGATAACTCACATACTATTACGAATGATTTGATTAAAACATTTTAAAATAATAATTAAGTTAGACTTTGTATTGATTCTAATGTGATTTTTGAGAATCTTGAAAACATAATAGGATAACTCAAACATTGCATTTAAAAAATAATAATAAGGGAATCCTTTTAAACACGAAAGGGAATACAATAATTATTTTTATTGACCGAATTACACATAATTAGTAGGAATCAAATCCTATCACCAAAAGAAAGAAAGAATAAAATCCTCAATTATGTCGTTTGTAATGTTGGTTTTAGTGTCACGAATTAGCAGAAAAATCAACTAAGGATTTAAGAGTTTTCTTTATTTTATTAAGACTAGGGAGAATTTTACAATATACTCTGCTCACTCTACGTTTGGGATGACACAGTTTGGATATACATAAATTTTAATTATTTTTAATGATAATAGTATCTGTTAAAAATAAATATATCATAAATCTTTTAAAAAGAACAGCAAGTTAATTATACCTTATGATTTAAGCAATTGACATAAACTTTTGCTAAAGAAATACTATAAAATAATTAATATATTTAAAAAAAAAAAGAGTTTCGCGCCCAAAATAAAACACTTCACAAGCTTAGTCATTGTCAACTTGTCATTCTATAAACTACACCTTGTATTTTAAATTTGTTAAATCAAATAAATAATTTATAATATGAAACCGTGCACTATCTTCCTTGTCTGTTTTTTAAAACACTGAAGAAAACATCGAGAATCATTATACTCCAATGTCAACGTTTAAAAGCAACTACGTATTTTCCAAATTACGAAACATTGCCTTATAATTAATAAAAAAGATGAACACAAAACTTTAATTATTCCTCGCAAAAACCACGCATATATATTCACGGGCAGACACACTAATGTTGACTTCTGTTGTTTATTAAACTGATTTGATTCGTGTATATTTTTTGTATAATAAAGACTAATCCATAGAATAATACTATATATAAAGGTATAATTATATATATAAATATAAAGAATTAATGATTAATCATTATGATAAGCTTCCCACTTATTTTATTTGACTAAACTTTTTTTTTTTTTTTTATCACGGTATCTTCTGGTCTACTTGATTAAAAACTAATTTTATTTATGATTAGTCTAAATTTTTTTTACCAAATGATAACATACAATTTTTCACTAAATAAATTATTCTCAGAACATATAACATATGAGCTAGTGTCTAACCATTAACTCAATTTCTCGAAATTTTGGTTAAACCTCTAGCTATGGGTGGTGCAATGTTTTTTTAACCTATTTATGAGTGTTGATTTCAATAGAAAGATAATCACGTCCACTAATAAATTTGGATTCGGATCAAGTGGGCATGATTAAAATACTATGCAGTAATGGTATACAGATCGTCGAAGGGTTATCAGAGAGATTTGCAAGAATATTTCTTCTCTCCCCTAAAATAGTTCACATGCTAAAGTCAAACCATAGATATCTATATAATATTATTGATAATACTTCTTGCTATGTATAATAATATTTATATATGCTCTTTATTTCAACTCTATCCCGTTTTATCCCGTTCAAGTGGAATTGAAAAATATCACAATATCGTGTGAAATGATAGAGTTATGTGTGAATCCGGAGCTACTTATTTTTTTTTTTTTCTTAAAAGTGACATTCTATTTAAATACATTACTCTACGAGCAACAAAAAAAAAATGAAATTAATTTTTTTAGAAATTAAAATTATCTTATTTAATAACTAATTTATAAAAGTTTTACATCTTTTAAAATAAGGGATATGGGAGAGTTTCTATTAATTGTTATTAGAGAAGAGAATTTTAAATTTTAGAAAAATTAATTTTATTTTTTCTTCATATTTTATTTTCCTAGAGTAATGTATCCAAATAGGTTTGCCTACTTGTTTTTCAAAATAAAAGAAGCTCTTCTTACACTCTTCTTGAATGATAATATGGAAGATGTATTGCATGGCCTCATTCGACATTAGGGGATAATATCAACATCACACGTGAGGGCTTTTGTTGCCTATAAATACGCTTGTAATTTGTACTTGTTTGTGTAATTTTTTTTAAGAATGAGCTATTAAAGAAAAAAGTATGAAAGAAAATATAAAATTAATTTTTTCATCAGTTAAAATTGACTTCTTTATAAATTAATTTGTAGAAATCCTCTCATATAGGATATAGGACTTCAACAAATTAACTATTTCAAAAATTAATTTCATATTTTCTTTGTATTTTTTTTTTTCCTAAAAGTCTTTCTAAAAAAATTTATCCAAATAAATAATTTATTAAGAATTGAAATATGCTTTGGGTTTAGACTTAAAAAATGTCATATGCGAGACAAATTCTCTGGTGTCTATCAAGTTGATAGAGGAGCTGCACATTATTTTTCATCATTTTACCTTAATTGTCAATATCATTCATTCTCATGTTGATCAAGACTAACAAGTTTGTTTTAAATACATTCTAAAGAATTGAAAGGCAACTTATGTGTAGATTGGTTAGCTAAACATATGAAGTTACTCACATCAAACTCTCCTTGTATAGGATGTTTGTGTTTGTCTTTACTTTTCCAATGCATAAAAAAGAAGATAAAAGATAAGAACTTAAAAAAAAAAAATGTTCACACCCTTAACCATCTCTATCATAAACATCCCACTTGTGTATTATTAATAAAGTAAAGAGAAAGTACAAATAAAAGATGGTGTAACGAAGCAAATACTCACCTAAAAAAATCAACAATATCTATAATTAGGCAACCCAACACGGTTTCCTATCAAAGTTATGAAACAAAAAAATCAGGAAGTACATTTCACCAAGTAAAATTTACTCTATCAATGACTCTATGTGTTAGCAAAATTTTACTATCATGTGTAATTTCTTAAGAGTCATCATATAAGAAATCACACCATAGGATCTTGGATATTATTATTTCTCACTTCAATCATAATCTGTTAAGAGAGTCTAAAAGACTTACCCAAATCCATAATGTCTGTAGAAATATCTATAAGAATTTCTCCCTTCTCTGACTTCCTTTACTTGATCTCTTTGATGGTATAGAAATCTCTTTGATCACTTTTGACTTTTCTCTCCATAGTTTCCTTATGTGAGAGACTTTTCAGAAGTTTTAAAGAAGTTGAAAAAAAGATGCAGAGGAAGTGTCTGAAGAAGAGAGGAAAGTCATCCTTTTATATTGTTGAGACAACAATAACTTCCATAACTTCTCCAACTTCTCCAACTTCCATAACTTTCTTTAATTTTTCTTTAATGCCAAAAATAACCCTTAACAAAGTGAGAAGAGAGGGACTTATTTTAATAACTTGGTTCCTTCCATGTATCACAAATCATCCAATTCAACTCAACTTTAATTTATACTGTAATATGTGTCTTTAGTATCCTTTCTAAGACACTTTGTCATCTCACTAAAACTATAATGTATACCATATAATGTGAATGACATAACAACCAAAAACACAACTGTAATTGAATTCACAAGTGTCATACAATACGAGCATTACATTGTTAACAAGGACTTATCCATAATACCCATCCTTTCAACATGGCTAATGAATGTTTTGGGTGGTAGTCCTTTAGTTAACGGATCCGTTATCATCAAGCTTGTACCTATATGCTCAATTGACACTCAATGTTTCTGTACTTCTTCTTTAACTGACAAATACTTCAAATCCATGTGTTTTGCTCCTTTAGAGTATTTGTCATTCTTCGAGAAGAAGACAGCTGTGGAATTATCACAATAAATCCTCAGTGGTTTGGCTATGCTAACAATAATGCCAAATCCTGAAGTAAAGTTTCGCAACCACAATGCATGAATTGTGGCCTCAAAGCATGCCACAAACTCAGCCTCCATGGTAGAAGTGGCAATCACAAATTGTTTTGCACTTTTCCATGATACCGCTCCTCCAGCCAAAAGGAATGTGTACCCAAAAGTAGACTTCTTTGAGTCCACACATCCAGCATAGTCTGAATTCGAATAGCCAATCACTTCAAGGTGATCTAACCTCCTATATGTGAGCATGTAATCCTTGGTGCCTTGTAAGTACCTAAGAACTTTCTTTGCAACTTTCCAGTGTTCTATTCTAGGATTGCTTTGATATCTGCCCAACATTCCTACGGCAAAGCTAATATCCGACTGTGTACATGTTTAGGCATACATCAAGCTCCCAACCACTGATGCATAGGGGATAGACTCCATTTCTTTCCATTCCAAATCATTTCTAGGACATTGCATTAAACTAAACTTGTCCCCTTTTTGAATTGAAACAATCCCTGGAGAACACTTTTCCATTCTGAATCTCTCTAATACTTTATTAATGTATGATTTCTGAGACAATCCTAACAATCCTTGTGACCTATCATGAAATATTTATATTCCTATCACATAGGATGCCTCACCCATATCTTTCATTTCAAAGTTATTAGAGAGATACTTCTTTACATCATGTAACATAGTAACATCATTAGTAACAAGCAAAATGTCATCAACATATAAGACTAAAATTACAAATTTGCTCCCACTAACTTTCATGTAGATACATCAATCAATGATGTTCTCTACAAAACCATACGACGTTATGATATCATTGAATTTAAGATACCATTGTTTGGAAGCTTGTTTTAGTCCATATATTGACTTCTTTAATTTACACACTAGATTTTCCCTTTATGTAGAAACAAACCCTTTAGGTTGGTCCATATAAACTTCTTCCTCTAAGTCACCATTCAGAAAAGCGGTCTTTACATCCATTTGGTGAAGCTCTAAATCATAATGAGCCACCAAAGCCAACACAATCCTCAAGAGTCCTTCTTGGAAACTGGAGAGAAGGTCTCTTTGTAGTCAATGCCATCTTTTTGAGTGAAACCTTTGGCAACAAGTCTAGCTTTGTACCTTTCTATGTTCCCCTTTAAGTCACGTTTGGTCTTAAAGACCCATTTACAACCAACTCTTTTTGAACCTTCAGACAACTCAACTAGATCCCAAACCTTATTGTCATCCATTGATTTCAACTCTTCTTTTATCGCATTGAGCCACTTTTCAGAATTGGCACTTTCCATGGCTTGTTTAAAAGAGACTGGACCTTTATCAATGCTTAAGTCACATTCATGTTCAAGTGAGTACACAACATAGTCGTTTGAAATAACTGGTCTACGTTGCCTTTCAGACCTTCTTGGTGCTATCTCTTGCGACTCTTCTATCACTTGTTCATTTGTGACTTGGACATTGTCTGCTAGTTCATCATCCTGTGGGTTTTGAATATTAATATGTTGTCTTCGGGTGTTGTTTGACTGTAATACAACCAGAGGAAAAACATCTTGATGAGGGACTTGAGGTGAAGAAGATTCACCATGAGTCTCTACAATAGCCACCTTTCTTGATTTCTCACTCCCACTGACTTGATAATTTTCAATGAACCTAGCACTACCAGACTCAACTATTCTCGTACTATGGTTAGGACAATAGAATTTGTAACCTTTAGACTTTTCAGTATAGCCAATGAAGAAACCACTAATGGTTCTTGCATCAAGCTTCTTTTCATGTGGATTATACACTTTTACTTCTGTCGGACAACCCCAAACATGGAGATGCCTCAAACTAGGTTTCCTTCTTGTCCATAATTCATAAGGTGTCTTAGGAATTGCCTTACTAGGAACCCTATTAAGCAGATATAAAACAATCTTTAATGCATGCATCCACAAAGATAAAGGTATAGTACTATTATTCAACATAGACCTAACCATATCCATTAGAGTACGATTCTGCCTTTCAGCCACACCATTTTGTTGTGGTGTGCCAGACATAGTATACTGTGCACATATGCCTTTACTTTCAAGGAACTTTGCAAATGGACCAGGGCATTGTTTGTTCTCACTATATTTTCCATAAAATTCACCACCTCTATTAGACCTTACAACTTTCACTTTTTTGTCCAACTGCCTTTCTACCTCATCAACGAATACCTTTAAGACATCCATTGATTGAGATTTTTCATGCAGAAGATACAAATAAGAATAACATGAAAAGTCATCAATAAAGGTGATAAAATACTTTTCAGCACCCCAAGATGGAATATCAAAGGGTCCACAAATATCAGTGTGTATCAATTCTAGAAGTTTATTACTTCTTGTAGCATAATTCTTTGATATTTGTTTAGTTTGTTTTCCTTTAATACAATCCAAACATATATCCCAGTCACCAAAATCTAATTGAGGCAAAATATCATTTTTCATTAGCCTCGTTATCCTTTCCTTGGATATGTGACCTAACCTTTGATGCCATAAAAAGGTAGAACTATCATCATGAACATTTTGCTTACTACTAACAAGACATTCCACATTAAACAAGGATTCATTAAACTTTACATCAAGATTGAAACAATATAAACCATCCTTTAAAGTACCAGATCTATAATAGTACATATCTTTAATTAAAGAAAATGTATTGTTTTCAATCTTGAAAGTAAAACCTAATTGATCCAACTTTGCAATAGAAACTAAATTCTTGGCACATTCAGGTACATAAAGACATCCTTCCAAATCTATATGACACCCAGTGTCTAAGATTAATCTGTACGTCCCCATGCCTTGTATCCTTGCCTTCATTCTGTTTCCCATATAAAGAAACTTTTCAGTTCCTTTTATGGTCTGGATCAAAAGAAATCCCTGCATAATATGTGACACATAAATAGTTGCTCCAGAATCAAGCCACCAGGTATTATTAGGAACCTCAACAAGATTTGATTTGAAATTTACATATATATAAAATATACTTTTCTTTTCAAACCATTTCTTTCTTTTCAGGCAGTCCTTCTTAAAGTGACCACTCTGTTTGTAGAAGTAGCACTTCTTTTCTTTTCAGACTCTTCCATCCTTAACTTTTAATTGAGAATTTCCCTTATCCTTCTTACTTAACTTGATTATACTACTACTGGCTCCATTATGAGTCATGAGATGGATTGAATTGTCCTTCAATTTCTTTAATCTCCCTTCCTCTTGAATTAACATGGCTTTTATTTCTTGAAAATTCCATTTTTCTTTAAGAGTGTTATAATTCACTTGAAATTGGCCAAATTCAATAGGAAGAGAGTTCAAAATGAATTGTACTAAGAAGGTCTCACTCACTTCCATTCCCATGGAATTCAACTTTGCTGCTAGATTTGCCATTTCAATCACATGATCATGAATTGGTTGAGACCAATCAAACCTTTTATTTGTTAGGTCACTTGATAGGTTCCCCACAATTGACTTGTCAGTAATGTTTGATTGTGAGTACTCCTTAACCAATTTCATGAACTCCCTTGCATTGTCTGTTTTGGGCATAAATGACTTCACATTTGCAGCCATAAACATTCTCATCAAGTTCAAACATAATCTGTTAGACCGCTCCCAAGCCTCATATAAAGATTTGTCAGCATCAGTACTGGTCTCTGTAATGATTGGGGGGCTTTCATCCATTATTAATGCTAAGTCCAAATCTATTACATCCAATTGAAACTGGATCATTTCGGACCAATCAACATAATTCAGCCCATTGAACTTGATCATTAAGTTTCCCAAACCAAACATATTAGCCATGGCTGATAAATTCAAACAAACTCACACATTAATGCTTTGAGTATATTTAATGGATTCAGACTATATAGACTTTAATCATGCATCTAAGTTCACCTTTGGGTGATAAATAAACACATTTCCATATCAATAATGATGCCAACAAATATACTTTAATGGGCAATAAACCATGCTATTCTTGACATACATGATATCTTTGGATATACACATACTCAACAAGCATGGAAACAAATCCTTAATATCATTAATTATAAGCAATGGTTCACCTTTGGGTAATCCATATGTGCCTTATAATTAAAAATTCCATTCAGCCCAAACATAAAGTTTTATAGCATCATTATATCAAACCATGCTATTCTTGACATACATGATATCTTTGGATATACACATACTCAACAAGCATGAAAATAATTCCTTAATATTATTAATTATAAGCAATGGTTCACCTTTGGGTAATTCATATGTGCCTTATAATTAAAAATTTCATTCAACCTAAAATTTTTTATGACATCATTATACCAATTAGTTTATATTTTGGAAATACAAAACTCAATAGATTTGATCACTTTGGTGATTAACAAATCCTTCTTTAATATGTAATTCCAAAATAATTCATTTCTGTAAAACAATTTTACAAATCAAAATTTTAAAATAACACATAAAGGAACCTTTATGGAATTGAATTATGTAAAATTTCACATATAGACAATAACCATAACTTTTCAATTCATGTAAACATATATCAAAATGCCATAATTATTTGTTGATTGATATACATATTACAAGAACCATTATGTGTTCACTTTTCACATACACATATTACAAAACTAATCCAAACTTATAAAGGTAATGCAACAAAAAGCCAAGTAATGTCAATATGTTTTGGGTTTCGTGAAAAGTTTCTTTGCAGCGGAAATAAATTAGATTATTGTTTTATGGAGAAAAATGATATCCATAACCTATGCTTTGATACCAATTGTTAGCAAAATTTTACTCTCATGTGTAATTTCTTAAGAGTCATCATATAAGAAATCACACCATAGGATCTTGGATATTATTATTTCTCACTTCAATCATAATTTGTTAAAAGAGTCTAGAAGACTTACCTGGATCCATAATGTCTGCAGAAATATCTACAAGAATTTCTCCTTTCTTTGACTTCCTTTACTTGATCTCTTTGATGATATAGAAATTTCTTTGATCACTTTTGACTTTTCTCTCCACAGTTTCCTTATGTGAGAAACTTTTCAGAAGTTTTGAAGAAGTTGAGAAAAGATGCAGAGGAAGTGTCTGAAGAAGAGAGAGAAGTCATCCTTTTATATTATTGAGACAAAAATAACTTCCATAACTTCTCCAACTTCCATAACTTCCTTTAATTTTTCTTTAATATCAAAAATAACCCTTAACAAAGTGAGAAGAGAGGGACTTATTTTAATAACTTAAAAATAATTCCCAATGACTTTAACATAATTTCAAGTCTAACAATCATCACATTAGACTTCTTTTCATTAAAGTCATTCCATAATTACATGAGCCATTATTAGATTAAATAATCTAACACTATGTCCAATCAGCAAGTCAGCATAGGAGTTTGTTTCTAAATCTTAAAGTCATTTCTACACTTCTAAATGATCCAAAAAATGTGAATCATGGTGGAGGTGAGCACATCAGTAGCAAGGTTGCCTTGAAAAAATTGAGTAGATAGAACAATTGAAAGAACTGAGGAGACATCAAGAACAATGGGGGAAATCCCTGAAAGCCAGGACTAGAGACTCAGGGCAAAGGTGCAGTGTAGAAACAAGTGCTTTGCTGTTTCAACCTGACAGCAACAAAAACTACACATAGAGGCAAAGCAGAAGCCTTTCTTCATCAGAAGATTATCAATTAAAATTTTCTTGTGCAGCAGCCTCGATTGAACCATTTTTTGCATTTTGTTTTATAATATTTTTAAAGTGTCATTTTAGTATTTAAGTTGGATTTTTGACTTATTTTAATCCATTGGGATGAAAACTTTGAAAAACTTATATGTTTTTAACACATTTTGTTCTATTAAGTTTTTAAGTAGTTATATTTTAGTCTGTTTAGTTCATTAAATTTACAAAAACACTCATAATAGTGTTAGTTTCCATGGAATGATAAGAAATTTATGAGGAGGTAACATTTTGTTATGAAATTATCAAATTAATTCAAAGATCACCAAAAAGACCAACTAATGGACTGTACACACATTTGTGTTAACTTTTTTAACCGTTTACATCTAAATAAATCAAAATATGTTAAAAATATAATTTAAAATATCAAAATAATATAATTAATATATTATAAATCAAAAAATGGAAAATTTAATGGACTAAAATTCATGTTAAGCCCATAAATAATAAATAAATAGTTCAATATAATATAAAGTAAAGTTGTACAAGAAAACTACATATTAAACTTCAATAAATGAAAGCAAATTCATACATGAAAATTGAAAATACCAAAACGATGACACAAATAATCGCCATTGAATCTACTGACACAAATAAATTTACCGTTAAATTTGCATAACCATAGGAATAACCACTACTAATTTACTTAGTGGAGTTAAAAACAACGTTAAATCGAGGTTTGAGGATTAGTGGCGGTTCCAAAACCGGTGGCATGTAAATTGCTTTAGAATTTCTTGTGGCTTAGTGATGGTTTGAAGTTTGAACCGCCATAAAATACATGATTTAATTTTTTGTGTGTGGCTTAGTGACGGACATAAGCGACGCTATATTTTTCATTTTATTTATTTATAAATATTCACAATTTAGTGAATGAGTTAGGGAGTTGCATGTAATTTTAATAAATTATGCATCTTAACATTTTTTTACTAACTATATATAAATTAGTTATCTTATTCATTCATTAAAGTTTTAAATATAATTATATATGACGATTAAATATATAGTCTATTATTTTGATGATTTCTATTTGAAATTTTGACAGTCAAATTACTTGTTTCTTAAAGAAATTTAAGTCTCTCTAAGACTTTGTTTTGTTGTCTTCATCTAACACTAAATATTTTCATTGCGAAGATTGAAATTACCCCTGATATTAACACAAATATGTAATCCATAAAATATATTTATAATTAATGATTTTTTTTTCTTTATACTTGTTTCACACTCATTTCATTTATATATGCAAGGTCAACTAAGTACTCAAAGTATGACTTTGAGTACTTTGGATGCATGACTTTACACCATGAAGATTCTGTCTCAGCTGTTGCTACCTCTATCCCTCATGGTGAGAGGGTTGCACCTGAGGGAATTGATGCACATGATGGAATTGTTGCATAAAATGAGAGGGCTTCACAAAACTTGGACAGTGTGAAGTTTGTGCATCCTTCTTGGAATGTAGAAAATGTCTTGGACTTTGAGCATGTCTTTGACTCAACCACATTTATTTTTGTTGAGGCTGTGAACACTCCACCGAGAGTCCAAACATATATGATGAAAGTCTCTAAGTTATGGGCGGATGGCAATGATGATCCGGATGATGATGAAGATCAGGATGTGGCTGATGATGATAAAGCACCAACTGGCCTTAGGATCTGCTTCAGGACGATTTTACTCCTGTTATATCTAAGGCCAGCAAGAAAAAGAAGTAGCAGCAAAGGAAATGCTACAACACTAGAGGTGGCACTACCTCAAGTCTTAAATGAAGATCCTCTTTTGGAATGCAAGGGGCCTAGCCAGTGCTGACTTTAGGCGTGTCTTATCATCAATGTGTAACACTCATAAACTTGAATTGGTGTTTATTTCTAAACCTATGATTATTGTGGATAGATTGCCTTTGAATTATCTCTCACAATTTAATTTGAAGCTTTTTGAAACAAATCTTAGGTGTAATCTCATTCCTAATCTTTGGTGTTTTTGCACTAACGAATTTACTCCCACTTTGCTTTTGGTTGGTGATCAATATATTGCTCTTTCTTTTTCGAGGGCTGATGCTATCTTTAATGTGGTAGCGGTTTATGGTGCCACTACTTACATTAAGCGGAAAGCCTTGTGGCATGACCTTTCTCAGTTGCAAATTACTTCTTTGGGGGTTTGGTCTTTCATTGGAGATTTCAATGCCATCCTTGGTATGCGTGAAAAAAGGGGTGACAATCCCCCTCCTTTAGCCTCTTGTAATGACTTTCATGGCTGGTCCAATGCCAATGATCTCCTCCACTTGCCTACTAAGGGCCAACAACTTGGTCGAATGGTTGGCTTGATACCAATAAAATAGCTCTTCGTTTGGACAGAACAATATGCAATCAAGATTTTTTGGATTGTTTCTCCTCAGTTACATGCTTTACTCTTGCTAGGAGTAAGTCTAATCATCATCCTTTACTCCTTACCTTGTCTATGGAGGTCTCTTGGTCACCGGGTAGCTTTAAATTTCATTCCATGTGGTTGGAACATGAAGATTGTCGGAAACTTGTTCAAGATACTTGGCAATATCCGGTCTTGGGCTGCCCTATGTTTGGCTTGAAGTAGAAATTGAAAAATGTCAAAACTACCTTAAAAAGATGGAATGTGGAGGTATTTGGTAACATTCAGCAGCATGTTTTGAATGCAACTACTGCTCTATCAGAGGCTCAGACCAAGATTGATGAAATGGGTCCCTTGGAGGATCTTGTCACATTAGAGGTTAGTGCTTAATGCAAGCTGCAAAAGGTCGTTAATTAGAAGAGATTTTTTGGAGGGAAAAATCCAAAATCAAGTGGGCTACTCAGGGGGACAGAAACACGACCTTCTTTCATCGCATGGCCTCTTACCGTTACTCCACCAAGCGGATTACTTCCCTTAGGCACAATGAGGATCTGTTACATTCCTAGGAAGCCATCCAAAAACATGTGCTACAATATTTTGGTAATATCTATGCTTTTGATAACCATTGCACTCCTAATGATCTGATAAAATTTATTATTCTTGCCTTGGTCTCACTTGAGGATAATCATATGCTTTCTAGTCTCCCTCGGCTGGATGAAGTAAAGGCTGCCGTCTTCTCTATGAGTAACACCAACTCCTTGGGTCCAGATGGTTTTGATGGCTGCTTCTATCATGCTTTCTGGGATATCATTGTCGCAGATTTTTTGCTTCCACTCTTCAATTCTTCCTACATGGTTGGCTTCTTCCGGGGCTGAATTCTAATTTGGTTGCTTTGATTCCTAAAGTGCTTGGCGCAGACAACTTAGACAATTTTTGTTCCATTGCGATGGGAAATTTCCAATTCAAAGTCATTACAAAAGTCATTGCTAAGAGGTTGGCCTCTATTGCTCCTCACATTATCTCCCTTAAACAAAAAGGGTTTGTGTCGGGTCGACAAATCCTTGAATGCATCACCACGACTTCGGAAGCTATCAATATGTTGGATTCCAAGGCCTCGAATATCAACCTTGCTATCAAGTTTAATGTTCGTAAGGCTTTTGACACACTCGATTGGTCATTCTTGCTTGATGTCCTCCATTAATTCAGATTCAATGCCACTTTCTGCTCTTGGATTCAACTTATCCTTGATTCAACTTGGCTATCCTTTTTGGTGAATGGTTGCTCGATTGGCTACTTAAAATGTAAACGTGGGGTTCGGAAAGGGGATCCTCTTTCTCCACTTCTTTTCTGCATTGCGGAGGACGCTCTTAGTTGAGGCATTTCCTTCCTGGTGCAACAAGCCCATCTTCTTCCCATGACAAGTGCCAAAAACAGTTATGTCCCCCACACGTTTTATATGTGGATGATGTGATGGTTTTTTGTAAAGGGACCAACTCTAATTTGGCTAATTTGTAGTAGTTGCTCGGATTGTATAATGAAGCTTTTGGCCAATGGATTAGCTTAGAGAAAAGTAGATATTATGTTGGTCATTGCTCTACAGCTCAACATGGCATGCTCAATAATTGCCTTGGCTTTGGCTCAGGTTCCTTGCCCCTCACCTACCTTGGGGTCCCTATTTTTTTGGGCAAGCCACACTAGGCATTTGCAACCCATCGTGGACAAGATTAAAGCAAAGCTCATATCTTGGAAAGGGAAAACTCTCTTCTACATGGGTAGGGTTTAGCTTCTGAACTCGGTTATTTCAAGCATGCTGCTTTATAGTTTTCAGATGTATGCTTGGCCCATCTCTTTACTTAAGACCATTGAAATGTGGATGCATAATTTTTTCTAGTCTGGAGACATAAACATTAGAAAAATAGTAACAGCAGCTTGGAAGCAGGTTTGTAAGCCTATGAAGGAAGGTGGTCTGGGTCTAAAATCAATTATTAAACTTAATGAGGCTGCACTTTTGAAGCTTTGTTAGCACATGAAGCTTTTGAACTCCTCTTGGGCTTGGATGATGCAAGGTAGATTTATTTGAAATGGGCACTTGATCACTACCTATAGGTTCTCTTCCATATGGACCTCCATCAAGAAGTTCTGGCACACTTGTTCTCTTCACTCAGGCTTGATTATTAATTTGAGCAACAATATTAATTTTTGGCTTGACTCCTGGTACTTTGATCTCTCTATTGCTAAAATGCTACAGTTGCCCAGACGGTATAGTATTCACCTTCAATCCATTGTTTGTGATTTTGTGGTCAATGATGCTTGGCATAGCCCATACACTTTGTTGCAACGACTTCCTCAATTGGCCCTCACCCTTGCTCATATTTCTTTTCCATGTGAAGCTTGTTTGGACCCTGACCAGCTCATTTGGTAGCCTTCCTCTATAGGGCTGCTCACTTTTAAAGAGGCCTTTCGATTCGTGTGTTCCTTTGATCAACCGCTTCCCTGGGTTTCCAATCTTTGGCCCAAGCATACTCCTCCATCTAAGGCATTTGTTCTTTGGTGTGTCCTTCAATAGAAGCTCCCTACTAATGATTTACTTCAATTACAGGACTGTATTGGTGCCTCTATTTGTAGCCATTATGGCATCACCAGGGAAACCCTTGACCATCTATTCTTGCATTGTAGATATGCCTTGAATATTTGGACCTAGCTTTAGAATGATTTTTCAATTCGACTTGACCTTTCCTCCCCTCTTTTAGTCCTTGATTTGCTTAATTTATATCACAAGGGTCAGTTCAAGGATCCCCTTTAATCAACCATACTTCACTCTGTTAGGATCAGCTGGGTGACTATCAAGAGGGGGGGGGGGGGGGAGGGTGAATTGATTGAACGTAAAATGATAGATTCTTCTTCCCAATAAAAGCTTTTCAGAGCATGTTATCAAAGCATGTTATATTGAATGAATAAACCAGAAAAACAATCTCAGCTTATGATAGAATTGATTAGAACAATTAAACTTGATAAAGATCAAAAACTAAATTGACAAAGATTAAGGATAGAAAGATTGAGCCTATTGATTTATACTGGTTTGATCAATCATCGATCTACATCCAATTCTCCCTTTCACCAAGGAGTTTCACTATGAATTTGATTACATACACTATGCACACACAATTCACAGCAAATCCTGATTTCATAACCTGAAACAGGAGCCTAGAAAAATGAATGTGAAAACACCATTCACCATCCAATTTCTAAACACTAGAACAACACAATTCTAGAAACAAAATTAGAAACACCATCTAATTTCAACATAGCATCTAGGAACGAAATTCCTACAATACAAATCAAACAAGATTAATGAAAAAGATTCAAGAACGAAAACACCTTGATGTGCTGATATAGCTTGATATAAGATCAGTTGAGAAACTCCAATGTGAGTAGATTTAGCAGTCAAGAACAATCGTTTGAATCACCTCAGTCCATGAAAGAACAAGAGAGGAATATATTTGTGTAGGGTCAGAGGTTTAATCTCAAAATGATTTAGCAGTATGAACAAGAATGAGTTTTTCTGAAACTTAAGAGATTTATTAATGTGAAAAAGAATGAAAGAGAACGTTCAGAACAATATCAAATCTGAGAATCTAATCAAAAGATTTGGATTTTGACAATTGAAAGAATGAAAAGATATTGTGAAAGTTGGTCTCACTGCATAGGATGGTATGGATTCAAATATATAGAATGGGTAAAAAAGATTCGGAGTTAGTTAGACAAAGAATGAATCTTTGAGATTTTTCAAACTGGCCATTATACTAGATATAATCGATTGCAATTAAGGTGTAATCGATTATCCCATGTATTAGAATATGATTTACACTTACCATCAACTATTGTAATCGATTGCAGCATAGATGTAATCGATTGCAAATGAGACAGAGCCAATTCTGAATTTCAGAGATCATCTAGTAATCGATTGCCATTGAATGGTAATCGATTGCAAACGAAACAGAGCAATTTCTGAATCTTAGAGATTGTCTTGTAATCGATTATAGATTGATGGTAATCAATTGCAATTGAAACAGAACAATATCTGGAATCTGAAATTAGCATTGTAATCGATTGCAATAGTTGGTAATCGATTAACTCGATACTAGAGATGGTTCAAACAGATTTGGCCATCTAGTAATCGATTCTTACATTATGTAATCAATTGCAATTCTCAGAATTAGTTTCTAAGAAGCAAATCATCTAATGATACTTGAGATAATAAAAAACAAAGCAGATCAAACATTTAACATGAAAAAATATCTAGCTTAGTCTATAACAAATAATACAATGTCATCATCCATACATGTTATGGCATAAAATAGAAAATACTAGAATAAGAGAACGGAGAAGACTTAAGGTATGAAGATACCAAAAATCTAAATGAAGAAGTGTTAATCTTCACACTCCTTTTGGGCAATTTGGCCCGCCCAAAATTCTCTTCGATTTTGCAATTCGACTCTTAAACCTGTGCATGCTATCTCTTGGATTCAAGCCGAGGCTGCTCTTTCAACTCGTGTTTCCTTTAGCTACTCCATAGATCTAGCCTTTGCCCTTCTGCTTTGGTCCTTTGGGGTTTCCCTTTGTTTAACCAAGGCACCCCAAATCAAGTAGGTTCTATGGCACCCACCTACGGTGGGCTTCTTCAAATGCAACACAGATGGTGCAACACGTGGTACTCCCGAGTAGGCTAGGGTGGGTGGTATTTTCCGAGACCATCTTGGTTCCTTTATTGGTGGCTTTTCAGCAAGTCTTGGTACCCAAACTACTTTCTACGCTGAATTATTTGTAGCCCTTTGCATAGTTGAGTAGGCTTGTGCTTGGAGCTGGTCCAATCTTTGGATTGAGTGTGATTCTCAACTATTGGTGCATGCCTTCCATAGGTCAAAACTTATCCCTTAGTGTCTTAGAGGAAGATGGAATCGTATGCATTATGACTCTCGCCACATGTAATTGTCATCACTCACATTTTTAAGGAGGGCAATCAATGTGCGGATTGTGTTGCTAATTTTGGTGTAGACTTTGATATTGATTTTACTTGGTGGACTAGCCTCCCTAGTTTCCTTTCAGTTAGCTTTACTCGTGATTTTTGTGGGAATTTTTATCGTTTTTCATTTGGAAATGGTATTTTAATGATTTTAAAGCATAGAACATTTAATTAGAATGGTTTTTAAGTGGAAAGATAGTTTCGAGAACCTTTAGAACATAGATGACAAAAAAATGTGAAAAAGCACGACCAGAGCCCAAAAACCTAACCTTAAAGCTAATGGGCCTTAATTGGCCCAACCTATTTTTCCTAGGGGAGCTGTGCACGACCTTGAGAGAGTACCGGCCCTAGCTGCTCAACTGCCCTTCTATAATATGGATTCTTACCTTATGTGGAAGGAGAGAGAAGAGCAAGCCTTTGGTTAAAAAACAAAAAAACATTCCTTCTTGGTTCTTTATTCATGAAGCTCTCCACCTTCTCTTTAAAACCCTCTGCCCTTCTCTCTAATTTTCTGAGTTCACTAGCTTAAATCTACCGTTTAAATTCTAGTATGTGGTAGAGGAGAGCACAAGCTTCGATTCCATCCTCATTTTTGTGCATTTGGAACTTTTAAAATTAAGGTATGGAGGAGTTATTCCATTCTAACCCTAAACCATGCTTTCTTATTGATTTTTACTGTTTCCTTGAGATTATTGAACTGATTTAGTGGTGAGTATGCTTTGAAATACTTGTTTTGGATGAAAAATGGTCATTTCGATATATGGGGTTGAAGCTATATTTTAAATTTTCAAAAAATTTTCGTGCTTGGTTATAAGGTTGAGAGACCATCTAGGTACTCTAGGATACCTTTGGATGTTATGGTAAAAATTTTAGAATTTTTGGAGTTAAGGAACTATTTTAAAAAGCAAATCTTTAATTTAGAAAATAGTTGAGTTTGGGGCAATTTTGTCCTTGGAAATTATTTAGAGAAACTTTTGAAGAAATCTGGAAACGCCATGTTGTTTAATAAATCATTGGCAACGTCTATGATTTTATTTGGGATTTTAAAAAGCCTCTAGGTATTTTTCCAAGATATAATTAGTAAAATTGAGTTTAGTCACTCAGTAGGGTTTTTGAACGATTAAAATTATATTTTGTGCATATTAAATTCTGATAAATTTAAAATAGGTACCATTTGTGATTTATGATATGTGATAATTTTCTCTGACTTTTCTTGAAGGTTTTCATAATTATAAATGGTTATTTTGTCCGAATCATGTTGCTGAGGGTTAAGGACTATTTAATTAAAAAAGGAGCCTTATGAATGTTTTAAAATTCTAAGAATATATATGTGTTAACTGAGACCTATGGAAATATCTCTGTGAAAGGATTTGTAAAAAGGACTATTTTTACTTAGGTAAATAAATAAAAAATTGTGGATTCTTGAGTTGGTCCAAAAATATTTTTTAAACTAAATAAAATATTTATACTTATAATATTCAACTGAAAAATGTATGAGTTGAAACCAGAGTAATGGAGAGTATCTGTACCAAATTTCATGATATTATGAGTTCTTTAAGTATGTCAAATAATTCTTGTACTAGTATTTTCAACTTGAGTTACTTGATGAATATGACATGAATTGTTGGAAATGCAAATATGAGAGGATGTTCTACCTTAGAAGGAGAATAACTCTAGTTATTGTGTATTATGTGATGTTGATATGTGATTAAATATTCCTTGTGAATCATGCATTTTTATAACTAACATCTAAGACCTGAGGAGTGTGAACCTTGGACACCAACTATTGGGGTTGGTTGTATTTGTGTGATTGGTTGATTGGATGTTGTGATTATTTGTTTGTTTTAGGGAAGCAAGGATGGTGAGTCCTTGTGGGGAGCAAATGGACTCTGATGGAGTGCATTTGTGAGATTAAGACGTAGTCTTAATTAATAAATGAGATCATTAAGAAATTAATGAATAAATTAATACTAAGAGTGAGAATTTAATAACAAATTGATGTAATGAGATATAAGTGAATAAATCATTGGACTTAGACTTAAAAGTAGGAACCTTGCAATGAATTGGAGTAGTATATTTAATTGAAGCATAATACTTGAGTGTATATGAGAATTACATAAGACTTAATAAAACTTGATGGGGTGGGGTCATAAACAGTATTCATGATAGGCGTGCGATGCTTAATGCACGCATTGCTTTGTTTGGTGTGTTCAGTGAGATGTGAAAGGAAATGATTTCCTTCGACATTGGTACAAGTGAAATTGACATGTTTGGACGTGATTACGATGTTGATGACACATTTTACGAGAAAGGCATTCTTGGTGAGAGTTGGTCAAAGGAACCAATTGGAATGGGATGTGCATTAATATTTCCAATTGCATGTGTGGTGACGAACAAGGCAACGAAAACTACTTACTTAGTGTAGTGAGGTAGACATGTTGGTGTTGTGGACGAGGAGTTCACGAGGCAATTGGTGGACCATCGTTCAATTTTTGCAATAGTGGAAAGCGCACAACCCATTGAAAACATAATCCCTATTGAAGGAAACGCTGTTGAGGAATCGATCCTTAGAGTGTGGATGACCACAGAATGGTATTTGAGAAATGGTCGCAGGCATGGTGTCTCAGGGGGTATGGCGTTGGGTTGTGGCTTTGGGTCACATAACTGGCTCAGCGACCTCGACTAAGTGCGATGCATTTTCAATTGGTGAGAGCCCTATCAACCAATGACGAGAATGGTGTACTCCCAACAGTCATCCACCTAAAGTGTAAGACCACTGTGTTTGTGGAGTTCTAGTGGCAGTAGGCTCGAGTCTTGCAAAGTTGTGCAAGTGTAGAAATGCATAGGTTTTCAATGATATCATGAGTGTGCCACTGTGGTGTAGATGTTGTTTGTGTATGTGGTCGGAAGGCTGTTTGATTGTTGGTTTTTGGGAGGAGTGGAAAACTCACTCTATACATTTTGTTTTCAGATGGAGACAAATGTTGCATGTAATCGACTAAGATGGAATGGAATGACTACGACCAACATTGATGATGTGGAAAGACTTGTTCGAGAATAGAAGGCCTTCGAGGTTACTTTTCAAGTTCTTAGTGAGGGCTGGGAGTTAAATTCTTTTAGTTACTACCTTGAGTCTTAGTATGGTTCTTGTGTAATAAATGGTAGATTAGATCTTAATTTTATGGTCCTTATGTTGTTGTATGTGACTTAGATGACTTATGTCTCTTTTCCAAAGATGTAAAGGTGTAATCATGTTTCTGTTTATGGAATTATTTTAAGGCAAGATTCTGGTATTATTTCATGCTTACCAATGTTTTAGTATCATTTGGAATCAAACATTTTGTAAAAAGTAAAAGGTTTTTGTGAATGATATTTGTTAATGAATACTTATTTTTAAGAGAATGATAGGTGTATTGAAAGTTTCTTGTAATTAGTTTCGAGGCAAGAGGAAAAGAAAAATACATTTCATGTTTTGATAATGCGTTAACGGATCAAGTTTTTAATTAAATCCATATTTTTGAAGAATAAAATACAAAGTTTAGGAATTTATAATTTTAAGGTGTTACTGGTGATGTTTTGGAGAATTTGGAATAATATCAAAATTGACAACAGAATTGTCTTCATCAATATTCAAAGAATTGTCTTTATCACCAATATTCAAATTTGCCAGTGTGAAAATCCTTTGCCAAAATAAGTTGCATACTTTTACTTTAAATTTGTGATTTCAACATTTAAATCTAATTTGAACAATGAAAATCCATCATATGAGGGGAGCTAATCTGTTCCTGGTAGCCTTCATCCCAAATGATAACTCTACACAACTCTACACCTTCTTCATCATCAACTCCCTCGCATTTCCCACAATGGCTCCACTCAAAGCCCATTCGTTCTTATTCATCTCCAACTTTATCTTCTCCTCCCACCATGACCTAGTTTCTCCTAGGCCTTGGGTGTATGGGCAAAGGGCTCAAAGAGTGGTGTCGACGATGATGAAGGTCATGTTGGTGTTGGGCATCCAAATCTGAAACCAGACTGTGTTGGTGTTGGACATGATCCTACTCAACGCAAGATCCATCTGTGTTAGGTTAGGGTTTGGGTTCAATTTGCCTCCGCATACAAAAGTCCACTTTTTATAGAGAGAGAGAGAGATGGGTAATGAGGGTGATGAATTTGTTTCTAATTTCTTCAATTTCTTGTTTTCATTGTTGAATATGTTTTGTAATTAGTGAGAGAGTCCTTGGATTTTCCCTTTTTGAATTTACATTTCATTTTCTTCAATTTATTTTGATTGTTGTTGTTGTTTGATTTTTTTGATTTGCTATTTTCTTGCTTTCTCATGCACTTGATTGCCAAGGTAGGGGCAGTGGAGATTGGCACCAGTTGTGTGAGGTACAATACAAGTCAATGAGGTATTGAAGATTCATAAAAAAAAATGGATATTGAGGGAGAAGAAGAGAGGAATGGATATATCTAACAGAAAAAAAAATAGAAAAGTTGATGCATAATATTTTGTATGTGTTCTACATTTGAAATTGTTTATAGGGTAAATTTCTATTTAATTTAATCATTTTTGTGCTTGAATTTGTATTTGAAATATAACAATTTCCTACGATTTTAGACGTTAAAAGATGTTTAGGACCTTTTAAACAAGATATTCAAACAATTTATGGTGGTTTTTTATTGCCAAAAAATGTAATAAAATAAATTAATAATAAAAACAACGATGCATCCTCACTTTACGATCAAAATGGATGGAAATGACTAAAACATTAGACATAAATTTTTTTTTATGGATGTTGGTCGGTCTTCAAAAAGTTTAGGTACCAAAACCATAAATCTCAAAAAGTTTAGGGATCAAACACGTAATTTACCCATTTTTTTTTTATGAGAACAAGAATCTTGATGTAATTCTTGAAATGAACAATTTTATGGGTAAAATTTGAATATTCAAATTTCTAATTTCTAGAGGAAAATTTAATTTTGTTAAGTGTGTTAATAAACTAAAGAGAGAAATGTTGAACATAGAAGGGGAAGTGTTGGCCAAAGGTAAAAAGAGACGAAACCAAATAATATATTTCAAATAGAGAAATCTATTGAAGAAAGAGAAAACAATGAGTGAACTTTATTGTAGGGAGGAATTGATGAAGTGGATCCAACAGGGAGAGTGTATCGTTAAAAAAGAGAATAACATGAAAATATTAAAATATGAAAAAAAAAATATTGATTTACTTAGATGGTGTACATAAACCTTAAACGATTACTATAAAGAAACAAATAGAGTATTATTTTTAATATTTTATTTTTAATTTTAGTTTTAGCATTTTTCATATTTTGTTAGGCTCATAAGCTAGTTTGTCAACTCAAGTCTTAGAGACCAATATAGACCAATCTATGTTGGTCTATTATTTCATGGACCTACCCGGTTCTACTCATTTATTCACAAGCATATATAAATCAAATTTATGTATATCAAGTTAACTTATACTAACTATAATCATTTTATATTAGAGGTGTAAGTAACTCGAGTTGGGTTAGATTTGGTCTAAATGAAACATAGTTAGGTTTGATTTGTTGTTATTTGTTAAGCAACCCAACCAAAAAAACTAGGCGTAAAAGTTTTAATATTAAATAATGCAAAGAAAAATTTAATATTGTTCCATGTGTTAATTAAATCATGGAGAGGAAATGCTTTGAATAGAGAAGTGAGACTTTGATCCAAGGTGAAAAGAGAAAAAATTAGATAATTTATTTCATATAAAATCTATCAATGAAGAAAAGGAGATTGATGAATGAGTGTTATTGTAGATAGAGGAATCAATAGAATAAATGTAGTGGGGAGAATGCATCAATAAAGGGACATACTGGGAAAATGATTTATAATTTTATTTAAAATAAAAAAAAAGTTATTTATTTTCTTAGTTGGTGTGTATAAACTTTAAACGACTCATATAAAGTAACATGTGGAGTATTATTTTTTATATATTTAAGGTAAATAACCAAATTCGTCCTAGAAAGTGTAAGACGTTGACAAATTCGTCCCTGTTAGATGATAAATTAAAATTTAGTCCTTGAATGTGTAAAAAGTGCAGCATAATTAGTCTTTCTGACAAGTGCTATCTGTTATGTTTAACGTCCACGCCTATGTTGCATCTTGATACTAATTTGTTACACAAAAGAGTGTCACTTGGGTTGCTGACTCACAAAAGATGCAACTAAGTAAGTCTGATGCTTGAAAAATTTATAACTTATTGACAAATAAGTCTTTGAATAATGTCACTTAATGTCATTATAGACCTTGAATGATACACTTATTGTCAATAGAGTCTACGAATCAAAGTAAAATCAACCTAAATGTTAGACATAATGGACGGAACTTGACGACAAGACTAATATGTTGCACTTTTTACACATTCAAGAACTAAATTTAATTTATCAGGGAAGAATTTGTCAGCACATTGCACTTTCAAGGACAAATTTTACTATTTACCCATATATTTATTTAAAATTTATCTTTATTTTAAACCTTTTCATATTTTGTTAAATTCACAAGCTATTTTACCAACCCAAGGACTAGTACTAAACCACTCCATGTTGGTCTATTTATTTCATGGACTAAGCCTATTTAACTCATTTATGTACAAACATGTTTAATTCAGTCATAAGTTGACCCAATAGACCCATATGGCCAATTATAATAATTTTAATAGAAATGCTAGAAACACACTCTCTTTGATTTGTAAAAATTTATCGAAAATCATAAAATTGGGTGGTCTCCACATCAAATTGGGTGGGTCCCACATCCTATTTAATGACTCTCTCTCTTGATGTTGTAGTTACCAATGAATTTCGACCAATTAAAGGGAGTGTGTCTAAAAGACTGTGTTTGAGAATGTGACCATAACACTCCTCTAATTTTAAATTAGGGGTGTAAGTGATTTGAGTTGGGTTAGATTGGGTGTAGTTTAAGACTCAATCGAAAGAGATACAAAATTGTGTTAGGTTTATTATCTTTTGTTAGGAAACCCAACCTAGCAAAAAACTTGGGGATACAAGTTTTAATATTACAAATTATAAGAAAAAAATAATTTGGCTAACTGTGTTAATTACATACTTGAATAAGGAAAGGGAACTTTGGCCAAATGTGGAAAGAGAAGAAATCAAACACTTTATTGTAGTGGAGGGTGTACTGACAAATGGGTAGAATAAGTAAGAGATTTACAATGTACAATTTCATTTAAAATAAAATAAATTATCTATTTCTTGATCGTGTGTATTAACCTTAAACCACTAATGTAAAGAAACATATGTAGTATTATTATTTTTATATTTTGATTTTTGATTTAACATTTTTCACAATTGGTTAGGCTTATAGGCTAGTTTGTCAACCTAAGGACCAGTTTATACTAGGCATGGCAATAATATGCATACCCGTGGGTACCACCCCGGTCCCGATCTGAGTTTGAAGGGGATTTCTCACTTTAACTGGGTACGGGTACAGGTATAGTAATACTCTCCTTTTCTAATCGAGGACGGGGACGGGTATGGGAACACACCTCCTTGCCCCGTCCTCGTCTCCGTACTCGCAAAGTATAATTACTAAATTACCCTATTTTAATTTCTATTCTAAATTTATCTTGTGCCCTTTCTCTCAGACTTTCACACACCTAACCCAAACCCAAAGAACCCTAAATCTCTTATCTTCTTCCACGAACTACCCCTCTCCCTCTCCTCCGGCGGCGGCAACGTGCCTTCTCCTTCGATAGTGGCGCACATGGCTCGTCCTCCTCTCAACTTCTGCCCTTCTCTCACAAACCCAAGCCAAAAACCCTAAATCCTTATCTCTTTCCATGAACTTCCCCTCTTCCTCTCCTCCAACAATGGTGCATCCTCTCCTTCTCCCTCTTCTCCAGCAGCAATGCGCACGACTCATCCTCCTCCCATATATTTGGTAAGCTAACAAGATTCTTGTATAAAACACTTAGAACATGGAAGTTGTTAATGAGGAATTAAACCATGTAAGTATTATATTTTAGTTTATAGTAGGGCAGTGGTAGAAAGTGATGAACAATGCAAGTACTTTTGATGACCCATCTAGAGTGATGAACAATGTTGGGCATTTGCATTGTGTCTACATGAATTACATTAACTCTACTAGATTTATTCACCTGTGGAATAAGAATAAGGCTTTTATTGTCATTATTGTTGTTATTAGTTTTCCATTTTGTCTTTGTATTAAATACTCTACTGCTTTAAATTAATTGTAAGAGTTTATGTTGTTCTATTGACAATAATAATTTGCTCACCAAACTTACCAAATAAAAGTTTTGTTGTTTGTTTCATTCATATTCTAATCCCCGTAATCAACTAACATATATGGCTAATTTGAGTATCTAGTTTCTTTTTTATATTATTATTATAAGCCTAAAATATGTTTTAAGACTGTGATATATATCTTAATTTTGTAATTGCTCTCTAATAAATTTTTCATTTGTTATTGAAATGTTTTTGTTTAAGGCATAAATCCTTTGATATGTCAATCAAAGAATTTTTCAAGTCCTTCAATTTGACTTTTGTGCATAGATTTCTCATTTGTATCTATTAGACATTTTCTGGTTTGTATATTTAAGTAAATGGGATATTTAAGCTCCAGTCGATGCTTATTTTCAATTCTGCATAGTTGGGTGGTAAGATAGATTCTTTAGTATGTGAACTACAGCATCTCACTTTTTTAGACCTCGTATATAACTATTTAGAAGTTGAGATTCCAAATTACATTGGTTCACTTGATCAATTGATACTATTTAATCTTGTACGGAATGGACTTGTTGGTTTGAAAACTTTCTTAAAGAAATGCACTAAGTTCTTCTTAGGAACCTAGTTTTACAAAATCAATTCTTAGGATTTTATTTGTGCAAATAACAAGTGAAAAACTTTTCTACTTGAGCCTTCTCCTTTATTCATGGAGATATGTTCCAATGTAATTGGCTTACAGTTTCATTCATTTTTTGAAAATTTCATTATTTGTTGCTGTTTCTAAAAGGCGTGTTTAATAATTAGCTTTCACATTGCCTTATAATTTATTGTTATTATATTACTACCTTGTCTCACTTGGTGATAATTCTACTTTCTTCAAAAACTCCATTGTATTGTCTATCTTAGTTCCTTTTTCAAGAAATAAAGTTTTGAGGACATGAACACTTTCTTTAAAAAAAAATGCACTAAGTTCTTCTTGGGAACCTATTTTTACAAATTCAATTCCCAGGATTTTATCTGTGTAAATAGCAAGTGAAAAGTCTTTCTGCTTGAGCCTTCTCCTTTATTCATGGAGATATGCTCCAATGTAATTGGCTTATAGCTTCATTCATTTTCTTAAAATTTTATAATTTATTTCTGTTGATAGAAGGCGTGTTTAATAATAGCTAGTTAGCTTTCACAATGCCTCATTTTAAAGTAATTAGTCAAAGATTAATGTATTTTTGTATTGAAGTGCACAACACTTAATTGGTATTTGAAATTTTCCTTATAGGCTTTATGACCACCTACAACGAAAAATTAATTCAATGTGTGATGTATAATTAACTGGTGATGATCATGTGTTTTGGGAATTAAGATAAGAGTTACTTGGGGGTGTTTTTGGATTAGTTTCCCACTTATGAGTATTTTAAACTAAGATAAGGCAACTTGTAAATTAGTGCTAGCTACTTCTTGTTTATTGTTTCTCTCGGTTTCCATTTTTTTTTAAATATATTGACATTAAATTTTGCATAGAATATGAGTTCTCAAAATCAAGAACCAACTCCAAAATCTTCTCAACAACCACAAACTACATGTGAAGGTTCTACACAAATACCTACTTTGGAAGAGCTTGATCAAGATGAGTCATCAACACACACAGGATCAAGGAGGCTGACAAGTGTAGTGTGGAAACATTTTGAGAAGGTCAAGATAGATGGGAAAGATAAGGCTCAATGTAGATATTGCAAGAAATATCTTGGAGGAGAATCAAGGAATGGAACAAAACACTTGCACTACCATATGGAGAGATGTCTTGTAAAGATTGTCCAGACAAGAGGAAAGAGGGGGCAGACAATGCTTTTTTCTAAGGGTGCAAATGGTAAAAGGAAATTAGCTTATGGAGGTTACAATGAAGCAAAAGCAAGGAAGGAGCTTGCATGTGCAATCATCATGCATGATTATCCACTCTCAATAGTGGAACATGTTGACTTTAGGAGATTTGTGGCTGCTGTTCAACCATTGTTCCTAGTTCCTTCACTTACACTTCAAAGAAAGATATCTTTGGTGTCTATGAAGAAGGAAAACAAATTTCTTTCAAGTTGTTAGATGCAAATGATGGAATAGTGGCAATTACAACAGATATGTGGACCGCAAGCAATAAAAAAAAGGATATATGATTGTCACGGCTCACTACATTGATAACAATTGGACCTTACAAAGTCACTTTTTGAGGTACAAATATTCTTTATAGTTTTATTTATTTATTATATCTTGTGTTTTTTTTTTTTTTTAATGTTAATCTTGGTATGTATTAGGTTCATATATGTTCCTGCACCTCACACAGCTGATAGACTTTGTACTACATTAGTTGATTGTTTGTTTGATTGGAACATTGAGACAAAAGTGTCAACTATTATGATTGACAATTGTAGTACAAATGACACTATGATTGACAAAATTAAGGGTAAGTTGCAGTTAAGTACTTTAATTAAAGATGGGTCTTTACTTCACATGTGTTGTTGTGCACATATCTTAAATTTGATTGTTAAAGAAGGATTAGGAGTTGTGAAAAAGGGGGTAGAAATATTTGAGATAATGTAGCATATTGGACCGCAACACCTAAAAGGATAGAGAAATTTGAGGAAAATGATAAACATTTGTGATGTACTTACACCAGAAAGTTATGTTTAGATTGTCCAACTAGATGGAATTCCACTTTCAAGATGCTTGATATTGCTATATGTTATAAGGATGTGTTTTGTCGTTTAAAGTTGCGTGAACCTTTATACACTTGTTTGCCAATTAATTTGCAAAAGATGTTTGTGGGAAGTTGAAAATCTTTAATGATATCACAGAAATCATTTCTGGCACCCAATACCCAATTGCCAACATGTTTTTTTTCTAAGATTTGTGAGTTAATATTGCAATAAATGAATGGATTAAGTCCCCTAAGCTAGTTATTCAAGATATGACACAACAAATGTTAATCAAATTTGAACAATATTAAGGTGTCATCCATGATATAATGGGAGTTGCTTGTGTTTTAGATCTAAGATACAACATGGGATTGATTGAATATTACTTTGGTAAGTTGTATGGGTTGGATGATGTTTAAAAGAGAATGAAGCTTCTAGTGACACCCATCATCTGATGTGGGAAGACTTGTTGGTGCTGATTTGACTGAATTTGTAAAGTACATGGCTTCAAGGAAAAAGGCTAAAACTGTATTTAAAATTGAATTGGATCATTACTTGGAGGAAGATAATTTACCAATCACATCAGATTTTGATATCTTAAATTGGTGGAAATCTAATGGGTTGAAGTATCCCACACTACAAGCCATTGCAAGGGATATATTAGCTATTCCGATCACTACTGTAGCTTTTGAACCTACATTTAGTACTAGTGGTCAGATATTAAGTCCCCATCGCAGTCGACTTCATCATACTACTTTAGAGGCTATTATGTGTGCTAAAAGTTGGCTATGGAGCGTAGAGACTAATGGTAAAGTTATCATTTCTTACTTAAATTATTTGTCAATTACCAATTCTTTTTCTAGTTTTAATTTATCAATTGTCACTTATTAATCTACAATTGAATTTTGTAGCTTCTAAAACAGTTGAAGAAGCAAATACTATAATGAATGAAATTGAATCTGATGATGAAGGTACATTCTATTTTGATTTTACAATTTTTCAATTTTGTTGTTCATATCTGATTTTCATTTTTCTAAGTATAAATGGCTTTGATGAAAGTGGCATTAATCAACTTCTACAAGATTGATAAATGTTACTGTTGTTTGGTAAATTTATAACTATGCTCATTTAATTAATTCTTCCATTTTTATTATATATTGTATTTTAGGTTTAGAAAGTTACAATTTCATTGTGTATATCTAATTTATAATTTTAATAAATACAGGTGAATTGGAGCTTCATGAAGTTTGACACTATTCAACATTTACAAGATTTTATAAATGTGTGGACTTTTAATTTAATTATGTGATTTCAATATTTGATTACAATTTAATAAACTAAGATATTTGTTTGAGGTTCATGTAACTAATAATGTATTTTGAATTTATGTTAGTGATTTAATATATTATTAAATTATTGTTAAATATGTATGTGTTGCTAAATATTTTATACAAAATTATGTTAAAAAAATTATTTAATAATTTTTTTTTGAAAAAAAAAATAATGAAAAGGGGATGAGGACAGATAAGGTATACCCAATCCTCGTCGAGGACGGGGATGGGGAAAATAATCTCATACCTGCCGGGGGACGATTTTACGGGAGCAAGGACGGGGACGAGGAACCATAAACTCGTCCTCACCCTGCCCCTTTGCCATGCCTAGTTTAGACTGATCTATGATGGTTATGACTCATATCTAACTATTATCATTTTATATTAGGTGTGTAAATGATTTGAGTTAAGTCAAGTTTGATATAAACCAAGACTCAATCCAAAGAAACATAGTTGAGTATGGTTAGGTTTGCTATCTTTTGTTAAAAAAATTAAGGGTAAAAGTTTTAATTTAACAATTGTAAGGAAACAATTATTTTATTCAGTGTGTTAATCAAATTGAATAAAGATGCTTCAATAGAGAAATAAAACATTGATTCAAGGCAAAAAGAGAAGAAATCTACAAATATTTTTCAAATACATCTATGAATGAAGAAAGAGAACATGGTGAGTGAATTTTATTACAAAGAGAGAAATTGATACAATAAATGCAATGAATGAGGTGTATTGACAAAGGGGTAGAACAAGAAAAAAAATTACAATTTAGAATAAAAAATTATCTTTTTCGTTGGTTGATGTGTATTAACCATAAACCACTACTGTAAAAAAAATGCAATATTATTATTTTTATTTATTTAACATTTTTCACATCTTGTTAGGCTCATAGGCCAGTTTGCCAAATCAAGCGACTCAGATTGATGTATGTTGGTTTGCTTATTTCATCAACCATTTTGATTTAAATTATCTATATGCATACAAATTGGTTTGTTTCTATTTCATATTTTGTTAGGCTTATAGGACTAGCTTTCAAACTCAAAGACTAACTCATATTGATATATGTTGGTATGTTTATTTGAAGGACCAATTTGATCTACCCATTTATGTACAAACATATTTAGATTAAATCTATGTAGATGAAAATGGTTTTATATTAAGCATGTAAGTGTATGGAGTTAGATCAGATTTGATCTAACTTATGGCTTAACTTAATGAAACATAGATGGTTACATTTATGTTTGTTATCTTTTGTTTGAAATTTAGAGGGGGGGGGGGGGGGGGGGGGGGGGGGGGGTATAACTTAGTTGGTTGAGTAAGGTGTATGATGTTGTAAATTCATTGTTACAATGTGTAATTCCTACAAATATAAAAAGAAATAATTCAAAGAAACAAACTTATGAAGGTTTTTTCATATATTTTTTGTATTTCTTTGATATAATGTAATACAATAACTTTTATCATGTATAACAATTAAATTAAATAACATCAAATGCATTAGCTTAAATATTCACATTCCATTGAAAATAAACATGAGATAATTTTATATTTTATATTTATAACATAAGAAACATATATTTTAATAGAAAATTGTTTTATTTTTATTTTCATAACCCACATACCTAATAAGACAAAAAAGCATAACAATATCATCATGTTTAACAATGATGTAAAACTACTTGAATTATGTTTCCCAACTCATCTAAAAAATTAAATACTTTCTCTCTCTTAATTACCATGTCACCCTCAATCCTTTCATATATATCCCCTTTTCCCCAACCCATCTTTCATATTTCACATTGCATTTTGAGAATTCAAGGTCCCTTTCTTTTCTTTATTTCCCCCAAAACACAAGAGTTTTAGTATGGCCATGAATTTCATGGGATTACCAAAACAGGACGATCAAAAGATCATCCAAGAGGCCGCATCGGAAGGCCTTAAAGGCATCGAGAACTTGATCTACACCCCGTCTCGCCAGTCCTCTCACTTGAACATCGACTTCCCTAGTATTACAGTTGCCAAGTTCAAGAAACTCAATTCTCTTTTGACTCGAACCGGCCATGCCCAATTCAGACGTGCCCCAATTCATCCATCCCTGACGATTCACTCACCCAATCTGATTCACAACAATGCCTATGCCTCGTCAATTCAACTCCCTCCCCCTTTTCCTATACCATCACAGAACCCTAACATTTTCATGATGTCACAATTACCTTCTCCACCGCCGATGCCCATTCATCGTGTAACGCCGACGAGCGTGACACTTGATTTGATGAAGCCGCACAACGCGCTTATGAGCATTAAGGCAAAATCCATTGAGTTTGAGATCTCAAAAGAGACCTACAACGTCTCCCCAAACTCCTCCTTCATGTCCTCTGCCATCATTGGCAATAGAAACATCCCCAGCGAGAAGATCTTCCTCCCTCCACGGCCACCATCGACAACTACCTCCATCGAAAAACTGCCAATAATCAAGAAGCGGTGCCTCGAACACCACAACCACACCAACTACATCTCTGGCTCCAGCAAGTGCCACTGTGTTAATCAAAGGTAACACCCGTCTCGTAACTCTAAATTTGTTGACTAGTATAATATTTAATATTTTAAATTTAACTCCTAACAAAGGCATTTATTGATAATAAAATTAAAAAGGTGCATGTCGTAACTTTTTAATGTTGTTGACTGAGTGTTTTCAAAATTTATTAATTGATAATATAAAATATGAAATGATTTTTCTACCTTTTAAAATAATTTAAAAGTCTAAATTTTTATCTAATTACATACTATCTTAGTAAATTAATTTGTTAACACAAGAAATTATAAAATACTATGATAATCAAGTATTTTATTAGTGATTAAAAATAATTATTAAAGTAAAGCAATGATTTGTTGATTTATTAATTTTTGCAATAATTATTTTAAAAATCATTCTATTAGCTATGATTTATTATTGAGGATAAAGTTAAATTTTACATTAGTGTTTATCAAAATTAAAATCATTAATAATTAATATTATTTTATCTAATTTTATGTTTATGAATAATAGGATAAGGCACACGGTGAGGGTGCCGGTGATTAGCTCAAAGATTGCCGATATTCCAATGGACGAGTACTTGTGGAGAAAGTACGGCCAGAAACCGATCAAGGGGTCACCATATCCAAGGTAAGTGATTTTGCATTTTAACTGTTGATTTTATTAAAATTTTTACTTATCAGAAGACCTGTTCCTTGTTGCTGAATTTGTTATTTTCTCATTAGGAGTTACTACAAGTGCAGCACGATGATAGGTTGCCTAGCAAGGAAGCATGTGGAGCGAGCCTTAGATGATCCTGCAATGTTGAAAGTGACATACAAGGGGGAGCACAAGCACGTGGTTTAGGCCACGATCCAGGAGAATGCAATTAGGGCAGTGGATTGGGTGTTCGAGTCAACATAGAGGGGGGGGGGGGAGAGTGATATTGACAAAATAAAATAGAATAAGAAATTGGGAAGTGGAGTGGAGGAGGACTTTTGTTTTTATAAAACAAATATCATTATCATTATCATTATCATTATTATTATAATATTTTTTTATTTAACATTTTCATAATTTGTTGATGAAGTTGACCTCTATACTCGACTATAATAATTTCATATTAAGCATGTAGGTGCAGAGGTGGACCTAGGTTCACCTTTGGGGGGCCATGGCCATCTTGAATTTTTTCAATTTGTATTTTTCATAAGTATATAATGTTTTAAATTTTAATAATAAAATAATTATTTAAATTTAAAATTTAAAATCTAAACATATATTTAAGTTTTTATTATCTTTATTTATATTTTTATAAAATATTTTATTCTTATTTATAATATCTATGATTTAAAGTTAGTACATAATAGTATACTAATTTTATATAGTCGGATATTCACAACCCTCCATTTATATAACTTTTAAAATAATTTTATAAATTTCAACTAATTTATCATAGATGGAGGATTGTGATTGTCTGACAAGGTGTAAAACTAGTTTGCACTATCAATGCATTACCTTTAAACTCAATATTCATTATGAAGACATTAGTATTTATTATTTTAAATAAATATATTATTTATTATGTTTTAATCTTTGTTAAGGAGATACATCTCCTATGTTTAGATAAAATATTTAGGCATATATTTTTTATTTTAAAATTTTTTTATGATAAATTTTTGTTGTTATTTTAAAAATTGTAATAAATAATTTATTTGAAATCACATAACTTAATAATTTCCTTTTTACTGAATTTTTTCTTTTATATTAATTTATTATAATTATGTAAGGATTCAATACTATTTATAATTACATTTGTAAATGAGACAAATTTATTTCCATGTATAAAATATTGACAAGTTAAACTTTAATACATATGAATAAATTTTTTCTCTTTCTATCATTTTTCTTCTTGTACTTTTTTCCTATTCATTATTCTTCTCTCTTTCTATCATTATTTTTCTTATACCATTTTTTTTATAAGTTAATAGTTATTTTTTTATGGATAAATTAATAGTTAATGATGACATGTAAACTTAGTAATTGACATCTATAACTTTAGGTCTTTTATAAAAGGAAGTTTAGTTTATTTCCCATGTCACTATTTTTTAATTATATATTTCTTAATTTACTTTGAAAAAAAAACACATATTTTTAAATATTTACATAAAATTTAAAAAATATATTTTTAATTAAATTTTAATTTTAAAATTTGCCCCCCACCTCTTTGCCCGTGTGTAAGTGGCTCAAGTTATGTCATATTTTATCTAATTTAAGACTTAGCCTAAGGGAAATATAGTTTGGTATACTTAGGTTTGCTGTTAAAAATATTGGGGGCAAAAGTTTTAATATTAACAATTGTAAGGAAACAATTAATTTTGTTAAATTTTTTAATTAAACAAAAAAAAAAGATTGTTTAATAGAAAAGGGAAATGTTGACTCGAGGTGAAAAGAGAAGAAATCAATAAATTTATTTCATCTAGATAAATCTATCAATGAAGAAAGAGAACTTGGTGAGAGAACTTTATTATAGAGAGATAAATTGATGTAATAAATACAATGGATAAGGTGTATTGGCATACGAGTAGAATAAAAAAAAGATTTATAATATAAAATAAAAAAAATTATCCATTTCCTTGGTTGGTGTGTATTACCTTAAACCGTTAATGTAAAGAAATATATGAACTATTAATAATTTTTTATTTTTTATTTTTATATTTTGTTAGGCTCATTGGCTAGTTTGCCAACTTAGACTAATATATGTTGGTTTATTTAGTTGATGCACGAATTTGAGTCAACCCATATTTATGTACATGCATATTTTGATAGATGAAGTTGATACATATATCCAACTCTAATAATTTTATATTAAGCCTGTAAGTGACTCGAGTTAGGTTATATTGGATCTAATTTAAGACTCAACCCAATGAAATATAGATGAGTGCAACTAGATTTGCTATTTTTTCTTAAAGATTTGGGGGTAAAAGATTTAATATTAAAAATTGTAAGAAAAAATAATATTTGTTGTGTTAATTAAACTAAAGAAAAATATGCTTGAATAGAGACGAAAAAATATTGACCTAAGGGGTAAAGATAAAAAAAAAAAAAAACATATTATTTGATAGATAAATCTTTCAATGAAAAATAGAGAACTTGGTGAATGAACTATATTATCGAGAGAGGAATCAATGCAGTAAATGCAATTATTAATCCTAAACCGCTAATATAAAAAAACATATGGAGTATTATTTTTATAATTTTTATTTATTTAACATTTTCATAATTTGTGACACTCATAGGCTAGTTTTCTAACTCAAAGACTAGCTCTATGTTGGTTTATTTATTTCATGGACCAATGTGTTTTAACCCATTTATGTACATGCATATTTAGATCAAGCCTATGTAGATCGAGTTGATCCATATATAGTCATTTTATATTAATCATGTAAGTGACTCGAGTTATGTTAGATTTGATCAAATTTAAGACTCAACCCAATAGAACATAAAATGACTATAGTTAGTTTCCAATCTTTTGTTAAAAAAATTGGGGGTAAAATATTTAATAATAGAAAATTATAAGGAAAAAAATAATTTTGTTTAATGTGTTAATTAAATTGAAGAAAGAGATGTTTTAATAAAGAAGGAAAATGTTGATCTGAGATGAATTGCTATATTTTTATTTTTATTTTCATAACCCACATACCTAATAGGAAAGAAAAGCCATAACAATATCATCATGTTTAACAATAATGTAAAATTACCTAAATCATGATTTTCAACTCATTAAAAAATTAAATAATTTCTCTCTCTTAATTACCAAGTCACCCCTCACTCCTACCATAATATCCCCTTTCCTCTAACCCTTCCACCCTTCTAAAATCCAAACTCATTTCTCTTTCATATCATGACATAACACTTTGAGAATTCAAGGTTCCTTTCTTTTTTTATTTCCCCCAAAAACACAAGAGTCTTAGTGTGGCCATGAATTTCATGGAGTTACCAAAACAAGACGATCAAAAGATCATCTAAGAGAGTGCATCGGAAGGCCTTAAAGGCATGGAGCACCTGATCCGCACCCCTTCTTACTAGTCCTCTTACTTGAACACCGACTTCCTCGGTATTATGATTGCCAAGTTCAAGAAACTCAATTCTCTTTTGACTCAATCTAGTCGTGCTCGATTCAGGCGTGCCCCAATTCAACCATCAACTCACCCAATGTGATTCACAAGAACGCATCCTCCCCATCAATTCAACTACACCCTTGTTTTCCTCAGCCATCACAGAACCCTAACATTTTCATGATGTTGCAATTACCTTGTCTGTCAGTGATTCACCACGTGTCATCGACAAGAACGACACTCGATTTCATGAAACCGCACAACACACTTATGAGCTCCAACGGGAAATCCATTGAGTTCAAGATCTTGAAGAAGACCTTCAATGTCTCCCCCAACTCCTCTTTCATGTCCTACACCATCACCGGCAACAGAAACGTCTCCAACAAGAAGATCTTCCTCCCTCTGTGGCCACTACCGACAGCCACCTCCATTGAAAACCTATCGATGTTCAAAAAGCAATGCCTCAAACACTGTGACCACTCCAACTACATCTCTGGCTCCAGTAAGTACCACTGTGTTAATAAAAGGAAACACCTAATAAATTTGTTGACTAGTATAATATTTAATGTTTTAAATTTAACTCCTAAATAAAGGCATTTATTGATAATAAAATTAAAAAGGTACATGTCGTAACTCTTTAATGTTGTTGACTTAGTCTTTTCAAAATTTATTAATTGATAATACAAAAAATGAAATGATTTTTCTACCTTTTAAAATAATTTTGAAGTCTAATTTTTTATCTGATTAAAAACTATCATAATTAACTATTTTGATAACAGAAGAAATTATAAAATATTATGATTAATCAAGTATTTTATTAGCGATTAACTTTTAATTTGTTTGGAAAGCGGAGGGAAGACTCTTTTATATATATTATCATTATTATTGGTAAGTAGTATTGGGAACATTGGGTGCTTTGTAATTTGTTTAGTGTTATTAAATATAAAAAAAAATATTTTAATAGAGAAGGAAAACATTAACTTGTGGTTAAAAGATAATTAAATGTATAATTTATTTGAGATATAATTTTTTTCAATGAGCAAAGAGAACTCGTGAGTGAAATTTATTGCACATAGAGGAATCAACGAAGTAAATGGAGTGGGATGATGTGCTGACAAATTTGTTTAACAAAAAAGAGATTTATAATTTTATTTAAAATAAATAAATTTATTGGATTATATTACCCTTAAATTGCTAATATAAAGACACATATTGAGTATTATTATTATTATTATTTAACATTTTCATAATTCGATAGGTTCATAGGCTAGTTTACCATCTCAAAGACCAATCTATGTTAGTTTATTTATTTCATGAACCAATTCAATTCTACTTACTTCTATACATGCACATTTAGTTTAGACCAATTAGATTAAGTTTGACCTATACATCCAACTATAATAATTTTATATTAGACATGTAAGTGGCTCCAGTTATGACATATTTTATCTAATTTAAGACTCAACCCAATGAAACATAGTTGAGTACAATTAAGTTTTCTATCTTTTGTTAAAAAATTTGGGTAAAATTTTTAATATTAATAATTGTAAGGAAACAATTAATTTTGTTAAGTGTTTTAATTAAATAGAAAAGAGAGATGCTTCAATAGAGAAGGGAAATGTTGACTCGAGGTGAAAAGAAAAGAACCAAATAATTTATTTCATATAGATAAATCTATCAATGAAAAAAGAGAACTTGGTGAGGAAACTTTATTATAGAGAGAGAAATCAGTGCAATAAATACAATGGAGAGAGTGTGTCAACATAGGGGTAGAAGAAGAAAAAGATTTATAAATTAAAATAAAAAAAAATCTATTTCCTTGATTGGTGTGTATTAAGTATTAACCTTAAACTGCTACTGTAAATAAATAAATGAAGTATTATCATTTTTTATTTTTTGTTAGGCTCATAGGCTAGTTTGCCAACTTAGGGACCAACTCCTACTGATATATGTTGGTTATTTATTTGATTCAGCCCATTTATGTACATACATATTTTGATAAAATCCACGTAGATGAAGTTAACACATATCCAACTATAATCATTTTATATTAAGAATGTAAGTGGCTCAAATTAGGTCATATTTGATCTAATTTAAGACTCAACCCAATAAAACATAGATGGGTACAACTAGGTTTGCTATATAATTTTGTAAGAAAAAAATAATTTTGTTTACAGTGTTAATTAAACTAAAGAAGGAGATGCTTGAATAAAGAAGAAAAACATTGAAGGGGGTAGAATAAGAAAACATATAATTTATTTCATAAATAAATCTTTCAATGAAGAAAAAATACCCACTGAGTGAACTTTAATTGTACTAACAAAAAGGTATATCAAGAAAAAAAGATTTACATTTTTCATTTAAAATAAATAAATTATGTTTTTACTTGGTTGGAGTGTATTAATCTTAAATCGCTAATATAAAGAAACATATGAAGTATTTTTTTATATTTGTTTTTATTTAACATTTTCATAATTTTTTACGCTCATAGGTTAGTTTTCCAACTCAAGGAATGACTCAAACTAATCTATGTTGGTTTATTGATTTAATGGACCAATTTGATTCAACCCATTTATGTACATGCATAGGATCAAGTTTACCTATATATCCATCTATAATCGTTTAATGTTAAGCATGTAAGTGGCTCGAGTTAGATCAAATTTGATCAAATTCAAGACTCAACCCAATGAAAATGAGTATAGTTAATTTGCTATCTTTTGTTAAAAATAAATTAGGGGTAAAAGATTTACAATACTTTAAGGAAAAAAAAATAATTTTGTTTGGTGTTTTAATTAAACTGAAGAAAGAGATGTTTGAATAAAGAAGGAAAATGTTGGCTCGAGATGAAAAGATAAGAAAATTGATGATTTATTTCAAAAAGATAAATCTTTCAAGTAAGTGAATTTTATGGCAAACAGAGGAATCAATGCATTAAATGCAGTGGGAAGGGTATACTGACAAAGGTATAACCAGATTTATTTTTATAATTTCATTTAAAATAAAAAATGATTGATTGGTAAGTGTTAACCTTAAACAAATAAATACAACGCATAAAAAAAGAATTAATGCAAAGAAACATAGGAAGTATTTTCTTATATTTCTTTGATATAATGTAGTACTATAACTTTTATTATATACAACAACTAAATTAAATAATATCAAATATATTAGCTTAAATATTGTCATTTGCTTGAAAATAAACATTAGCTAATTTTATATTTATAAGTGGAATCACCAATGCACAAACTAATTGTTAAATTAATCAAGAGTTAATTACAACAACCTCCCTTGATGTTTATTCAAATTATACATGCAACCCTTCTTCTTTTCACCCTACACAAAACCCCCAACATTTACCATCTCAATTACACTTGCACTCCCCCCCCTCTATTAAATAAAATAATGTCAATTTTGTTTAAAATATAAAAAAAAATAATTAAATACCCTTTTCTTCTTCTTCCTTAGTATGATTCCTCTATTAAAGTTGTAATTGAAACCTCCATTGTTGAAGGTAGAATGAAAAACATAATCTCAAACAAAAAATTACACAAATCTTCAAGATTAAAAGCAATAAATCTACGGAGAAAAATCAAGAATTTTTATACAAGAATGGAAAAAAAATCTCAAAAAAGAACAAAAACCTTTACTCTAAAAAAGAACACAAATCCTTTACTCAAGCCAAATACACATTAGTGGAGAAATTAAGAACACAAATCCTTTACACAATAAAAGAACACAAATTCATTACTCAAGCCAAATAAAAATCGATGGAGAAACAACAACATCTTACAAGAAAAATAAGGTTGGAAAGAAATCGATAAAGAAAAAGCGTTTTGCAAGAACATTTGCGAGATTTGCAACGAAAGGTGTTGAAGTCATCCTCAAGCTTGCTAATGTGGTCGTTACTATTGTTAGCATCCTCATCAAAGTTGTCATAGCGAATGGCAAAGGCACTCTCGATAGCATAAGCCCTCGACAAAGTGTGAAGGGATCTACAAAAATGGTGCGTAAGATCTGCAAGAACTCAAGATCTATGGAGAGATCCGAATTCCCCTTATTGGTATCGCCATCATCAGACTTGTCATTGCTGCCCCACCCCTTGACAAATAATGTGGGCGTTGAGAATCGAAGAAATGGCACCGTCAAACCCCTTACTTTCTAACCACATAGTGTTTGATTGTTCCATAGGGTTAAATGAGGTCGATTGAAATACAAGGAAGAGCATTTTTGGATTCGCAAAATAATATATATATGAAAGCTTGAACAAACAAGCTTAGAGGAGGGGGTGCTTATGTAATGTCAAAAAAAGGAGAGGGTGCATATGTAATTTGAGTAAACCTCAAGAAAGGTCATTATAATTTGTTCAATAATTAATTAAAAATGTTTCAAAATTTAAGATTAAAATTAGATAATCATTCACTACTTTTCTCATAGAATCCTAACAAAATAATAAAGCAAGAGATCCAATTTGTAGCATAAATAGAAATAGGTAGATTGTCATTTTTCACAAAGGTGGAGGATTTAACACTATTATCCAACATCAACCCACCTGAGGAAAAATAACACAAGAGAAATCAACACAAGTTCCACATTCACAACACAAGATTAATAGAAGATGAAATTAAATTTCAAAACAAAAATTGTTTTTTAAGCAAAAAAAAAAAATGAACATGCCAATTAATCTCGTATCAAAATACAAATCAGATTGAACAAATCTTACAAAATAGAAATGGGAAAATGGAGAAACAACAAAGTTAACAAAAAAAAAAAATGAAGATCATTGTTAGGTTCTTGAAGATCATCTTCAAGAACAACGAAGGTGGCCCAAGGTGTAGTGGTGGTTGCATGAGGGAGCGCACTACTAAAAAAAATAATTTTGGAAACCAATTTATCCATCTCTAACTTCCCCATATTGGTCTGTATCAATCAGAGATTGATTTAGAATCTAGTTTAATATCTAGCTCGAACGTTGGTAGCTAATTTTTTAGACTGATTTAGATAATGTTTCACAAACCAATTCAGTGACCATTCTTTATAGAAACCATTTTAATGACTAATTTAATGACATTGGAAAAAAATTTAGAGACTAACTATTTTTTAATTTCTAAAATAGTTTCTAAAGTAGTTGTTGTTGTAACTGAAAATTTTAGTCTATAAATCAGTCAATGTTTAATAAATTTCTTGTAGTGGCGGTGGTGGTGGCTGGTTGGGCAAGAAAGGGGATGAGAAAATGGTTCTTGTTTTGAAAAGGAAAGGGAGAGTGGACATAGGATCAATGAAAGAATGGTAGAAATGAAGCTTTATGTGAATAGAAGAGAAATCAAAGACACATAGAAAGGAAGCGTAGAAATGTTGCAGGTTACTATTTGAATTTTACTAAATCTTTTGATTGTCATTTCAATAGTGTCATTGAAAAACATACACTCAATGAAAAAAAAATTATTGTTGCCTGATATTTAATATTTTTATATGTAGAAATTAAAAAAAAATGGATTAATTACTTTATTTGAACCATAATTAAGTGAAAAAAAAAATATAAAGTGTAATTTTCTTGAAGTTTCTTGTGGTTTCTTACCATTGGAGCAAAATTGTGTATGAGTTTCTTAGGAGTGACAGGACACTACAGGGACCACAAAAAGTATTGTAGGGCCCACAAAAAACAACTTAAACTTGCATTGAAGATGCTTAAAGTTGAAATGAACAGTTTCATGGGTAAATTTGAATATTAAAAATTCTATATGAAAAATTAATTTTGTTAATTGTGTTAATAAACTAATGAGAGAAATGTTGAACAAAGGGAGACATTGGCCTAAGGTAAAAAAAAGAAACCAAATAATTTATCTCAAATAGAGAAATCTATCAATGAAGAAAGAGAAAACAATGAGTGAACTTTATGGTAGGGAACAATCGATGAAGTGAATGTAGTAGGGAGAGTGTATCCATAAAAAAAAGGTATAACAAGAAAATGATTTACAATTTAATTTAAAATATAAAAATATTGATTTACTTGGATGGTGTGCATAAACATTAAACGTCTAATAAAAGAAACAAATAATGTATTATTTTTTAATATTTTATTTATAATTATATTTTTATTTTTAACATTTTTATATTTTGTTAGGCCTGTAGGCTAGTTTGTCACCTCAAGTATTAAAGACCAGTATAGACTATGGTGGTCTATTTATTTCATGAACCAACCCGATTCTACCCATTTATTCACAAGCATATATAAATTGGACCTATGTAAATCAAGTTAACCCATATACCAACTATAATCATTTTATATTAGAAGTATAAGTAACTCGAATTAGATCAAATTTGGTCCAAATGAAACATTGTTGAGTTTGGTTTGTTGTTATTTGCTAAGCAACCTAAATCAAAAATTTAGGTGTAAAAGTTTTAATTTTAAATATTGTAAAGAAAAATTTAATCTTGTTAAGTGTGTTAATTAAATTATGGAGAGAAATGCTTTGAATAGAGAAATGAGACTTTGATCCAAGGTGAAAAGAGAAGTAATTAGACAATTCATTTCATAACTAAAGAATCTAGCAATGAAGTAAGGTAAATTGGTCAATGAGTTTTATTGTAGATATAGGTATCAATACTTTTCCAACCATAAATCCACAGGCATCGTTAGGGTCACCCCGTCCAAGGTATTGTCTATTTTGGTGTTTGATAACCTTTACAGTTTTGTCCTTAAAAGGCCGCTTAGGTGTGCGATGACTATTACAATTCCTTGTAAAAGACGTCTTGGTGGGTTAAGGGAGGAGGTTGTATATAAACTCTTGTTGACCTCGACTTTTAAGCAATGTGGGACTATCTAGCATACAGAACAGATACACTAAATATACTGAGGAGGATGCACTAACAAATGGGTATACTAGGAAAATGATTTACAATTTTATTTAAAATAAAAAAAATTATTCATTTCCTTAGTTGGTATGTATAAACTTTAAATGACTAATATAAAGCAACATGTGAAGTATTATTTTTTTTATAATTTATATTTATTTTGTCTTAATGTCACTTTTAGTCCATTAAGTTTTACCTTTTTTTCATTTTGGTACATAATGTTTTAAAAGTTTCAATTTGGTACTTTAGCATATGGTTTAGGCATATTTTGGTACATTTTACTGAAAATGTTTAAAAGTTAGCGGAGTTAAGCTGATTTGTCCGTTAGTTGTTGAGTAGGATTATTAGGTAGCATCTATTTCAATTGGAACGGTGTCGTTTTGATCCATGATTGTTGGGTTTCCATCCTTGCAAAATAAGAAACTCATTTACAAGGTTTAGTGCCATTGTTACATTAAGGGAAAAAGAGAGAAAAACCAAGAGTCTTGGAGAGGGAAACCTAGTCGTCATTGTTGTCTACGCGGAATCATTGTCTTCTTTGATTGGTGTCGTGGTCTTCGTCAATAGAGGTAAAGTGCCTTACCCTCTTCCTCATTTTTTTATGCGATGTTCGTTTAGATCGTTATACACGTGCTCTATTCTTTGGGAGCAGAATAGAAAATGTGATTTCATGGTGGTTGATGTGTGTTTTGAAGTTTTTTGTTTTAGGCTTTGTGTGTGGGTTTGTTGTTTGTGTAAGAGAAAATGTTTCGAGGTTTTAAAGGGTTTGATAGTAGTGTTTTGTTCTATGGGTGACAAAACGGGTCTATGGGGTGCTTGATTTTATTTCTTGAATGGATTTTGGGGTTTTCAAATTTTGGGGTTTTGAGGTTTTGAATGTGTGTTTGTTTGTTGTTTGTATAATTCTTATATTGCTAGTTAGGGACTCAACTACCATGATTATAAGGACAATGTTATATCTATTTGCAACAAAACATGAAGTTTCCATTTGCATTCTTTTAAAACAAGTTTTGAAGTAAATTGCACTTTGTTGCTACTAGTATTTTGAATATTTTCAAGCAATCATAATTACAATAAGGATTCATATAGAGCTGGATGGAACAATTGAGTTGAATACATTTTTGTGAATTACATCTCATTAGTAAGATAGTTAATTGTAATTGGGGGAATTACTCTGAAAGTGAGCTATATAGTATAAGTTAAAAACTTACTGAAAGTAAGCTATATAATATAAGTTAAAATTAAGATGAATTTTGCATTGAGTTCCTGTTTCGAATGCAATTAGGCATTATTCTTTTCTTAGCCTTTATATCTTGATTGGTTGTCTTTTGACTATTTTTTGTTTCTAATTTTGTAGCTTTGTGAGTTTTAGTTACTCTGCATGATGTTTGGTTATTTCAAATGTATGGTGCACCATGATGGTAAATTCATTAGTAGTAGTGAGGGGTTGAAGTATGATGGTTGTGAAAGTCTTTGGGATTGCATTGAAGATAAGTGGTCGTATTTTGAGGTAATGTGGTTGTTGAAGGAATTGAATTATTCCAAGGTGGCTTTGCTACAATATCATTGTGGTAGGGAGGACTTGAATGTTGGTTTAAAGGAGTTTAATGATAATAGAGGTGCTTTAGAAATGGTGGACATTGCAGCTAAGTAAGGAGTTGTCCACCTTTATGTAGAGCATCTTGCGGTGAAGGGTTAAGTTCTGCTCTATCTTTCAAGTTGTTTTCATAATGATGTACAAGATACAGGCACTAGTGAGCACTCTTTTATGATCTTTTTCATTATTATCGACTTATTGATTATAATTTTTGTAGTTGGTTTTAATTATGTTTTTTTTTTCTTGGTGGGGTTATACTTGCAACCCCAGTTGAAACACCTGCAGCCCCAACTGAAACACCTACAACCCCAGCTGAAACACTTACAGCCCTAGTTAAAGCAATTACAGCCCCAACTAAACCACTTGTAGCCCCAGTTGAAACACTTACAGCCCAAACTGAACCACCTGCAGCCCCAGCTGAAACACTTACAATCCCAACTGAACCACTTATAGCCCCAACTGTGCGATTGCTAGTTTATGGACCAAAGAAGAAAATGGGTTGTCCAAAGGATGCTCCAAAAAAATGGCAGATGTAAAGGGTGAAGGTCACTACTAGAGTTCTGCTAAGTTCTAAGAATTTATGAAGACCATATGTGCATTATACAAATGATTCTACTATTGCTGAAACTGAACTATGCCAAGATGAAGTTAATTTAAATGATTACAAAAATATATACTTTGATGATGTAGAAGAAGAAACCAATGAAGTAGAGGAATTTGATGGGGAGTTGGTTAATATTGGAGAAGCATGTAGAAGATATCTTTCAAAAAGGAAACGAATTAGGGAGGATGAAAGTGATATGGAGTATAACTCTGAAGAATTGGAAAGTAGGCCAGAGTCAGATGTAAAATGGTTTTTGAATTTGTTATTTGTTTTTGTAGGATGACTGCTAAAAATATGTTTAAAGTTAGACACATTAATGCGTTCAGTGATAGGTTCACAGTGAACCTTACTTGAAAGGAATGCACGTGTAGAAAATAGGTGCTTACAAGTATACCATGTGTACATGCAACTACATGCATGAAACACATGAATATCAATCCTAAAGATTTCATCCCAGATTACTTTAGAAAACAACATTATGAAGCAGTGTACTAGTCAATCATCCACCTAACATTAAGTCAGAATCAATGGACCAAAACTCCATACACAAATGTACAAGCACCTCCAGTGAAGAAAATGTCTGACAGACCTAAAAAATGTAGAAGGAAGGAGCTTGGAGAATCTACATCTACAGTTAACAGGGCGAGTAGAAGAGGAGAGTAAGAAAAATGCTCAAGGTGTGGACAACAAGGCCACAAAAAAAGACTATGTCCCATCCCAGACCCTGACCTACCCCAACCACCGGCCCAGACCCAGCCACTTACCATATCCCCAACCCAAACCCAAACACAATAATTTGCCTCAACACATACCCAAGCACAACAATCTACCTCATCCTAACCACCTGCCCCATCCTAAACCCAACCTTCTTCCATAAAAACCAGAAAATCACAAAGGCAAAAACTCCAGCCAAAGAGGAAAAATGCATGAGGTTGACAGTGACAAAAATTAAAACAACTAGAGTTTGGAATTTACGTATTTTCGAACAAATTGGTAGCTGGAATTTATGTATTTTGGAACTACTTAATAGCTAGAATTTATGTATTTTGGTACAACTTAGTAGTTGGAATTAGTTTATTTTAAAACATTCTTGTTTAGTGTGCTTTGTTTTCATTTTGTTGTGTGTACTGTCTCTATTGATAGTTATATAGCACACCTTTGTTAAGCAAGTCATTTTGACTTTCAATTATGTTATGGATGATGTTCTCATTTGAATCATGTTATACAATTCTAGATTTGTTCTCATTTTTGAATCATGTTATGCAATTCTAAATTCCAAATTATATTAGTTGTAGTTCTCATTATGCAATTTTGGACTATGCTTAATTAAGTATGCTATGGTCCATAAAGTTTTTAAGTAGGTATATTTTGGTCCATTAAGTTTTTTAAAAGGTCTATTAAAGTCCATGAAGTTTACAAAAACACACATAAACTGCCATTACATTAAGCCAAAACAAGTTCATGCCATTACATTAGCAAAAATAGATTCACAATCATGCTGGATCCAATACAGCCATGGTAACAGGGACCATGACCATGGTATCAGAAAACAAAAAAAACATTAAGATTATCAACAAAACCAGCACGGTCGTGCTAGTTTTGTTAATAATTTATGTTTCCCATTACCACGGCCATAATCTTTGTCACCATGGCCCTGTTAAAGAGGAAGAAGAAGCATGGAGAGATTTGAAGAAAACAAGAAGATTTGATGATTCGAAGAAGAAGATGAAGAAGAAGAAGAAGCAGGAGGAGGAAGAAGAAGTAGAAAGAAAAAGGAAGAAGAATGGAGAACCCTAATGCTCAGATTTCAAATTTCAAATTAAAAAAATTCAATTTCAAATTAAAATCCACATCAGCACATGACATGTATATTGTGCACATGCCAACAAGGCAACTTAACGGATACCTAAGCAGACATTAACCTCTGTTAACTTAAAACTATGAAATGTACCTAAATATGCCTAAAACATATGCTAAAGTACCAAATTGAATCTTTTAAAACATTGTGTACCAAAATGAAAAAAAAGTGACATTTAATGGACTAAAAGTGATATTAAGCCTATTCATATAATTTATTTTTATTTTTAGCATTTTTCATATTTGGTTAAACTCATAGGCTAGTCTACTAACACAAGGACTAGTCATAAACCACTCCATGTTAGTCTATTTATTTCATGGACTAAGTCTATTCAACTCATTTATGGACAAACATATTTAAATTAGGCATAAGTTTACCAAGTAGACCCGTATACCTAATTATAATAATTTTAAATTAGGCATAAGTGATTTGAGTTGGGTTAGATTCGGTGTAATTTAAGACTCAACTGAAATGCTTTATTAATTTCATGGACTAACCCGATTCAATCCATTTATGTACAAGCATATTTACATCACACCTATGTAGATCAAGCTAACTCACATACTAAATTATAGAGTTGTAAAAACGGGTCGAGCTGGCCCGTTGGACAGGGTCCACCTTGACCCATCTAGTCGGTTGGTCAAGGCAACATGGCTTACTCCTTAATGAGTTCTAAAAAATGAACCTGAACCTGAACCGGCCCACTATGACTAATGAGTTAAATGGGCTGGCCAACCAACCCACTTAAAATTTTTTTAAATATAGAAAATATTTTTTTATTAAAAAAAACAAATTTTAACCTATTATATTTTAGGCTTAGTTGCACTTTTGTTTTCCCCCAAAATTTAATTTTTTGCGATTTTAGTCTCCCCAATTTTTTTTCATCACTTTTTGTCCTGCAAATTTGTTTTTTTAGCAGTTTTGGTTTCTCTATTAAAATTTTTTAGCTTACTATTTATTTAGATGTTGACTAAGCTAAAAAAAATTAACGAAGGGATCAAAACTACTAATAAATAAACAATCAACTCAAAATATTTAACGAAGAGACCAAAACTACTAATAAATATATTTGGGGGACCAAAAGTGATGAAAAAAATTGGGGACCAAAATCGCGAAAAAAAAAATTCATGGGACTAAAAGTGCAATTAAGCTTATATTTTAATTCTTAGGCATTTACTTTCTATACCCCCCAATTTATGTCCTACACCCCTCAAAACACACTAACTTGAGGGGTGTAGGAAGCTTTATGGGAGGTGCATAAAATAAAACCTCAATTCTTACTTTCCTTTGCAAGTTTGCGGGCCAACCCAAACGAACTCATGATAGGTCGGGTCCAATTTTGGGACTCACAAGAAAATTGTGGGTGCAGCTGCGAGGCGGGGATCACAATTCCCAACCTTACCCCAGCTTTCTCAAGTGAGGAAAATCCGAACCCACACTCGTACCTAATCAACTCGATTTTTTCCCGTCAAAATCAGGATGGGGGTGAGTACATCCCACAGGTGTGGGTTCAATTATCATGCCTAGATAGAGATGCTTCAACAAAGAAGGGAAACATTGGCACGAGATAGAAAGAGAAGAAATAAAACAATTTATTTTATATAAATAAATCTATCAATGAAGAAAGAGAAATTGATGATGGAACTTTATTACTGAGAGAGAAATTGATGCACTAAATATAGTGGAGATGGTGTACTGACAAAGGGGTGGAACAAGAAAACGATTTATAATTTAAAATAAAATTTTATCTATTTCCTTGGTTGGTGTGTATTAACCTTAAATAAGTAATGTAAAAGAAACATGCAATGTATTATTATTATTATGTTTTTTTTTTAACATTTTTCATATTTTTGTTAGGCTCATACTGATATATGTTGGTTTATTTATTTGAATGACCAATTTGATTCTACTCATTTATGTACACGCATATTTAGATCAAATCTGTGTAAGTGAAGTTGACCCATATATCCAACTATAGTCATTTCATATTAAGCATGTAAGTGGCTCAAGCCAGGTCAAGTTTGATCTAATTTAAGACTTAACTCAATGAAACATAGATGAGTATATTTATGTTTGTTATCTTTCAATAAAAAAATTGGGGGTAAAAGATTTGATATAAAAATTTGTAAGGAAAAAATAACTTTATTTAGTGTGTTAATTAAATTGAAAAACAATACAAGAAAAGCACTAAATTACAACAGTTAAAAATCATAAATTGCAATAATTACAACTGTTGCAAAATTTACTTGTCAACAATTGACCAACCATGGTAAAAATGGCTGTCACGATCCAATTTTGTGACGGTTAAAAAAACTATCGCTCAAACTGTTGCAATTTTTATATTGCAACGGTTCACCAAAATGTTGCAATATAAATATTGCAACAGTTTAGCTAACTGTCACAATATAGAAATTGCAATGGTTTGGTGAACTATCGCAGTGTTTTGTAAATTTTGTAAAATAATTTTGCGACAATTCTGTAGTTGTCGCAAAATATTTATTGTAACTTTTCCGTTAACTATCGCAATTTGTTTACTGCAAAGGATCTTATATGGTTCCTGAACTGTCACAAAGTATTAATTTTTTTTAAAAAATATTTTTTTATTGCAATTTTCTTTAATACTTTTGCCGTGGAATTTTTAGTACTACATAATTGATAATATATTATATTTGAATAGATAAATAAAGATAATTAAAAGAGGAATTGAAATCCATTCATGAGTACATAATAAGAGCATCCACATTTTCATATATAAAAGTAATTTTAAAGTCGATCGACAAAAAATAAGTAGTTTTAACATGTTTCTACATTGTAAATATTTAAACAACCATAACCAAAATTAGAAGAGTTAACAAAATAAAATAAAAATTAAATAGTCTTTGGTGGTGACATCGGTCCATGGTCTTCAAGCATATGACTTAACCTAAATGAGCGTCTCATATCTCTTGGAGACTCCATGTCATTAGGTGGCTGAAATGAAAGTAAAGCATAAATTAAATTATTAATATTTTATTTTTAAAATAAAGTATCACAATGTAGTATAACAACCGAAACAAAGAAATAAACTTATTTGTGTGATAAAATTATTCATACTCAATCAATCAATATACTAAACAAAGACTATATATTTATTTGCGAGACACTAGAAACATTTCAGCTCTATTGAATTTCTTTTCATGTTGCAATTCCTAAAATTATACATCATATAATAAGTATAGATAATTAAAAAAATTAACATTATTTTTCAAAACACGCCAGATTTATATATTAGTGAATTGTACCAACTCATACATTTTCCTTGCAAGTGTTTTAGAGTCTAGTATGTGAGGGGTCATTAACTTTGCACGATTCACAACATTTTTTATTGTTATATCCTACATCAATAAAGAAATGAAAAGTTAATATCACCATATTAATCAAAGTAACAAAAAGTTCAATGTAAGGTGATTACAATTGTTTTAGCACTTTGTCTATAACACACAAAAATAACCCAATGGTCTTGGTTAATTGTGGTGGATGTTGTTGGATATTTTCCTCTACAAAAAGTTCTCAATCATGATATTTATCAAACAACTTGCAATGATGGTCCTTCCATTTCTTTGCAAGGCTCCCCAAGATATATTCTTTGTGTTTTCCATCATTGACATCAAAATTTGCCTTCAAGACAATATAATAAAAGATTCTATTAATCTATAATACACAAAATAAATCAAACATATTAAAATTGCCTTAAATTATACATTATGTTAGCATAGACTTATTTTTGTACTTTGTTGGAACTTGATGTCAATCCTCATACAAGATGGGAAAGTTGCCAAAGTTGGATGCAACTTGGCCTAAAAATCCTGATAATAAAAAAGAAGAATCTCTTATAGGTTGGTTGTCTCTTTTCCACTTTGTCACTACCTTTATTGGACTATTAGTAAATGCAAACACATCTTACACCCTTATATTTGTTTATGTAACATGACCCTCCTCATCTAACACAGTAAACAAAATTACTCAAAACCTAACATTTAAAAATGAAAAAAGCTAGATGAAAAACAAAAATTGGATTACACTTACTAATAACATCCACAGTCCAATATGGAGAATTCCTTTTTCGAGTTGCATTTTCAACTACAACAGGCTCAGATTCAGGAGATAGATTAGCTTCCATCTCTTCTTTAATTGATTGAGTGTTAGGTAAAGACTCACTTTGTTGATGAGCATCTATATGTTGATGAGATATACCAACATTTTCATTTTAGGGATTTGGCGTGGAACCTAGAATCAACTTGTCTTCTACAAGTCATATCTACATTTTACATTATGTAAACCTATTAATATAATAGAATAACTTGAAAAAAGGACACAAAATATAGCAACAATTAAATTTAATATAATTAGATACAAGTAAAAGTAAGTGTTCAACATAATACTATACCCTTTCACAATATGCATATTATAAATCCATATTTTGATTATCATCTGTGACCATTCTTGCTAATTGTATATGAGTGGTATCATCCAAGAATAAAAAGATGCTCAAATAGAGAATAAAAACATTGACCCAAAGGGAAAAGATAACAAAACATACAATTTATTGAATCTTCAATGAAGAAAGATAACTTATGAGTGAACTTTATTGCAGAGAGAGGAATCGATGCACAAATGCAAATGGAAGGTATAACGATGAAAGGGTATCACTAGAACTTTTTTTACAATTTCATTTAAAATAAAACATAATTGATTGGTGTGTATTAACCTTAAACAACTAATGCAAAGAAACACCAAAGCGAATATAGCTCAGTTGGTTGAGTAGGGTGCGTGAGTGTTGTAGACCCTTTGTTACCATGTTCAGTTCCTACAAGTAAAAATAAAAACTAATGCAAAGAAATATACGAGTGAAGTTCCTTTTATATACTTGTTGTATTTCTTTGATATAATGTAGTACAATAACTTTTATCATGTATAACAATTCAATTAAATAACATCAAATACATTAGTTTAAATATTCTCATTCTCATGAAAATAAACTTTAACTAATTTTATATGTTATATGTATAACATAATAAATATATATTTTAATATAAATTATTTTATTTTTTTTCATAACCCACATACCTAATAAGACTGAAAAGCCATAATAATATCATAATCTTTAACAATAATGCAAAATTACCTAAATCATGTTTCTCAACTCATCTAAAAAATTAAATACTTTATCTCTCTTAATTACCCAGTCACCCCTCACTCCTTCCATATATATCCTCTTTCCCCTAACCCTTCCACTCTTCTAACATCTAAACCCATTTCTCTTTCGTATCTTCACATAGCACTTTGAGAATTCAAGGTTCTTTTCGTTTTTTATTTCCCCAAAAACACAAGAGTTTTAGTATGGTCATGAATTTCATGGGGTTACCAAAACAAGACAATTAAGAGATCATCCAAGAGGCCGCATCGGAAGGCCTGAAAGGCATGGAGCACCTGATCTGCACCCCTCCCGTCAGTCCTCTTACCTGAACACCAACTTCCCTGGTGTTACGATTGCCAAGTTCAAGAAACTTAGTTCTCTTTTGACCCGAATCGACCATGCCCAATTCAGATATGCCCCAATTCAACCATCCTCATCTGTTCACTCACCCAATTTGGTTCACAATAATGTGTCTGCCTCATCAATTCAACTCCCTCCTCATTTTCCTTCACCATCACAGAACCCTAACATTTTCATGATGCCGCAATTACCTTCTTCGTCGCTGATGCCCATTCACCACGTGTCGCTGACCAGCATGATACTCGATTTCATGAAGCCACACAACACACTTATGAGTTCCATGGCGAAATTCATTGAGTTCAAGATCTTGAAGAAGACCTTCAACGTCTCCTCCAACTCCTCCTTCATGTCCTCTGCCATCACCGGTAATAGCAGCATCTCCAACGAGAAGATCTTCCTCCCTCCATGGCCACCACTGACAGCCACCTTCGTCGAAAAATTGACAATGTTCAAGAAGCGGTGCCTCGAACACTATGACCACTCCAACTGCATCTCTAGCTCCAACAAGTGCCATTCTATTAATCAAAGGTAACAGTTGTCTCGTAACTCCAAATTTATTGACTAGTATAATACTTAATGCTTTAAATTTAACTCCTAAATAAAGACATTTATTGATAATAATAAAAAAAAGGTGTATGTCATAATTCTTTAATGTTGTTGACTTAGTCTTTTCAAAATTTAATAACTAATAATTCACAAAATGAAATGATTTTATACATTTTAAAGTAATTTTAAAGTCAAAATTTTTATCTGATTAAAAACTATCATAATTAATTATTTTGTTAACACAAGAAATTATAAAATATTATGATTAATAATAATTTTTTTTTATCTTTTTGGGTGTAAAGTAGAGCAATGATTTATTAATTTATTAATTCATGCTATAATTATTTTAAATATCATTTCTTAGCTATGATTTATTACTGGGCATAAATCTAAATTTTACACTAGATATTTTTAGATATTAAAATCATTAATAATTAATATTATTTTATCTAATTTAATGTTAAGGAATAATAAGATAAGGCAAACAATGAGGGTACCGATGATTAGCTCAAAAATCGACGATATTCCACCGGACAAGTACTCGTGGAGGAAGTATGGTCAGAAAGTGATCAAGGGGTCACCATACCCAAGGTAAGTTATTTTGCATTTTGACCGTTAATTTTATATACTTTTTTTCTTATAAAAAAAACTCATTCCTGACATTGATTTTTTTTATTTTCTCTTCAAGAGTTACTATAGGTGCAACACAATGATAGGGTATCTAAAGAAGAAGCGCCTAGAGCGCGCCCTAGACGATTCAGTGATGTTGATAGTGACATACGAGGGGGAGCACAAGCACGTGGTTTAGGCTGCAATCCAGGAGAATGTAGCCAGGGTAGTGAATTTGTTGTTTGAGTCAATGTAGAGAGAGAGAAGAACAAAAAGAATACAATAAGAAATTGGATTGTTGAGGGTGCATTCGTTTTTTATAAAAAAAAAATATTATTATTACTATTGGAAAGAGAAGTAGTTTGTAATTTATTTAGTGTGTTATTAAATTTAAGAGAAATATGCTTGAATAGAGAAGGAAAGCGTTAACCGAGGTGAAAAGATAAGAAAACATATAATTTATTTAAGATATAAATCTTTTAATGAATAAAGAGAACTCAGTAAGTGGACTTTGTTGCAATAAATGGAGTGGGATGGTGTATCAATAAACTGTGTTTACAATTTCATTTAAAATAAATAAACTAGTTGGAATTTATTAATCTTAAACTACTAATATAAAGAAACATATAGATTATTATTATTATTATTATTATTATTATTATTATTATTATTATATTTTGTTTTTTTATTTAACATTTTCATAATTTACCATCTCAAAGACCAACTCGAACCGATCTATGTTGGTTTATTTATTTCATGAATCAATTCGATTCTACTTATTTATATACATGTACATTTAGATCATACCAATGTAGATCAAGTTGACCTATATATCCAACTATAATAATTTTATATTAGGCATGTAGGTGACTCAAGTTATGTCATATTTTACCTAATTTAAGACTCAACCTAATGAAACATAATTGAGTACAATTAGGTTTGTTATCTTTAGTTAAAAAATTGGGGAAAAATTTTAATATTGACAATTGTAAGAAAACATATATTTATTTCATAATAAATTGAGTGAACTTTATTACCGAGATAGAATCAATGCAGTAAATGCAATGAGATATATGTTGGTTTATTGCTTTTATGGACCAATTTGATTCAGCCCATTTATGTACATGCATATTTAGAGGCTTATGTAGATCAAGTTGACTCATATATCCATCTATAGTTGTTTAATGTTAAGCATGTAAATGGCTTGAGTTAGGTCACATTTGATCAATTTTTTAAGATTCAACCCAATGAAACATAAAATGAGTACAGTTAGTTTGTTATCTTTTGTTAAAAAAAAAATGGAGGTAAAAGATTTAATAATAAAAAATTGTGAGGAAAAAATAATTTTGTTTAATGTCTTAATTAAATTGAAGAAATGGATGTTTGAATAAAGAAGGAAAATATTGACCCGAGATGAAAAGATAAGAAAACTAGTAGTTCATTTCAAAGAGATAAATCTTTCAAACTTGGTGAGTGAATCGACAAAGGATATAATCGGATTTTTTTTATAATTTCATTTAAAATAAAAAATGATTGATTTGTGGGTATTAAACTTAAGCAAATAAATACGATGCATACAAAAATAACTAATGCAAAGAAACATAGGAAGTATTTTCTTATTACTTTCTTATATTTCTTTGATATAATGTAGTACTATAACTTTTATCATATACAACAACTAAATTAAATAATATCAAATACATTAGCTTAAATAGTCATTCGCTTGAAAATAAACATTAGCTAATTTTATATTTATTAGTGGAATCACCCATGCAATGCACAGACTAATTGTTAAATTAATTAAGAAAATTATAACAATCTCCCCTAAAATTTATTCAAATTATACATGCAACACCTCATTCTTTTCACCCTACATAAAACTCCTAACATTTTTCATCTCATTACACTTGCACCCCTCTCCATTAAACAATGTCAATTTCATTTAAAATATAAGGCACATGATTAACACGTGATCTTTAAAAAAAAAAAAATCAACCTAAAAATACATCTTTCTTCTTCTCCCTTAATATGAATCCTCAGTTAAAGTTGTATAATCAAAACCTCCATTGTTAAAGGTAGAATGAAAAACAAAACCTCAACCAAAAAAATACACAAATCTTTAGGATTAAGAGCAAAAAATCTACGAAAAAAATCAAGAGTTTTTATACAAGAATGGAAAAAAAAATCTCAAAAAGGAACACAAATCCTTTACATCAATGTTAAAATCAAGACATTGGATGATGTCTAGTCCCTAATCCTTTAATGGATTTTGATGATAACAAATGTGATAATATTTGATCAACTAATGATTTAAATTTAAGTAATTTCAAGAAATCAAAATTGATCAACAGACAAATGGTATAATTTCTCCATAACACTCTCTATCTTAACTGTCTAATAACTCGTAATAATTTATCAAGCACCAAAAACGCTCTACAATAAGCTCTACAATAGACCATATGAAGTTCATGAGGTCAGACGATACAATCTTGGAACAGACCATGCTAAGTCTTAAAAACATTCATGCAAAGTCTAAGACCAGACCATACAACAGTCTCAAGACAGATTATGTGAAGTCTTAGGACAGACAATACAAGTTTAGGACCAAACTACATATGTACTGGATCAAACCATGTATGGAACATAGTCAAACAACATATAGTCTAGACAGACCATGATTAAGTCAGGCCAGACGATGTCTAAAGCTAGGCCAAACCATGTTTGTCATTCCAGACCATGCTTAGTCAGACTAGACTATGTCTGTTAAAGCCAAACGTTGTCTGTGCTAGAACAGAACATGATCTATTTTGCATGCTGAGAAATATGTGATTTATAATTAATTCTTTACACTGAAAGAGGCACTATTGGTTATAGAAAGAAAGGGAGATACTCTCTGAACTTACTTTCTTCTATTCCTCGTATTGTTTGCATGTCTCGAATTGTGTGAAGTATGTAAGTACAGCCAAAAGATTAATTAGCATTAAGATGCACACCTTAAGCTAAAAGTTAACTGTGACTGAGACAGGAACCTACTCCAGTCACATCAAGCATAGTCAAAGCAACTTCAACACTCTTCTGTGAGACAACGGAAACCTATCTTCACCAACGTTCAATTCCATGAAGCTCACTATATAAAGATGCTTCCATGCAACGAGAAGACTAATGAACGAACTACAACGAAACCATTCAAAGAAATCTGTACAGCAAGCAAAGCACTTTGAGAAAGAGCTAAGAAACACAAGTTGAGAGAAAAGAGAATACCCATCTTGTACAAGCTCACATAGATTCAACACTTGTTCATATCCTCTCTTTGAGAGTTATCTAAATCTTATACATATCTGTATAGAAAGCCAGGAATGGTTTAGTGATAAAAGAATACTTGGGAAGTATAATCTCAATGGGAGATTCATACTCATAACTAGTAGTGGTTTATAATACTTGTAGCCAGTAGTGGCATAGAGAATACTTGTAGCCAGAAGTGGCATTGAAGAATACTTGTTTTGTAATCAATTTATTATAGTGGAACCTTTAACAAGTGTTAAAGAAGAACTGGACGTAGCTCAAGTTGAGTAAACCAGTATAAAAACAAGCTTCTATTTACTGTCTTGTGATTACATCTATTCATCTTGCATACTGTGCTTTTTCAAAAAGGTTTTCAAAGCTTTGTCTTGCAAGGATATATTTGCTGGTTTAAACATACATATATCCAAGAAGGCAAATTGTGAACTAATAGTATTTGCAAAAAAAATTTCTAACCCATTATTCAACCCCCCTTCTAGTGTGTTCTTGTGTATTTCAATCAATGGAGAAATTAAGAACACAAACCCTTTACACCAAGAACACAAATTCTTTACTCAAGCCAAATCTAAATCAATGAAGAACCAACAACATTTTGCAAGAAAAAGAAGGTTGGAAATAGATCAATAGAGAAAAAGCATTATGCAAGAATGTTTGCAAGATCCGCAACTGAAGGCGAAGTCATCCTTGAGCTTGTTGATGTGGTCATTACTATTGTCAACATCCTCATTGGAGTTGTCATAGCGGATGGTGGAGGCACTCTCGACGGCATAAGGCCTCAACAAAGGGTGAAGAGATCTACAAAAATGGTGAATAAGATTTGTAAGAACTCGAGATCTATGGAGAGATTTGACTTCCCCTTATTGGCATTGCCATCATCGGACTTGTTAATATTGCCCCACCCCTTGAAGGACAATGTAGGCATTAAGCATCAAGGCAGTGGCACTGTCAAACCCCTTATTGTCTAACCACATAATGTTTGGTTGTTTCATAGGGTTAGATGAGGTCGGTTGAAAATAGAAGGAGGACATTTTTGGATTTGTAGAAAAAATATGAAAGTGTGAACAAACGAAGTTAGAGGAGGGGGTGCTTATGTAATGTCAAAAAAATGAGAGGGCCCATATATAATATGAGTAATTTATTCAATAATTAATTAAAAATATTTCAAATTTTAAGATTAAAATTAGATAACTAATCACTATTGTTTCCCATAGAATCATAACAAAATAATCAAGCAAAAGATCTAATGTGTAGCATAAATAGCAATAGGTAGATTGGCCTTTTCCTCAAAGGTGAAGGATTTAAGCTTTAAATCTTGGACCACACTAAACCTTTCCATCCCATTCTAAAGCACGTATCTATCTTTCTATAATCAGTGTAAATTAGAAAGAATGCTATCAAATTTAGCACATGCCAGACTCAAATTAAAAGATAAAGTTGAATAGAATATTTTCACATATAGTCCTAATTAAAAGAAGAGAAAATTAAGGATAGGCAAAACAAGTGGGGGGAGATATTATGATTAGCGGTTCAAGAAGGACAAAAGAGATAAGAGATAAAAGAAAAGTGGATTAATCTCCAGAGAAAATCTAAATTACAATAGGTAGCTTTGACTCTTATATAGCCAATTATAAATTACAACTAATTATATGTTTATTACAACTAACTATAATTAGGAGAAAACATTCATCCGCTGGTCTTTTAAAAGACCAATTTTAATGTCCGCAAAATACAACAGGCATTAATTAAGAGACATTCAGTTGCAAATAATATGTATGTAAATAATTAAAATCATTTAACAAAGTAAATAAGGAGGAAGTTTTTTTTTTTTATGGAAAAATACGGAGGAAGTTAGTAATAACCTTTTACCTATTAAAATATGAAAAAAAAAAAAAAAACTTATGCACAATTAGTGTAAAATTATTTTATTTTACATGTCAATCACACTTCATTTATGGTAAGATAATTGATTTTTATAAAATTATTTCAAAAGTTATTATAATAATAGTTATAATTAACTAACAGTGTAAAATAATTTTACGTACGATGTATAACATTTTATTCTTAAAATATATTATTGCTACTTCTTGCTAGCTAGTTGCCATTTAAAAGATTTTCAAGAAAACAAATAAGAAAAACTAAAACCTGCAGGAAAAAATGCAAACAAAAAAAAAACAGAAGAGATTTTTAACCAATCTTGGAACAAATAGTATAAGCTAATAACCTCTAGCTTGTGAAAGTTATAACTTTATAGCAAAACTTCAATTCCATGTCCAACCACGGCTAGTAATTTCATCATAAAACTTTATCAAAGTAAATTGAAGCCAAAAAAGGAAAGTAGCAACCTCCACACAAATAAATCTATAAGCTTAAGAAAATGCAAGAAGTCTAATATAGAAAATTTGAACAAATTAAGCAGAAAAGTGATCTTATTGTATGCAATAAAATAAAACATTGAGGGTATATATATAATAACTACAAGAACACTAAACAGAACCTGCACATTCTGAAACTATACCTACCACTTTTTTCAACCGTTCAACATTTAATTTTTCATTTTGTTAGGTTAATACCTGCAAATTAAATATCATGGCTTCAGCATTACCAGCTAAAAAAAAATCATAACATCTATAAAAAGAAAAAAAGAAATTGTGTGCGCAACATTAAAAACTAATCAACATCGTAGAGATTTTGGGGGAGATTTTGAATAGAATAAACGAAGATAATATAATAATACGAGTTAATATTCATGAATTAATGATATAAAATAATTTTTAAATAAATTTATAAAAATCAGCTATTAAAAAAAATCATGATTGACTTTGTAACACTTCAACATTACCATTTTTTTATATTTTAATATATATTTTTTGTTTTTTTTTTAACCCAAATACCTAATAGAATATTATAGCCATATCAATATAATGATGATACTTCTCTTAATTACCAAATCACCCCTAACTCCTTCTTCCATATATATCTCCCTTCCCCTAACCCTTCCACCCTTTCAAAATCCAAAACCATTTCTCTCTTTCGTATCTTCTTCTTCACATGACACTTTGAGAGGGTTCAAGTTTATTTTTTTTCTTCTCTTCTTCTTCTAAATAGCTTCTTAGTATGGCCGTGGATTTCATGGGATTACCCAAACAAGAAGATCAAAAGGCCATCCAAGAGGCCGCATCGGAAGGCCTCAAGGGCATGGAGCACCTGATCCGCACCCTCTCCCACCACCCCTCTCACTTGAACACCGAACTCGCCGACGTTACGGTTTCCAAGTTCAAGAAACTCATCTCTCTCCTCGACCGAACCGGCCACGCCCGGTTCAGACGCGCGCCGGTTCAGCCATCATCTCCTCAACCGGTTCACAACAACAACAACGCGTCCTCCTCGTCAATTCAACTCGCTCTTCCTCTTCCTCCTCCTCCTCCTCAGCCGCCGCAGTTTACGTCTCCGCCGCCGATGACCGTCCACCACGCGCCGCCGCCGGCGAGCGTGACGCTCGATTTCACGAAGCCGCACAACAACGCGCTTCTCAGCTCCAAGGCGGCGAAGTCCGTCGAGCTCGAGTTCTCGAAGGAGACGACTTTCAGCGTCTCCTCCACCTCCTCCTTCATGTCCTCCGCCATCACCGGCGACGGCAGTGTCTCCAACGGGAAGATCTTCCTCGCGCCGCCGCAGCCTCCGGCGACCTCCGCCGGTAAACCGCCGGCGTTCAAGAAGCGCTGCCACGAGCACCGCGACCACTCCGACGACGTCTCCGGCTCCAGCAAATGCCACTGCGTCAAGCGAAGGTAACATCCCAATCGTTACTCCAAAGTTGTTGACCAGTACATTAAACAAAAAATAAAAAATATCAATGTTTGAAATTTAACTCTTTAACGATGTTGTTGACCGAGTCTTTTAAATTTTTATTACTATTAATTAATGAATAAAATAAAATATGAAATGATTTTTTACCTTCTGAATTAATTATTTTATTATCAGTTATAAAAATGGACTCTTGAGTCTTGAGATTATAATGTAAAAAGGGTGAATTGAAGGGTTGTTTTTTTTTTTAACTAATAATAATCACGTGACTGGGTCGCGTGGCGTGGGTGGGGTAAGGCAGCGTTTGGGAGTCAACGATATTGGTAGTGGTGCAGTTAAATAAATTGCATTAAATAGAGTACACCACGCGTGATAGTGACAAAACAGAGCATAGGGTTCCTTCCTCTGCCTCTCTTGTCAATAAGCGAGTTTTTTTAGAATTTGTTGTCTCCGACACACAAATTCAAACTTTGCCAAACTCAACCTTCTTTCACTCCCTCTCTTGTCGTTATTTTCTTTGACTGTTGACCTTCCATTTCATTTATTGCATCCATGTTAGGTTGTCCTTCCTTTAATTCGAGTTTTTTTTTTTTTATCATAATTCAACTTACAATTTATGTCAGCCTAAATATTGTAGACTTTAGTCTTTTTTTTTTTTATGTACTAGAAATGTAATTTATAGTTCCAATAAATTAAAAGTTACTACTGCTATTTATTATGTATTTTTAATGTTATTATTTTAAAAATTAACAAATTTATCTTATATGAGTATTTATTTTGTAAAGCATATCATATATTTACTGATTATCTTGTCTGTTGATATAGTAATGATTTATGATTGAGGGAAAATCTAAAGTTTACACTTGTTTATGGAAATTAAATTTATTAATAATTAAAATTAATATTTTTGAATTTTGTGTTCAGGAAAAATAGGGTGAAGAAGACGGTGAGGGTGCCGGCGATTAGCTCAAAAATTGCCGATATACCACCGGACGAGTACTCGTGGAGGAAGTATGGTCAGAAACCGATCAAGGGGTCACCATACCCGAGGTGAGTGGTGATTTTGCATTTTGCCCGATGTTATGTTGACTTTTTTTCTTATCAAACAAAGGACTCGTTTCGTGACGTTGATTTTTCTTTTTTTCATCAGGGGTTACTACAAGTGCAGCACGGTCAGAGGGTGCCCAGCGAGGAAGCATGTGGAGCGCGCCCCAGACGATCCATCGATGCTAATAGTGACATACGAGGGGGAGCACAGGCACACGATTCAGGCCGCGATGCAGGAGAACGCGGCCGGTATGGTGGGTTTGGTGTTCGAGTCAACGTAAAAAGAGAAAGAGTTGGTCCATGGTAACAAAAAAAAAAAAAAAAAAACAGAATAAAAAATTGGGAAGTGGAGGGGAGGACTTTTCTTTTTATATAGAAAAAAAATATTATTATTTTTGGAAAGAGTAGTAGTAGTAGTGGGAAGTGGGAAACAATGACTGCTATGTAAATTTGTTTTATTTTATTAGTATAATATTATTTTAGTGTCATAGTTTGAGGTGAAAAATGGAATCTCAAGTTGTTTATTTATTTTTCTAAATTTCTAAGTATCTCCTTTGCCAAAAAAGTCTTGATGGTTATGATTATTTTTATTAAATTTATGATTTTTTCGTATTGGGAGGAGGTGGTATCCAAGGGAGGGTCACTCTCGATTGGTATAGTTTTTTTAATCATTATTTTTATTTTAGTTATCTGACTTTCGTTAATTTAACAAGTCATTGAAATTAAATGGCGTGTTGACTAAGTGTTATTTAAAGACATAGTAGTAATTATAGTACTACTAGTATTTATTAATAAGTTTTCTCTAGAAGCCGTGACATTTTTTTCATTAATTTTAAAATGGATTAGAATATTAGTCGAACGGTGGAGGTTGAAACTTGAAATTGCATTAAAATACTTGAAATATAAATATATTTTATTTTAATGGAGAGGGTGTTGTACAGATTTTTTTTAATGAAATGTGAAACAAAACATATTTATAATGATAAAATAATTTACTAAAATAATTTGCTAAAAAATAAAATGAAAGAATATTCAAACAGAAAAAGAAAAAAAAAAAGTTGTTTGTAACTTTTACTTTCGGGCATTACTTTTTCTTTTCACCGCTTTTAATAACAATTTGTACCTTCAAGGTTTGAAAATTTCAATTCCTAGTCGTGGAATTCAAACAAATAATAACAATAGTTAAAGTGAGGTCAGAAGTTGGCTTTGCACCTGACTAGTAGTAATAAATAATTACTTTTGACAAAATTTGTACGAAGTTTTCTCAGTTATATTATCGTGCTATTCTTTGTAATTTGACTGAATTTTCGAATAAACTTTTATGGTTTACAAGTTTATAATTCTTATTGTAGTACTTTTAAAAAATAATTACATAAGTTTTGTAGTTTAATATAGTTTTTATTAAATATAAAAATTATTAACACTCTACCATTTATACTTTATAACATTGAAAGATTTAAATATCAGTATTTCTCGATCTATTATATCAAAGATTAATCATATTCACCATATATTATAACAGTTGACTCAAAAATTTTATGCATGATAAAAATTAATTATATTCTTTTTATTAAATATATTATTTTTCTAATACAGCATAGCCTTACATTACTCCATCGTCCTGTGAATTAGAAAACTTATTTGACTTTGCTTTTGGTTTATTTAATTTAATAATTGTATACATTGCATGGAAATAATAATTGTCATAACTCAAGGTCATAAACAATAACAAATCTCTTTAGGGAGATATACCTGCCCCCACCATTATTTTTTTGGAAACATATTGTGCATGTGCGCTGACTGTTGAATATTAATCACTAGAGAGAACACAACCAAAACACTGACAATTTTTTGCTATTGGAAATCATACAAAATCCACCAACAACCACTATTCAAATTTTTTTTGCTATTTAATTTTTATATTAACAATAATGTCAATACATCACTGGACTGAAATATGCTTTTTATTTAAGGAAAATATTTAAGACTTGTTTGGACAGAGATTATTTTTAAGAAATGGTAATTATTTCTCTTGAGAATTCTCCTAAAAAAGTGAAGTAAAATTATTTTTATTTAGAATAAATTAAATAAGATATAAAAATAATTCAAGTATTTATATTCTTATGATTATGTTCTCAAATCAAACAGGTATTTACAACATTTTTTAACACTCAATAATATTCTTATTGGAAATTATTAAATATTGGGAAAATTATACTGAGATGAAATCAATGATTTCTCTTTCTCTTATATATTTTGGAGTAATTTATATACACAAAATTTAAATTTTTTGAACAAGCTATCTAAAGAAAATAGGATTATAATCAGGGCGAGCACAAGGGTAAGACCTAAAGCTTCCGCTTTAGACCCACAAAAAAAAATGTTTATTATATTTATCAAGTAAAAAATCCTCATGTATTAAAAAAAAGCTTCATGTATTAGACAAAAAAATGTCCTACATATAGTTATTTTACTTCAGATAAAATATTTTTTTTATAAATCACTTTAGACTTCACATATCATTGGGTATCTAAAGCATGTACTTCCTCCATTCCACTTTTATTTATGTTTAAGGTTTTTTATATATATTAAGAATAATAGTCACTTTAATACAATAATATTTATTAGGGGCCATTTTACTTTTAAAAAAATCTTAATTTCAATAAATATATTATTAAGTATATATTAGTTTAATTACAACCTTGGTTTTTCTATTTGGTTAAATCCATAATTTTGGTCTCTTTGTTTTCAAATAGACACATTTTAGACTTAGGGTGTGTTTGGAATAGTTGAAAACTTAGATTATTTCAATATTTGATTATTGTTATAATCGATTATAATCAAAATCAAATTTTGTTTAGGTAAATTTACTGAAAAGTGGTATGAAAATAATCAATTTTGTTTGAATGCAACAAAAAAATAATTTTTACTTTGTAAAATTGAAAGAAAAAATAAATTATTGAAAAATAATCATAAGTTATAAATTTTCAACTTTATCAAAACAACTTATTTTTTTAAAAATAATCCTTTTTTCAGATTTAAGGGGTGTACAATTAGGATTTCATTGGATTTGGAAGGATTTGTGTTTTTAACAAAAAGTCATGTAGTATTTAAACAAGACTTTTAAATAATACAATAAAATTCGTTAGTATTTAATTAATACTTTTTACATCTAATAAAAAAGTCTTATGGTATTCAAAAGTACTCAAACTTTTGTTGGGAATAAGTGTGTATGTCCAAGACTAAATCTATCATGTAACCAATTCTATTTCTAATAATAAAGTATTATTATAGTTTCATTATCATATTCTTCTATTTTAGTTAATATGATAATGTCATTGATTAAAATTAAAGTTTTGTTATCATCATAGAGATGATAATAATGAAAAATAAATCTTTTATAATTTTAATTTAAATTGTTCTTGGTCATAGGATTATTGTAAATAGGATATCAATAATTTGGATAGATCAATATATATGTAATGGTCTTTATTGAATAAAGATTAATAGTTCTCATTTATTAAATTACATATATAGATAATTCACATGTGGATGTAATTATTGAATTGACTCAATTTAGAATTCTTAATGGTTAATATTACCTTTAAATTGTCAATAGAAAGTTTTCAAAAAGAAATATAATAATTTTATTTAACTTTAAATTATCATAGTAATTAACAAATTATTTATTATATTTTAATCCCGGACACCTAATGTCTTAAGGCATTAGTTGAATGGACATTTGATATGATTAAATACTTGTATAATTAATGACTAATCAAGAAGGAATCCATCAACTCTGGATAATGAGTTTAAGCTCTATGATATAATTAAGACCTTGATCAGGATAATTGAATGAAAGAAGAAAAGAGTATCTTAAGTCATTCATTGATTAAATATAATAATGTGTTAACTGATTAGAGTTTGACAATAATATCATACTCTATAGTTAACCTTGAGCTGTAAATGATGGAAGGAATATATATTATTCTTCTATTGGTTCTTGGGAATACTATCCGGACGTTAAGGAGTGTTGTTAGACGCCTACCTTGATTAGTAAATTAATCATAATTAATTTACTACTGGCTTAGTATTGAACCTATGGGGTCATACACAAACGAGTATTCCAATCTTTGCAAATATTTTATTTGATAATTAAATTCGAGAATTTAATCAAATAAATATTTTAGTGGAATATTATTATATTTTTCTGCTAACACCGAAAAATATAAATAAAGCAAAACACTTTGAATTTAGTGGAAACATTGAACTTAGTCAAGTTTGTTTCAAATATATTATTTTCAAATAAGTTTAAAAGTAATATAAAAAATATGATCAAATTAGATTGATTCTATGAATATAATTTAATGATTCTTATTTAAATAAACATTAGGTCATTTCTGAAATAAAACTCTCCCCACTAATTTTGTTTTATTATTCCACTCATCAAAGGGTTAATAATGGCAGAGATTGGTTTCGGTGTGGATACAATTGAAGAAAGATTCACACAATTGAAGAAAGATTTTAAGGCTTCAAGAACACACATCTGGTACACAATTCTTGAATTATCATACTTATTGTTATAGTATATTTTGAATGCATAAAAGATCCTGTTATTCCGTTGTAATTGTTATGAACACTTATTTTTAAATGTTATAATTGTTATGAGCATTCATTTATAACCAACAACTTTGATGGATTTTTTTTTTCTTATATGAGATTTTTCATTAGAAAATATAAATACCACACCCATTAAACAATTCCAACCAAACCATTGGAATTTGGCTAGACTTTCTTTTCTTTATTCTTTTTTTTTTCAGCTTCCCAAACTTTTCTTTTTTCTATCTCATATAATGCACTATCTTTTTTATTGAAGACGGTTATAAATTTCTTTGAAAAAAATGTTGATGTGATGATTTTTCAATTGAATAGACAAATTTTCTAAAATTACTAATTAAAAATCATAGGCGCCAATTACAAGATGTGAGATATCATTTACAAGATTTTGGAGGTCATGGTAATGATCCTGAAAATCAGAATGAATTGTTCAATTTTCATCAAACACCTTTGAGGAATATGATTGAGAGAATATTTGGTATTTTTAAATTAGTGTTTACAATTTTTAAGTCAGTTCCTCCATTTTTATTCAAGGCACAAATAGAACTTGTGGTAACATGTACCACACTTCATAATTGTCTTCGTTAAGAATGTCGTTCTAATGAATCTTCAATTGAATCAGTAGATGAATCTTCATCTTCAGAATCACCAGCTAACAAAGATCATAATGTTGAACCTATTGTTCAGACGCAAGAACATGAATGAAAAGACGCTAATGCATAGATGGCTAGTATAACTTTAAATATGTGGATAAATGCTATATAGGAAGAAGAACCTTGAGTTTTTATAATTTATAATTATGCATAGAATTTATAATCATGAATTTACCATGTTAAACTTTTTCATTTTATTATTTGATTGGAGACTTGATGACTTGTGACTAATTTGTGTTCAATGATTTTTGTTCAGACATACTATTTTGGATTTGTGTTCAATAATTTTGAATGTTTTTCTAAAAATCTATTGAGTCCTTTAAAATCTTATAAATCTACAAAATCATTTTAAATCTCATGAATTCATATGTTATAAATTCATTGAAATTCAAATCACAAAATCCTAATTACAAAAGTTTTTTAAAAAATATTTACATTCTTATGAAATCTTATAAAATCCACAAGACTTTTTTTATACAAAAATAGTATTCTAAAATCGTAAATCCAATACACCTCCTTAGAGTGTGTTTGGATGGGGTATTTGGAGAGGGTGATTAAAATTCTTTAAAGTAAAATTTATTGTTTGGATGAGGTAATTAAAGAGTAATTGAAATCCTATCATTTTTATCAAGTAATCTAATTAAGTTAATTTATGAAAATTTAAAATACTCTCAAAAAACAAGGAATTTAAAATACCCAAGCTCTCTCTCCCTCCCTCAACGTAACTTTTATTTAATTTTTTTTCTATTTTTTTAATTATTAAATATTTTAAGTATTTAAATACTTTTTAAATTATTAAATATTTAAAAATTCACAATTTTTTTAATTTTTCTATTAAATTTAATTTTGATTTTTATATTTTAAAATAAATATTTTTTTATTGATATTAGGAAATTAAAATAAAAGAACTTGATTACTAGTTTTAATTAATTCTTTTGAAATATATTTTAAGTAAATGTATCTATTTTAATTTAAAATGAGCTCATAAATACATCATAAATATTTATATGTAATCCTAAAATATCTTGTAAATTTATAGTGAAAAATAATGTAAATATATTTTTATAGAGTAGAATAATAATTTTTCATAAACTTAAATATTCAAATATTATATTTAAATTAAAATTTTATAAATAGAAAAAATTGAATTACTCTATCCAAATAAACAAGTGAATTTAAATATAAGAAATTTGAAATACTTCATCCAAACAAATTATTTACAAAATAAAGAGAATTCAATTTTAAATAATTTAATTGTTAAACATTTCAATTACCTTGAATTTCTAAAATGTTTCATCCAAACACACTCTTAAGCTATTGTGCCAAACATTAAAAATTATTTTGCAAACAGTTTATAATCCAAAAAAGCTTAACTTATGGTTCCCAAACGCACTTTAAATTGCAATTTTGGTCCTTAAAGTTTTCAAAATCCATTAAGCCAGCTAATATTATATTATATTCCTTCAAAGTCAAAAGTTGTTGACAAAACTAATTTGTACCTTATAATATTCAACTAGGACTAAATAAAGACCATATATATAGCCTTAAACTTATTAACGTGCATACAACGTATTCGACCTAAAAATATTGACCTACAAGCCTATCCGAACATTAAAAGTGTTTGGTCAATTTATGCTATTTGGAATATATAGTGCAGCCATAACAACCATATAATCGTATAATTAATTAGCTATTTCTGGCAATATATATTATATAGTTCTTCGCTGAAATGAAACCCACTCATTCTTCTAGAATATTTTGAGATATATTCACTATTAATTAGTTCAATTGTCCTTGCACCATACATGTTTTATAAATTAACATTAATCAATTATTTAAAAATACTCTTTTATTATTAAATATATTATGGTGAATAATTATTATTATTATAATTATAACCCCTAATTATAGGGATAGACATTGTATTGGACTTTTATTTTTTAATAATCGATTGTGGTTTGGGCTTGGGCTATTCAATTAATGTTCAATGAGAGGTTCTTGTTCTCAAAAAATAAGCTACTTCATCATTGACTCATTAAGTTAATTCTCTCTATTATCTTACTCGCGGTAGTGTGACTAATGTTGGTGTGAAGAGTTTTCAAATATAGTGGGAATTGAATGAGAAATTTCTCACTAAATGCATCGTTCACAACGTAAGAGCAAATAATGTCTAACTATTAGTCAATTTTTTATCTGATTTAATCTCCTATATTCAAGTACAAGTACTTACCATCCAATAGGTAAGCTGACAAATATTTTCAATAAATATTTGCATTACTTTATTAAATACACACACATAGTTTCTTTTAATTTATTTCAATCAACTTTAATAGCACCTAATAAAAATATAATTGTAATAGCTTAATTGTTTTGTGGGAGGGTCAAAATTGTATATTTATATTAGCTTTGAAAGGCGTTATTGTCCTTCATAGTTCATACGGACAAAAACATCCCAAATTCTCTTATATGGGCCTAGTTTGCACACTTAGTCCCAAGCAAAGGATCTCTTATTGGAGTTGCTATTTCACCCTCTGTTTCTATATTCTCACCCCCACGTGCTTTAAAAAAAAATTTCAAAATACCCTTTTAGCGAAAATATATATTATCGTTGTATAAAATAAACAATGAAAACAAATTTATTTTTAAAATAATATAATATAATAATTATATAAGTTTAGCTAATAATTTAAATTATGATAATACATTAAAAAAAAAACAATAAATCGAACTAGACCAAACCAAATCACAAAAGATTGATTTGGTTTAGTTTGCATTTTATGTTATATTTAAGTTTGATTTATATGACTTTTTGTTTAAAATGGAATCAAACCGTGTGAAAATCCTTAACTTAAGGGAAGAAGGTATTTTCTTACTTTTCCTAAAAAAAACAAAGGGGTGAAAATAGAAATTTAGGATGTGACAATAACAATCCCCTCTTCCTTTTCCTCTTTCCCAACTTTTCAGCTTATAATATAGAAGAACAGTACACCCACTCTTCTGAAGCTCCAACCCTTTGACCCTGAAGCATTTCCAGCACTAAATAATAACAATCGAGTTTAACAAAAAGAAACAAAGAAAAGGAAGAAAGAAAAAAAAAAAAAAAAAACTTGTTGATGAAGTTCACATGTCAGAAAAATTCCACGAGGATTAAGTAATAACCCTAAAAATGTTATATTACGTGGCCCCTAAACTTTTTTCACATGCATCTAACGTAGTTTCACCTGAAAATCTTGCAAGAATAATTTAAAAAACTGAGTTTGGTCAATCTTATGCTACTATTATTGCATGTGCACAATGCACGATCCAAATGAAAATAACCATATATTTTCATTGTTAATAAAGTAGAATTCAATTCATGATATCTTTTGAATTGTCCTTGCACCATATAATATATATACTTCTTCTTCACGATCAATAGTTTTTGCATAATAATCAATGTTTCATAATTAACGTCGTTATTATTACTTCATCATGGATTGAATGAATTCAAAAGTCAATGGTTAATTAGACCATGCCACCATGCAATATTTTCTAAAAACATTGTTCTATAATATGGAATTATGAATGCATAAAGTGGCATCTCTGATTTATATAATTTTCACTGTAATCTGTATTAAATATTTTAAAATTTTGATTGAAATAAAAACAAATCGGTGTTTTTTTCTTCTTCTTCTTCTTTCTCTTAGCCCTCAAGTTTTCTTCTAATTAAAAGCACAAAAAAGTGACTTTTTGTATTGCAAATTAAAGCTCTACTTACGTTGGCTCTTTAATTTTCATGAGTAGATCTAAATTAACAATACACACTCGTGTAAAAAAAAAGATGATTAGTCTTCTGACGTGGATTCCAGAAGCTTAGTTAAAGTATCTGGGCCTTTTCAGTGATTATCACCTTTTTTTTTGTGTCTTTTTTACATTATACTAGAAAATTACAAGTATGATATTTTTAGTTTAGATTTTAAATTTCACACGTACACTTTTATATATTCATGCTTTTCAATAGAAAATAATAAGTTTAGTATGTATATTCGTGCATCATTACAATCTTTATTAATGATCATGAGTCATGAGTCATGAGTGCATGCCAGTCAAGTTTATCTTTTAATTAAGTAATAATAATAATAATAATTTTAATTTTAATTTTAATGCATCACTACCTCACTGTTATTAAAAATATTTATTATCATTGGCCGTCACTGTCACCACATCTAAAGTTTAACTTTTATAATGATTCATGTATTGACAGATTTTGTAAAAATATTTATATTATAAATATTTTAATACACCCATATCTTATCTTATAGGAAATAATAATATTACTAACCATAAATTCAACTCTTAATCAACATAAAGATAGTCACTCACTTCTGGACGAAGATTAATAATTATAAACTAGTAAATACTTTATGATTATATTACACTGATAAAAAAAAATTAAAATAAATAATTTATGTGTAACTTCAAGAATTTCTTTGAAAAAAAAAACTTCAAGAATTATTATACTATCACTTAATTATAAACTATAATATGTACTAAATCATTAATTTATTTTATAATAATTATTTTAAAAGTGATAATTGATAAAATAAAATGAAATAATCAATTGACAGTATTTTAAACATAACGCATACTCTAAAATCAAATACTCCAATTTATTTATTGAATATTGAAATTGGATTGAACAATGATGCTTTGATTGATAGATTAGCATGATTATTATGCCCCCCACCGACCAAGTCCTGCTTCACAGTTCACACAATAAATAAGTGTTACTAGTAATTTACTATTTTCACATTTTATAAATCATAAAACTCAAATTATTTACGAGAATAATCAACATTTTCATAATGCTGTATTAAGTTCCTAAAAAAGTTATAATCGAAAGAAAATTGTATAAAAAAAGTACTTAGTGTAAAGCTCAGAAAAAGAGAGACAAATAAAATGGAAGCAAAAGAAAATTCAAACACGTTCAATCAAATCAAAACAACCAAAACGAGTAAAAGGAATAATACTTATTTTATTGAGAAAATGAATTATGTGTATAAAATTATTTTATATTGTTAATTTACTTAACGATGTATAAATATTTTATTTTATTTTATTTTTGTTGATATTATTATTATTATGAAATGATAAAATAATTATCTTATCCTATTATGTTGAATCATTAGGTTTAACATAGATATCCAAACACATTAAATGGTTGAGGTAAAATCTCGAACTCTACTTATATCTAATAAAGATTAATTATTGATAAAATCATTAGATATTTTAAATGACATTGTAAATAGGAGTGACAAAATGGGTTGTAGCCCGCGGGTCAATCCGCCAGCCTATAAAAAAAGATGGGACGAGAGAATGTCCCCAACTCGCTTGTCACAACCTGTCAACCTGACGGGTTGGCCCGCCAACTCGCCTATCTAAATCAATCCTAAGTTTTCACCCTACCTTCGTCTATCCTAAACCTAAAATAGAAATCAAGGAACATTGCGTGTAAGCGACCCTGTCCAGTCTCACCTTGCCTTCGTCTGATTGTCTCTCCAAGCCTCATCGGACTGCCCTCCCCTCCATCGCCGACCCTCTCACTCTCGTACTGCTGTCGTCACACCCTTGCACCCTCACCCCCTCGTCCCTTGCCCCTTGCCCTGTCGTTGGCCCGTCCTTGCTGGTATCGTGTTCTCCCTCACCCTCTTCTCATCTCCCTCACCTTGAGGCTTAATCTATTGATCTATTGTTGTTGTTGTTGTTCTTCTTCTTCTGAATCTTGATGGACTAACCTGCCAAATCACAAGAGGGCAGCATGGGTTGACACTCCTAACTCGCGTCGATCATAGATATCCTAGCTCATTTATTGCGGGTCCAACTCATCCTTTCCCATTTTTGACTATTGCCCCGTTATACTACCCATAATGGTAAATAAATCATCCATAAATTCTATTATAAGTAGAGCTGGGCAAAAAGCTCGCCCCCCAAAGCCAGCATTTAAAATGGACTATGTTTTTTTTTAAGCTGATTGCAAATTCGACCAGTATTGATAAAGCCTAGTCATAGATATTTGGTATTCATGAAATGATAATAAAATAAAAATCAAATCAAATAAACAAATAAGAGAGAGGAGAATAATTAAACTATGATACACAGAAGCAGCAAAAGGTTACGGTAACCAGCATTTTTGCCTTCTGTCATGCACTTTGCCACACACACACAACCCAAAAAGTTCCTCTTTCTCTTTCTCTCTCTCAGTCTTTCTCTCTTCATTCACTACTTTCTTTCTTCGTTAGGGTTTTCTCTCTCATTGAACCACAGATTCATCAGATTCTCCACTCCCTCCATTCACATCATTCACTTATTTCCCTTTTTCATTCACTCCAACTCGCTGAGTCCACTGGTTCCTTCTCTTCGCGCCTCTAACAACCCTAACTCTTTCCTTATTCTCCACTAGTGAGTGAATGAGTCTTTCAATTTCTAGTTTCACTTTCCCCCAACCGCTTCACACCTTCAAATTTTCCCAAATTCACCCAAACACGTCTTTTCGATGATTCCGAGGTAAATAGAGAAGAAGAAAAAAACGATCTTGAATCACTTATTATTATTATTATTATCACAAGGCAATGGAAGAAGCTTCTAGAATAGAGAATTTGGTCAGAGCGAAGAAATCCTTGAAAATCAGCTTAGAGAAATCGAAGTCGGTAGGTTCAGCGCTGGACAAGGCTGGCCCGAGGCTGGACGAGATCAGGCAGCGGCTGCCGTCCCTCGGATCGGCCGTGCGGCCGATTCGCGCCGAGAGAGACGCTCTCGGCGCGGTCGGCGGCCACATCAACCGAGCCGTAGGCCCCGCCGCGGCGGTGCTGAAGGTTTTTGACGCCGTCCATGGCCTCGAAAAGTCGCTCCTGTCGGATCCCCGGACCGACCTGGCTGGGTACCTGTCGGTCCTGAAGCGCCTCCAGGAGGCGCTGAGGTTCTTGGGAGACAATTGCGGGCTGGCCATACAGTGGCTGGAGGATATAGTTGAGTATTTGGAGGACAATTCTGTTGCGGACAATGTTTATCTCGCGAATTTGAAGAAGGAATTGAAGAATCTTCGCGAATTGCAGCACGGCGAGCTCGACGGAGGGTTGCTGGATGCTGCATTGGGGAAATTGGAGGATGAGTTTAGGCTGTTGTTGAGTGAGAATAGCGTGCCATTGCCGATGGTGTCGTCCGGCGGGGATCAGGCGTGCATTGCCCCATCGCCATTGCCGGTGTCCGTTGTCCACAAGCTGCAGGCGATCCTCGGGAGGCTGATTGCCAATGACAGGCTGGATAGGTGTGTGGGGATATATGTTGAGGTGAGGAGTTCGAATGTGAGGGCGAGCTTGCAGGCGCTGAATTTGGATTACCTTGAGATATCGGTGTCAGAGTTTAATGATGTGCAGAGTATTGAAGGGTACATAGCTCAGTGGGGGAAGCATTTGGAGTTCGCGGTGAAGCATTTGTTTGAGGCGGAGTATAAGCTTTGCAACGACGTGTTCGAGAGGATTGGGTTGGATGTGTGGATGGGCTGCTTCTCGAAGATTGCTGCGCAGGCGGGGATACTCGCGTTTCTTCAGTTCGGGAAGACGGTCACCGAGAGCAAGAAGGACCCTATTAAGCTTTTGAAGCTGTTGGATATCTTCGCGTCGTTGAACAAGCTGAGGCTGGATTTCAACCGGCTCTTTGGTGGTGCGCCTTGTGCTGAGATACAGAATTTGACGAGGGATCTTATCAAGAGTGTGATTGACGGGGCTGCGGAGATTTTCTGGGAGCTTTTGGTTCAGGTGGAGTTGCAGAGGCCAAATCCGCCTCCGGTGGATGGTAATGTGCCGAGATTGGTGAGCTTTATTACTGATTACTGTAATAAGCTCCTTGGGGATGACTATAAGCCAATATTGACTCAGGTCCTGATCATTCATAGAAGTTGGAAGCGCCAAAGCTTTCAGGAGAAACTCCTTATTAACGAGGTTTTGAACATAGTGAAGGCTGTTGAACAGAATGTGGAGACTTGGATCAAGGCTTACGATGATCCTATACTGTCCAACTTATTTGCTATGAACAATCATTGGCATCTGTGCAAGCATTTGAAAGCGACAAAGCTCGGGGAGCTCTTGGGGGATTCTTGGTTAAGGTACCACGAACAGTCTAAGGACTATTGCTCAACAACCTTCTTGGGGGAAAGCTGGGGAAAACTTTCGGGACATTTGAGTAGGGAAGGGCTGATTCTTTTCTCAGGAGGGCGTGCCACCGCCCGTGACCTGGTAAAGAAAAGGTTGAAGAAGTTCAATGAAGTTTTTGATGAGATGTTTGCGAAGCAGTCAAGTTGGATCATGCCGGAACGGGATTTGAGAGAGAAGACGTGTCAGCTTATTGTGCAAGCGGTGGTGCCTGTTTACCGCAGTTACATGCAGAATTATGGTCCTTTGGTCGAGCAAGATGCTAGCTCCACAAAATATGCAAAGTACACAGTGCAGAAGCTGGAGGAAATGCTTTTGTGTCTTTACCGGCCGAGGCCCGTAAGACACGGAAGCTTGAGAAGTCCCACATTTAATGCAAAATATGGCAACGGAGTACCGGATCTTCGCAGGACAGCATCCGCAGTTGTGTAATTTCTTAGTCGTGTATTTCTGAAGAATGAACTAACAGCATTGGTAATCTTTCCCCCTCATCAAATGTTGGCTACTGTATATAATTTTCCTCCAGGCCCTGCAGTGCGCATAAGGTTGGCTTTGCTTAGATTCCAAGAAGGAAGTTCCCAAGCTCTGCCATTCGAATATCTGATGTATTTTTAATGATCAAAATGAAGTTTGGTTTATCTTCCAGAGATGAAAAACTGGTTACTATCTATCCCCCTTGCACAGAAGAGGTTTCTGCAAAAGCTATGCCATCTGTAAAACAGTAAGTTATGAACTTTTGATAAATAAGTATGATGGACCTTGATTATGAGGATTTTTGGTCTCACTGCCAGCTGAAGTAAAATTTTATTCAATATTCATCTTCATGAATTCAGTTGTTTGTAGCAGTAGTTGCAGCAGCATTTTTATTTGCAAATTTTATGTACAATTTTTTAGTATACATGGACTTAGAAGTTTAGATTAACTGAATATTTAGTCATATCAGTATTGAAGGGCTGAAGTTGTTAATTGTAAATGCAGAAACCCTTGTTGTGAGTTGCTTGTTCCATGATGTTCTTTCTTAAGGATGCCTTTACCAAAATAAGATGTGTAATTTGGTAATGAAATTTGTGGGGAGGTCAAGGAAAATACTTTAGGCTATTATATTCAATCATCTTTCTGCATTGATTTCATTTTGACTTCTGTTCCTCTATAAATTATTTAATATAGTAGTTCCATTTCTTATAAGCGTGTGGTGACAGTTGCATTTTTCTTCTTGGATGTTATAGCGTGTGTTTGTGTGGGCGTTATGTTTAACGTATCTGGCTTTCTTCACAAAGCTTTACACTGGAGCTTTTGAATTAATGTCCGTTAGACAGCTTTGGAAAGTGTGAACGTGGGTTACAAATTGATACCCAAACACAGCTATAATCATTAAGGTTTTGGGAGCAATTGTTGCTGCTGACTAGTAATGAAGAACTCAAGAAACCTAGTTAGTGTCTTCTAGTTTGAGCTGCAGTTATGATAGTCATTGTAACATTTTTTTAAAGTAATCCTAATCCTCTACAAATTAGTCTGTAAAGAAGGTTTAATCACTATTAATTTTAGTACTAAGTTATCTTTACTTGTTAACATTGCTAAACTCTTGTTTTATTCGTCCACATGATCATATTTTTTTTACTATTGTTGTAAAATGATGAAATTCTAAGATGGATTTGGTAGAAACAGGTATCATGAGGGACTTTATGTGACCTACTATAATAGGTAAGGTTGTCTTTTAGTGTATTCTAGCCCTCTAATTTTATTTATAGTAGTCAATATTGTGAAAATTTGTCATATGAGATCTCCATATGGTAAATAATAATCTGAGTTGATGAGTTTGTTGAGCTTCTCTTGGCCCTCTAATCCACATTTGACGATTGATAATCAATGGACTATGCTGACCAGCTAATGATATTTGGGCCAAAATGGATCATCTTACAATTGGAACCGAGCCTTGTCTTCAAGAACAAACTACTTTAAAAAAAAAAAATATTTTATACAAAATTTAGAAAAATAATTAATGACTGAGAATATATGTTTGGATTTCTTGTGAGAGCAATTCAAAAGTAAGTTTAAGAGTAAAATTAGTTTGTGATCATGTTTGGTTTCTCTCAAAAGTATGTTTGAGGGTGAAAAAATTGTCTAAAAACAAAGTTTTGGAAAAGCTCGAGATACTTTTTTTAAACTCAATTTGTAAACTTAAATTTAATCCAAACTTAAGTTTGAAAACTTTAATTCAAAACATGTACTAAATCAAATTAATTGAATTTTTTAAACTTTTATTATCTAAATTATGATTCGTGCCCACTCGAAACTTTAGCAATAATGCACAAACTATCATATTAAAAGGCCACAATACTCATAAATTGGTCATTGCCACTTTGCCAAAGTGGAAGAAACTTGAAGTTGTCGTTTGCTAACTTATATGCATCTAACCTAACTTGCACTTTGTGATGCTAGATCCCACAAATTCTCTCCTTTTTGTTCTAAAAGTTAAGCCTTTTCGTGGATGGAATTAACAAAATTGGATATATGGACAAGTGAGAATATGCCATAGAGCATAATCAGCATATAAACTAAGTACCTATTTTACTACTTTGGGCCAAATTTATTGAGGAAAAGTTATACTTGAATATTTAGGTTACCAAAAGAAAAAGTTATACTTGCATGTTTGAAAAGGCATATTCAAGTAATCAAAAGTCTATGTTTTTTGAAAAGCTCTTCAATTGCAAGGCCAGTTTATTTGTTTCTTATATTTAGATATATAATTAAGGGGGTTATTAAAGGAGGTTAATAACCAACACCAAAATATTTTGGACTAAAATATCCCTTATTTTTTATTTAAAATAATTTTTTAAGGATATTATATTAATTTAATACTTAATTAAAAAAATAAATTTTCTTTTTCTTCATTTATGACAATTTATTTCGAGAGAAAATAATTAATTATGATAGGAAAGAGAAATGATTTATATTTAATAAACATTAAATTATTAAAATACCCTTATTTAATGCATAAAAATAAAATAAATAAGAAATATTTTAGTCCAAAATATTTTAGTGTTGATTGCTTACGCCCTCCAACTAGAATGACCGTTAGTTACTCCTTGTAATTAAAACTAATAATATTTATATAGTTTATAATTATATATTACCATTAGTTATTTATTTTATATAGAAAAATATAATTTTATTAAAGGTTATTTACTTATTCCTATAAAAAAAAAACCTAAAACGTCTATTTTTTTTAATATATTCGATGATTTTCAGGTTGATTAGTTTTTATGATTTTTACATAAAATCCTAGTTGAGTTAAAAAAAAATAGAAAAACATATCAATTAAATTAATAAAGAAACCAAGTTTAAGTCTAACTTTTTTGAAAATTCTGCATTTTTAAGTAAAGTCTAACCTTTCTTTCCTCGACTAATAATAGAAAAATATAAAACTTGTTGGAAAATTGTAATAGACAATTTAAAGTTTTAAAATTAAAATTTTGGCATAATTACAAGCCATCACTCAAAATAATTATTTTTTAAAATTATTCATGCTTTAAACATAAAAATATGTTTTTGTAAAAAAACATAAAAATATGTCAACAGGCATAGATAAAATTATTCATTAACTTGCGGTTTCAGGTTTTGTTACTTATCCCTTCGCATGAAGAATTGAATTAAGTTTTGGGGCATATTGGATCATCTAATCATCTATACACTTTACAATGTGACACAGTGCATTACTTCTAACGCACTCTTCTTTAATTTCTCTTATTTTTTCAGTTTTTCAAATATCATAAAAAAAAATATATATATATATATATACACACACAAATGATTGGTGTAATTATGTAAGATCTTATTACATTTACACATGAATGAAAATAATTTATTTAATGAGAAGTTGGTGTTCAATTCATCACAAACAAGATTAATTTATAATAAAGTAAGTTGAAAAACATTCATAATTATAACTCGAATAAAAAAATTCAATTAAAAAGATTTTCCATATGAGTTTTTTTCTTAAATTAGATGGAAAAATTGAAATGAATACTTTTTTTTTATAGATTAAGATTAGGTAATAAAAGTAAAAGAGTTTAAAAATATGTACCTAAAAAGTGGATTAAATATAAAAAGTTTCTACCATTCGACTTATTTTGAATTTATCAATTTTTTTTTCAAAATTTATATATGAAAAATATAAAAATCCTTTACTTTTAGCCTTTTATTTTGGTGACGGGTGAGGGACTAAACAATATTATTTTTATTATTTAGATAAATATTAAAAATAAAAAAGATAGAAATTATTAATTCCATAAAATATCATATTCTACTATTCTAGAAACTACAAATATATTTAAATTTTGAATAATATTAGTTAATATTGTATATTCAGTAACGCGCACATAAATATGTACGTAATAAATTATATTCCAATTATGAAATTAAACAAATAAATGCTTAACATTTTGAGGCAGTATCCGTATATAAGAGGGTTATTTAACATATGTTTAACACTAATCTTTTTCTATCTTATTATTATGAAAAAAGAGAAAACATACACCTATATATATTATCATTTAATTATAAATCATTATTTTAAAAATGATGTAAATGATAAATTATGATTAAATAACATTGTAAACGGATCACCAGTAAATTCTATTACAGGAAGAGTTAGACAAATGGGTAAATTGACTCTGGAAGCTCGAAGCTCGTAACTAGTATAGCCTATCCAAAGCCCGCATTTAAAATAGACTAAGTTTTTCTAATGTTTTTCCAACTGGTTATTTCAAATTATATCCAAACGAAACGAAGCAATGTTTTTTTTTCTTAGATTTTACTAAATAACAGTACAAAGTCAATAACTCCACTCCATGTAATTTTTTTTACGGAGCTTGCACGTAAAACTATTTTACTATTTAACCTGCGAGTTAAACATACCGGTCTAAAAAAAACCCACAAAACCAATGATCTTCAAGAAATCATATTCTTAATATTATACGGTTTGCAAATTTCGTGACTACTCGCTAGCTCGAAACCATTTGCCCTGCTCTAATTACTGGACAGTGAAATACAAAATAGTGGAGCATGGTTGGAGTTGCAATGATACATGACTAGAACCAGAAGAAGTCCTTTTAACCTTTTTTTATTGGGTTTGTTACTTTTTTGATTGCATGCTGAATCCATACAACATAGTAGCAGTAAGAGATTCGTTGACTGAAAAAGTGAAATTAATTACAATTGAGTCTCATATTATGTGCAGGTTGTGCACAACACATGTCAACAAATCAAAGTGATAATGGCATCTTATTTACTTGCACGTTATAACAAATTCATCATCATGTGACTGTCACAATGTGTTTGGCCAAACGTTTAGAACCCACTTTTTTCACAAATTTATTTCCTATTTACACGCACGTTACTACTTAGTACTTAGTGCCGCTAATAAGCTATTCAAGTAATCATTCCAATTTTATACTATATGGACAAATTGATTTCACTATCCATTTTCCTTTCATTGTCTCCATCTTCTAATTAATCGTGGCTTTATATACTCCCTCCTGTTGTATAAGAAAAAAAAATTGAAATCAAATATAAGTAAATTTAATTATATTTGACTTTTTTTTAATAATGCCATTTCAAAAATATTTTCTTGCAACTCTAGTTTTACTGATTTCTTTTATGTTTGGTACCAAATTCCAGTGAGAAAAACTTTAGGAAAAAAATACTTTTTATCAAATTAAATGATATTAATTAACTTTTTTTAATATATGTGTAAGTTAAAGAGAGAAGGGGAGGGATTAAGCTACTAATAATTAATAACTAACATTTGTCTATAAAAAAAAATTAGTTAAATTGTTTAAACATAGGGTATCATGTTTAATAAGTGAACTACTTCCTTAGTAACATTATTGAAAGGCTATACTGAAAATAATTGTTAGTAGTTAATCCATTGATACATACAAAATTATGAATGCCTTAACCGTCATAAATTATGCTATCTTAATACTCAATAACTTTTTGCTAGTTCTTTTTTTTAGTGTGTTTGGGTTGTTGGTAGAAATTTTAATTTGAGTTTGGAAAAATATCAGTATACTTGCTTTTAGTTTCCATTTGCGGTGATCGGTTAAATATATCATAAAAGTTGTGCAACTATGTGTTTGGAGTTTTAAACGGAAATCCAAAATGGCAAAACATGATTGAATCGGTACTAATATATTAATTATTTTTTTTAAATAATACTAAATAATTTTTTTAAGAAGTCGTTGATTTGAGTGGTAATTGACTCAGATCTTAAAGTAAGGAATTAAGTTCGAGCCTTGTTGATGAAAAAAATATGGTTGAGAGAAGAGATTCTACTAAAGGTAGTTAGACAAGTTTGTCGACGGAGATTAGTCATCGATAAAGTCGATGGATATTTCGTATCAATAACATAGTTAAAAAAAAAAAGGTTTAACGTCACTTTTAGTCCATTAAGTTTCATATTTTTTACGTTTTGATATATAACATTTTAAAAGTATAATTTTGATACTTTAAGCTATATTTTAGTTACATTTTGATACATTTTAAGATATTTTAACTATTTTTATTTATTTTAAGAAAAATAAAAATCATCATTTCAACCTCCTCTCTTCCCTTCGTCACTACCATCTTCAACATCTTCCCTCCTCAACCATCACATACGTCGTCACCCTCCTCTCCATGATTGCACTGTCGTCCCCTCTCCTTCCACTATCTATACTTAATGTGTAACCTTAACCACATACAAACGAATATTTCGAACCGATATTTAGCACCAATTTTGATTGATTCTTGACCTTTTATTAGACTAGTCACCCTATGTTGTGGTTTATTTATTTATTACAAAAATCGTTATATTTCTGTTACAAATATTCATTACCATTTATTTCATTTAAATTGGTTTTTGGTGTTGCACGAAATTAAATTAAATTAAATTTCTTTTATTACCATTAAAATCTTGTCCCTTATGCACAGTCTACCTACCTCCATTTTGAGCCTATATATAGTATTTCCCCTCTCATTGTTTTACACACGAGAGAAGAACATCTTCTCTTATTTTTGCTCTCTATTCTCTCTCTTCTTTCTGAGTTCTAATTTTGGTTGCTAGTTCTGTAGCCTCAGTGTATTATCTAAGAGGTTGGGAATTTGTGCGGGTAGCGCAGATAAGTTCTTAAGGACAGTACTTGCACGACTTAGGAAAATTTTAATTTAAGCTATTATTACAACAATCTTAAGAACCTATGGCTGAAATCAACAATGATGATGCGACCATTCCTTCGCTGCTGCCACCCACCTATGCCAAGCCGCTGCTGGACGTTTCGAAGATTGAAGTCTTCACCGGCCAGAATTTCCATCGTTGGCATGAGCGCGTTCACACCTTCCTAGACATGTACAGTGTCGCCGACGCTCTTACCACTTTAAGACCCGACAACGGCGCTTCAATTGACAAACAAATCGAAAATTGGAACCATGCAAATAAGGTATGCCGTTACACCTTGGTTAGTACATTGTCTAATGATCTCTTCGATGTCTACTGTTCCTACAAGGAAGCAAACGAGATATGAGACTCTCTCATTTTCAAATACACCGCCAAAGACATCGTTAGATAAAGGTTCATCATTGGCAATTATTATCGTTGGACTATGAATGAAGACAAAGACGTCAAGGTGCAAATCAACGAGTACCACAAGCTGCTTGAAGATCTCAAAGCTAAAAATATAAAATTACTGGATGAATTTGTGTTTGAACTCTTAATCAAGAAACTTCTAGAATCCTAGATTAATTACAAGGAACAATTGAAGCATAGACATAAACAAATGTCACTTTTTGACCTCATCACCTACATCATCATTGAGGATACCAATAAAAAAGAAATTGTTGTTGTAAGGGCCAAAGCACTATCTGCCAAAGCAAATATAGTGCAACACAAACCTACTCAAAAAATGTATGCTCAAAAATTGATCACAATAAGAACAAATTTAAAAATAATAATTTTTCACATCCTTCTTCTTCCAACCCAACTTTCAAGAAAACAGAGTGTTGTTTTGTTTGTGGAAAGCCAAGTCACTATGCACAAAAGTGAAGATATAAAGTGGAGAGAAATGACAATCCTCCTAAAGCCAACTTGGTCAAAGGAGATGATGAGATTATTGTTGCGGTCATTTCTCAAGTCAATATGGTGACCAATGTGAGCAAATGGGTGGTAGACTCTAGGGCTACTATGCACATATGTGCTAATAAAAATGTATTTACTTCCTACACTACTGTGGGGGATGGAGAAGAACAAGTGTACCTTGGTGATTCTAGAACTACTCCAGTTCTAGGAAAAGGAAAGGTTCTTCTCAAGTTTACATCTGGGAAGACACTAGCTTTAAGTGATATGCTACATGCTCCCTCTATTAGGGTCAACTTGGTCTTTGTAGCATTGTTGGGAAAGGTTAGGGTAAAGGTGTCCTTTGAATCAGACAAAATTGTAATGACCAAGAACAATGTATTTGTGGGAAAGGATTATTGTGATCAGGGCCTCTTTGTACTCAATGTTGATGAAATAATTAATGAGAATGCTTCTTCTTCTGCTTATATGATTGACTCATATGATATTTGGCATGCTAGATTAGGACATGTAAACTCCACGCATGTTATTAAATTGCAACGTTTAGGATTAATCAATATGCATGATAGACAAACCTCTAAATGTGGTATTTGTGTTGAATCAGAATTAACTAAGAAATCTTGTTTTTCTGTGCAACATGAATTTGAACCTCTTAGTTTAATTCATTTTAATCTTGTTGATTTAAAACAAACCATGTTTAAAGATGGTAAAAGTTATTTTGTAACTTTCATTAATAATTTTTCTAGATACACTAAAGTTTACTTGATCTACCATAAAGATGAAGCTTTTAAAATGTTTTTATCTTATAAAGCTGAAGTTGAAAATCAATTAAATTTAAATAAAAAGAATTAGATCTGATAGGGGTGGTGAGTACACTTTGTCTAATGACTTTTGTGAAAAGAAAGGTATTATTCATGAAGTAACCCCACCTTATTCACCTGAGTCTAATGGAGTAGCTGAAAGGAAGAATAGAACCCTTAAGGAGATGATGAATGTTTTACTTATTGCAGAATAGAATCCCACATATGAAAATTGGTTGTACACCTTATGAGTTATGGAAAGGTTATAAACCCTATCTAAAATATTTAAGAGTGTGGAGGTGCCTAGCTAAAATGATGTTGCCTGACCCTAAGAAGAAGAAAATAGGTTCTAAGACTTCTGATTGCATGTTTATTGGTTATGCTGAGCATAGTGCAGCCTATAGGTTCCTTGTCCAGAAGAGTAATGTACTTGATTGCAATACCATCATAGAGACTAAGAATACTAAATTCTTCAATGACATATTTCCTTTAAGGATTAGTGTTAGTTCTAGTGCCCATTCTAGCATTGAACCATCTATTGAAACCTATAGTGAACCTTTAGGTGAGGATTTAAGGAGGAGTAAAAGGCAAAGGATAGAGAAATTTTTTGGTGATGATTTTTATACTTATCTTGTTGAGGATGGTCCTTTGAGTTTTTCTGATGCTATCAGTTATGCTGATGCAAACCTTTGGGAACAAGCCATTAAGACTGAGCCTGACTCTATTAAGGAAAATGGTACATGGACCTTAGTAGATATTCCCAAGGGTGAAAAACCCATTGGATGTAAGTGGATCTTCAAGAGAAAGTATAATCCTGATGGAACCATAAACAAGTATAAGGCAAGATTGGTAGCCAAAGGGTTTTCCCAGAGACTTTATATAGATTACTTTGATACCTTTGCACTTGTTACCCGCATTTCTTCTATCCGTGTTTTGATGGCTCTAGCTACCATTCACAAGTTGGTGATTCATCAGATGGATGTGAAAACAACCTTCTTGAATGGTGATCTAAAGGAAGGGATTTATATGACTCAACTCGAAGGGTATGTGGTTCCTGGTCAAGAAAACAAAGTGTGCAAACTTTTGAAATCCCTATATGGTCTAAAACAAGCACCTAAACAATGGCATGAAAAATTTAATATGACTTTACTTAATGATGGTTTTGTTTCTAGTGATGTTGATAGATGTGTATACACAAAATGTGTGAATGATGAATGTGTTATTATATGCTTATATGTAAATAACATGTTAATCTTTGGTACATACATTGATATAGTTTTGAGAACTAAATTGTTTCTCGCATCTAAATTTGATATGAAAGACATGGGAGAAGCAAGTGTAATTTTGGGAATTAAAATCATAAGGAAAGGAGATAGTATATTACTATCCCAAGGACATTATGTCTAGAAGCTTCTTAAGAAGTTTGGATATTATGACTCTAAGTTAGTGAGTACCCTTTATGATGCTAATTCTCAATTAAAGAAAAATAGAGGAGAATCTGTTGATCAAACTCAATATGCCCAGATTATTAGGAGCTTATTGCATTTGATGAATTTCTCTAGATCGAATATCGCTTATGTAGTAGGTAGATTGAGTAGATATACCCATAGTCCTAATGAGGACCATTGGGATGCACTTGCTAGACTCATGAGATATTTGAGAGGTACCATGGATTATGGTATCAAATATAGTGGATTTCCTGCTGTACTAGAAAGGTACAGTGATACTAACTAGATCTCTAATTCAGATGAGACGAAATTCACTAGTGGATATGTGTTTACACTTGGTGGTGGTATGGTTGCATGGAGATCAGCCAGACAAATTATTATAACTAGATCAACAATGGAATTAGAGTTTGTTATCTAGAGTTGGTTGGTAGTGAAGTTGAGTGGTTGAAAAACTTCTTGGCTAATGTTCCTTTGGGAATGAAACCAACCTTATTAGTGTCTATGCATTGTGATTCACAATAAGCAATAACTGTAGCAAAGAACAAAACGTTTAATGAAAGAATAGACATATACAATTAAGACACAATGTGGTAAAGCAGCTGCTAAAGAATGGAACAATTTTCATTGATTATGTGAAGTCAGAAGGAAACTTAATAGATCCTCTGACAAAACCCTTAGGAAGAAATATGATATTAGAAACATCGAAGGGAATGGGACTTAAGTCACTAGAAAACAAACAAGTGATTTTACTAGCACTCAATTGATTTCAATCAATTTCAGTCCTATTCTATGGTGTGGTGAAAGTGTTAGGTGTTGCAAATATGTGAGGTTTAGTTTTATAAAACTTTTAATGATTTTTATATTCCTTGTGAGTGATGTATGAAATTGCAGCTTACACTTGATAAAAATCACATATATGAGTGTTAAGTGGGGCCATTTGTATGAGACCGTGGCAAGATTTCTTGAGCACTCATGAATAACTAGGGCGCGCGCATGGCCTAAAGGCACAACACAACGATTAACGGCAACTTGTGGGGGTGTATTGTGATCAGTAGACCACTAACATACAACAAGTGTTTTTGGTTTATATAACTTTCTACACCAACTACACTATGTGTTAAGTACTACTAATGGTATGGTTCATATAGCTTGTTACACCAGATCTGACACAATACATCTCATATGAACCCATAAATTCTTTCTTCTTTCTCATTAATTTTTTGTTTAGTTTTTGTAATAAGTGGGGGATTATTGTGGTTTTATTTATTCATTACAAAAACTGTTATATTTTTATTACAAATATTTATTACCATTTATTTCATTTAAATTCGTTTTTGGTCGTCGCATGAAATTAAATTAAATTAAATTTCTTTTATTAACATTAAAATCATGTTCCCTATACACAACTTACTTACCTCCGCTTATATATAGTGCTTCATTTTTACATACGAGAGAAGAACATCTTCTCTTATTTTCGCTCTTTGTTCTCTTTCTTCTTTTTTGAATTCTAATTTTGATTGTTAATTCTATACTTAAGAAGTTCCTAGGAGAACTTGCGCACCTCAAAAAAGTTTTGATTTTAGTTATTAACACCCGAAAGGTTTTAAGTTGAAATCCATCGATTTTATATTATAGAGTGCTACTTTTTTCTTTTTCTTCTTTCGATTTCCTAATAATACACCAATGAATAACAAAATTTGAAATGTAGCTGACATATAATGAAATAATTGATGGCCTAGCCTTCTTGGCTTTCCGAAAATTCTTGTCCGCCACCCACCATAGCTCTTTTCTTGCCGGTTATTGGTTCCTCTCAGTCCACTGTTGCAAGGTGACATGTTTCATTTCATTTTCTCTTTTACTTTTTAAGCAAATTACAATACTATTTCTTAAAGTTTTCTGTAATTAAATAATAATCACATCTTATTTTTTAACTAATACTTTGGGATAATTTGTTTAAACTTATTTGATAAAATAAATACTTATTTTTAATAAAATAAGTAATTATATGTATTTATAATGTTTGTTTAGACTGTTTTGCCTTAAAATAAATAAATTTCTACTTATTTAAAAAAATAAATTATATTTATTTATGGAATAATTAATTATTTAATAATTACTTATTTTAATTTTAAACAAATTTACCATTTTTCCTCTCTCTAAAGTGTTAAGTGTTAGTGTACGAATTGAAAGGATTTTGAAATAATCATGTGTTTCAAAAAAAAGTTGGATCAATTGGATTCATTTTCATTCTAACGCTTTCCTTTATAACTTTTACGTCTTTATTTAATTTGGATGTGAAAATTGATAAATTTGTGCATTTTTTAAATTATCTAATGTTTTCACATTTAAAAAATGTTAATGCTAGAAAATAAAACTGTTAGAGTTATGAGTAATTTTTAATAAAAGTTCAGAAAATATTAATGTAATTTATTCTTACTTTTATTGGTCATGAAAAGTTGATTATTTGAGAAATATAGATCGAGTATGAGAATGTTTGAATAAGATTGTTTAATAAACATCCCATATATTCTTTTAATTTTTAACTTTTTTATCATTAAATTTATAATCCTTTAAATAATCTAATTTTTCCCACATTTTCATTATTATTAAATAATACTAGTATAGTTATTTAAACCAAACGTTGTTTGGTCTTAATGATTTAACACTATTGTCTCTTAAACAATGTTGTAGGATTGATCATTCGTCAAGAGAAAATTACTTAGTTATGAAAAAAAAAAGATATTTAATTCTTCTTTAATTTAATTAATCGTAAAATCTTTTTGTATTATCACTATTTATTTTATTCTTTTTAGGTGTACAATATTTTGAGTACAAACTATATGTACTTTGTTATAAGAGACAATTTTATGTATAATAAAGAGAATAAAATTTGAACATAAAATCTCATACAAATAAAAACTATCTAAATTTTCCACTAATAAGTCGAACCTGGAAAGTTATTTTATCTTGTATATTTGTCATAACTTTTTAAATTTTTCTCTCCTCAACCCTTTGAAATTCTCTTTAAAATAGGTGAAAGATATAAGCCTACCACTCTTTTAGGGTACTAGGATGTATCTCCTTTATTCTTCAAGCATGGTACGAACACCATCTTTCTTTCTTTTATTAAGTCTCTATGTCATGTCATCTCAATCAGATGATATTCTTACTTTTGTGAACGAAACACAATTAAGGTGTTGCTTTTTCCTTCCTTTTATGTGATTTAGGTTTTATTTTTATATTCTTTTTCTCTGCTATTTTTGTTTTTTAAGTTATATTGATAGATTTTATTTTTTAAGTTTTTAATTATTTTGAACACTTCCATTTAGGATGAAATGGTTAGTGGTGTCAATTTAGTTGGAATGTCTTAATTTTTTTTTAATTATTTATTTAATTCTTTTTCTATTTGTTAATTTTTTAAAATATTATAATATAATTAAATAGTCACCTCTTTTTAATCTTTTTTTTTTTTCTTCTTTTCCAAACCTTTTAAAATTTCTCTTCAAAATCTATAGTACTGTGCCTCTTCAACGGAATGAGACACATCTATTCTTTATTTTTCATTATGGTACAAACTATTTTTTTTATATTTTAAACTCATATACTTTTGGTCTTTATAATAATTTTTTTTTCTTTTAAAAGAACAAAACATTTTACCTCTATGTATACGTTTTGATTTATGTCCTACCTCCTTAGCATTATCTCATTAGGTATGTTTTCAGGGAGTTCTAGTTTGTCTAAGTTCTTGTACATAATTTCGTTTGAATTTGAGAATTGATCACCCAAAATCTTAAATTTTTTTTAAATAATTTATTTTATTAATAAAATAAATAGTAATTTTATTAATTTTTTAACTTTTATAATAAATTTTTTATTAAAATTAATTAAAGTTTTAATAAATTAAAAATAAATATTTTTATAGTTAATTGATTTGTTTACTTTTATTTTTATTTTTTTTTTCATTTTTCTTTTTGTTTTGTTTTTTTAACGGGTGTATTCTTTTTTTTGTTTTAAACAAAAAAATATTAAATGATTGATATTTAAAAAAATATATTTAAATTAATAATTTATTTTTTTAATGAAAATAATTTATATATATAATTATTTACTTGTCAAACGTCGTCATTGTGTCATGAACTTTTCTGAAAAAAAAAAAAGATTTTTCATGTTTTTGGAGAGTTTTTTTTTTATGTATTTTTAAACTGATTCAAGTTTTGTAAGTTGTATTGTTGAATTCATTGACATAAACACTATAAAAATAATCATTTACTTAAACCATAATGTCCAATATATATACCTATTTACATGCCACAAGTTGTCTTCATGGAATGAAGATTTCAATCAAAAGTAATTTTTTTATATTTTTCGAGTAGTTTTTTTTATGCAATGTTATATTGATTGGAATCTCGAAAGTTATACTGTCAGTTTCATCGACATGAAAACCATGAGAATAAACCATTATTTGAACCAAAGTACTTGATATATATAACAGTTCACATGTCAAAAGTTGCCCTTATAGTATGAAGTTTTGTAAAAAATAATTCTGACAATATTTTGATGATAAAGTACTTGCGAAAAAATAAAAGAAAAATATATAAATTAATTCCTAAAGCGGGATCCAGTTCCATAAAATCGAGGTTTCCTCAAGCACCTTCGATTTTGGCGAGGTTGTTCTTGTGTTTGTTATTGTCATTTTGCATGTTGTCCATCGCCAGCAAGTTCTTCATGAGATTGATTGAAATCCTGAATTATATTTAAACTAGATGACAGTGGAGCAAGACTCACAAGTCTTGCATTCAATGACGAACTATCAGCCTGGTTGTGGGGATGCAATGAGTTTGAACCTAAGTACATGTTTTGCATAAATGCAATAGTTAACTCTGGTGTTCCCAAGTTTGCACCAAATATATTACTATAGAATTTTGTACGTATGGACGCAAATGAATATTGTGGATCATTGTCAAAGTTTGAATATGGTTGAAGTGTGTTGCTCCTTCGTTCTTACCATTCAAATGTGTTTAGAATATACTATGGGTTTAGAATACAGGAACTCACTTGTTGAGGTGTGTTGCTCCTTTGTGCTTGGCGTTGTTGATGATGTTGTGCTTCGAGGTCTTCATTGACCACATGGTTTGGAACATTATTGTTGGTTTGTGAAATTAACCTCCTTGGTTGTGGCAAATTTGCATGGTACCATTCAAGGTATTTATGGGTATGATGTAGATGTCCATGCATAGGCTGCCCTACTAAGACCCTTTCTTTTCTTTCATTACAAAACTTGATCCACTTAGCATTTTTTTTTTTAGTTCTTGCCTATGTGACCCTGCATGTCCACCTGTGTAATTTACTCAAGGTTTTTGGTGGTTTTAGTACATCTTGGCATAATTCAAATTAGAGTTTTACCCGGTCTTTGTGTTGCCAGACAACAAGATATGACATCCAAATGAACTATAATATTAAAAAAATTAGATCATTACAAAACTTCATTAAGTAATATAATATTAACTCATAATTGATTAATATTTGTTATATCTGATCAGGTCTCATATTATCAATTTTTGTTCTCAATCTGATAAGATCACTTTGAGGAGTTCTTGAAAATTGAAGTTCACCTCCACTCCACCTAACAACTAGTGGATACGTTAGTTGTCCATTGCATTGTGGTGCAACAAATGACATGTGATACCATCCTCAAGATTGTAATAATAATGCACATCCACTCATACATATAACATCCGCTTATGTTGCCCGACACATTTCTCTATATAATATCGTTTAATAAATCGAGCTAGCTATATCTGTGAGCATGCCTAAGATTAGTTAACAAAATTAAATACATTAGATGAACTTTGTTACTTGATTTATCTAGCATCAAAACCCCCTCCCCAATCAATCTTAGAATGTATGCTATGTAATGAGCTTCTAATTAGTGTTATGTTGGTTGTTGTGGCAAAGGTGGCATATTATCGTGCAACCATTTTATTTTGATTGTTGATGCTACTATTCCCTTGCATTTTGGTAGAACAACGTCTAGATAAGAATGACATATGTCCATTTGAACATGTTTGTTGTTTTCAACCATCATCAATGTCTATCTGGGTTTCAACTGTTCATTAGATATGATAATATTAATTCATCCACCCAGATTGTCGAACCGACAAATTATGATACATATCAACCTAGTTATGATTTCAATCAAACTCAACTTGAACTATATCATTGGGTTACCAACCTTGCTTCAATCTACTATACTCCGCTTGAATCTTATCAAGTCCAACTTGATTCCAACAACACTCAACCACCGCAAAATAATTGGGCTGACAACATTGCATCATATACACAATTGTTAATTACCCCTTCACATACACAATTATTTCCATCAACGTCAATTTATGATTTAGAATAACCTTGTCTTCATGTGTCAGTAAAAACCTCAATTGCTTTAATTACCACCCCCAATGGTAGAGGATTTTTTAATTACTGAGCAATTTCAACCACATTACATAAAGGTTAGTGCACAAAATAAAAATGTTGGTCCTTATAATGAGGATGAAGAAGAATTCATGTTAAACAATGATGAATACGACAATAATAGTAACAGCAATGACAACAATAAGGTGCAAACTATTAATCAACCAACACCAATAGAGTTTGTCTATGATGTGTCAGCACACACGCATAACATAGGAAACATCGAACGTTGGCAAGATCAGGAGTATGGGCACTTGCTAGATCGAACAAAAAAAGTCAATATAGAATTCGTAACAATCTTTGAAGGAATGAGATTTGCCATCAAAATTGAACTCAAAGTCACAATAAATTTGTACGGTGTAAAAAATTATATTTCTTACTTTATGAAAAGGTCTAATTTTGAAAAATGGAATCTCGATTGCAAAGACCCAAAATGTGAATGGAGGTAAAGTATTTTAGCAATGTTGTTGTCATAACTTACATTTTTAAAAATATTAATCTACATGGTTGTATAGGTTAATTAAGAGCATTAATGAGGGTACAAACTCAAAAACAATGGGAGATCAAATTATTTAAGGAGCCACACACTTGTGTGTCAACAAGGATTACATAAGATCATGACAAGTTGAGGTATAATGTCATTGGAAGAAGCATTATTTTGATGGTTAAAGCAGATGCAACAATGTTAGTATCAACCTTGATTGCACACATCAAATAACTTCACAAATTTACATCTTCTTATAAAAAGGCATGGCTTGCAAAACAATGGGCAATTGAACATGCATATGGTAACTGGGAGTAAGGATATGTCGACTTATCCACATATTTGCTAGCATTGCAAACATATGTTCCTGGCACCATTATAAAGGAACAGAAGGTCCCTGCAAAAGACGAAGAAGAAAAGTTACTTTCTAGTTGTGCAATGTACAAACAATTTTTTTAGACATTGATGGGTTTTCATATTGTAAGTGATGTGTCATTATTTTCTCCTATTTCTTACCCCTTTCTGTCATCATTTTAATTACTGATTAGCCTTAATTGTCAAATTATTTATGCAGTTTTATCATTTGGGCCTTTTTGGCTAATTCTGTATTTTAATTTGATTTCAGGAGAATTATAAGCAATTGGGCTTGGATCTGGAATTGGGCTGAACCAGCTTGGGCTTGAAGAGAGGAGACTATTTTAGTTTTATTTGTCATCCAGTTTTATTTTATTTCATTTTATTGCTGTATTTTGTAATTGGGTCGCATCAGATTTTTATGGGCCCAAATCAGATTAGTAGCCTAGGGTTTTGTGTAAGTGATTTTGGGTGAGACAAAATTTAAGCCCCAGCCGTCACAGAGAAAGGGGGCTGGGAAGTTTAGGTTTCATTTTTACTATTCAGAAAAGGGTTTCACGTCCCCAACATGCTATTGTTCATGTAGAGCAGCATTTTTGTTCATTTTCTGCTTCAGTTTCCATTTTCGTTCTTCATTGTTGGTTCGTTTTCAGTTTCCATTTCCAGTTTTGTTTTTGTCTTCTATTCTTGTTTTCGTTTCTATTTTGCATTTTGCTATTTACGTTTTCGATTCTTTGTTTAATTTGAATGGAAGGTTAAATTTCCAGTGTTGTTTTCTCTTGAGGACTAAGCACTAGCTCTCTTTGAGGTTTTGTTATTAATGTTAATTTCTGATCAGTTTTTCCCCTTCACCAATTATTCTGTAATGGACCTGTGAGAGGAATTAATTGGTGTATGTATTGCTTAATCACATAATGAAAACCTTGTATTAATTTTCGCTTAGTAAATTAATTTCGGGTTGGATTAAGTGGCTGAATTGATTAGGGATAGATTCTCGTAACCTAGGATAAGAGGCTTGCTTTTGAATCAAGGGGAAACAACACGTTTTAGTTCTGTTATTTTTAATTCAAGTTGCTTGCTGTTTAAATTATTAAAGCAAAGAACCCCCCCCAATTTGCTACTATTTTATTGTTGTTAAGTGTTATGAACGTTTGTTTGATCACTACTCACTGGGAGACGACCTAGGATCACTTCCTAGTACTGCATTTAATTGTTTTTATTTGGTTTGGGTACGGCCTCGATCAAATTTGGCGTCGTTGCCAGGGAGCAGTGGTTCCAATCAAGGGTTCATAATTGTGTTTGTGTTTGTGTTTTGTGGTTGTGTGTTTCCCTGCAGCAAGTTCAGCAAATGAAACTTCAATCCAATGGAACAATAACTATGCATTGTATTGCTCTGTTTTTGTTCTGTGTTTGAACTTCAATTTGCTGCTGTTGTGAGGATTTATTTCTACTAGTCCTCTGTTTTTGCTGTGAATAGTGTCGAACTTTTCTAATTAATTGCCGATTTTTGTTTTGGTAGCTAGAGTTGTCCTTTTTGGCTGATTTTTTTTGTGGTAGTTTCTTTTGATCCATATTTTGTGTGAAAAATACCAGAAGCACTTGGTGTGGCTGAATTTGAGAGATACAAAAATTTGGGGAATTTGTGTTAAGCAAAACTCAAAACGGTCATAACTTTTGCTCCCGAATATCAGAATGAGTATTATTATATATGAATTTGGGGTAGAATTGAATTTCCCATGCAGCCTAACTATTAAAGCCATTGCAGGTTCTCAGAATTCAAAAAAGAGGCTGTTTACTAAGTTTTTTTTTTTTTAGTATTATTGCCCTATTTTTTTCAAACTTTGAATTTTTAGTTTATATAGTTAGACTTTGAATTTTTGTCTGATATTTTTTGTGCTATCTTTTTATGATTTTAGGGAGTTACTCACAAAATTTCAGCTCATTTGAATATTGTTTGAGTATAGTTCCAGTTTTACCCCTACTTGTGCTTGTCTGAAAAATACATGATTTGCTGCATATAGTGCATGACTAGGGGAAATCCGGATAATTTACTACCTTTTGATCCTAAAATAGATAGGACCTTTCATAGATTAGTTAGGCATAGTGAGCATATAGATAGTCTTAGTTTTGATAGTCTTAGTGTAAACAACTCTGAGCATTCTGTTTCAATTTCTGAGCGTTCTGATTCTGAGCATTCTACTGCTGATATTCATACTGAGAACATGGCCCAACCTCCACCTCGTGAGAGGACACTTAGGGAGATGGCTGCGCCTAATTTCACTTATGAAAGCTTGTGCATTCAATACCCTGATGAGGATGTCCCATATGTTCTCAAGACTGGACTGATACATTTGCTTCCTAAGTTTCATGGCCATGCAGGTGAGGATCCGCATAAACATCTGAAGGAATTTCACATAGTATGTTCAACCATGAAGCCTCCTGATGTCCAAGAAGATCATATCTTTCTGAAGGCTTTTCCTCACTCTTTAGAGGGAGTGGCAAAGGATTGGCTGTATTACCTTGCTCCCAGATCTATCACTGGTTGGAATGACCTCAAGAGGATGTTCTTGGAGAAATTCTTTCCTGCATCCAAAACAACTGCAATCAGAAAAGACATTTCAGGCATCAGGCAACTTAGTGGAGAGAGCTTGTATGAGTACTGGGAGAGGTTTAAGAAATTGTGTGCAAGCTGCCCTCACCACCAGATCTCTGAGCAACTGTTGCTCTAGTATTTTTATGAAGGTCTAAATAGCATTGAAAGGAGCATGATTGATGCTGCTAGTGGTGGAGCTCTTGGTGATATGACCCCTGTAGAGGCTAGAAACTTGATTGAGAAGATGGCCTCCAACTCCCAACAATTCAGTGCAAGAAATGATGCTATTGTCATTAGGGGAGTCCATGATGTGGCCATGGATTCATCTCCATCTACTGAAAATAGAAAGCTTGAGGGAAAACTTGATGCCTTGGTCAACTTGGTCAACCTAGTAACTCAGCTTGCCATAAATCAGAAATCTGCATCCGCACTTTTATATCTTGTTGCAAAGAGTCTCGTGACCTATGCTCTTTCTGGCTGATCACCATACAGATCTCTGTCCTTCTCTGCAGCAATCCGAGTCAATGAGCAACCTGAAGCCTATGCTGCAAACATTTATAATAGACCACCTCAAGAACAAAACCAAAGAACAATGCAGAATAATTATGATCTTTCAAGCAACAGATACAATCCGGGTTGGAGGAATCATCCAAATCTCGAGATGGACAAATCCTCCACAATACCAAAGAACAACAACTCCGCCCCTTCTCCATTCCGAATGTTGCTTTGGTCCAAGCAAGCCATATGTTCCCCCTCCAATGCAACAAAGAACAACAAAGACAAAGCAAGCATCCGAGGCTCCTTCTCAACCCTCCTTAGAGGAGCTAGTGAGGCAAATGACTCTTCAAAATATGCAGTTCCAGCAAGAGACCAGAGCCTCCATTCAGAGTCAGACAAATCAGATGGGGCAGATGGCTACTCAGTTGAACCAGGCACAGTCCCAAAATTCTGATAAATTACCCTCTCAAACTGTCCAGAATTCAAAAAATGTGAGTGCCATCACTTTGAGGTCAGGCAAGAAAATTGATGCACCTACACCTGCACCTGCACCTGACCAAGAGGAGGAGCAGCCATTTGGTAGCAGAAAATTCCATGCAGGTGGATCTTCTTCCAGCAGCACTGATTTGCTGCAGCCTATCCCCCTTCCATTCCCACCTAGAGCAATTCCAAACAAAAAGATGGAAGAAGTGGATAGGGAGATCCTGGACACCTTCAGGAAAGTGGAGGTAAACATACCTCTGCTTGATGCCATCAAACAAATTTCTAGATATGCAAAATTCCTGAAGGAGCTGTGCACCCACAAGAGGAAGATGAAGGGTAATGAGAGAATCAGCATGGGCAGAAACGTGTCTGCACTCATAGGTAAATTTGTTCCTCACATTCCCGAGAAATGTAAGGACCCAGGTACTTTCTGTATACCTTGCATTATTGGGAACAGCAAATTTGAAAATGCCATGCTAGATTTAGGAGCATCAATTAATGTTATGCCTCTGTCCATTTTCAAATCTTTATCTCTTGAACCTTTGCAACCTACGGGTGTGGTGATTCAATTGGCAAATAGAAGTGTTGCTCACCCTACAGGTTTCATAGAGGATGTGTTGGTTCGGGTTGGCGAAATTATTTTTCCTGCTGATTTTTATGTTCTTGATATGGAAGAGGGATTCTCCCATGGATCTGTCCCAATTATTTTAGGCAGGCCATTTTTGAAAACAGCTCGAACCAAGATAGATGTTTATGCTGGCACATTGTCTATGGAATTTGGTGATATTGTTGTCCATTTTAACATTCTTGATGCCATGAAACATCCATCTGAGGATCATTCTGTCTTTCGTGCTGAGATACTTGATCAGATTGTTGATGACTATATGCTTGATTCTGATTCTCTTCATGTTAAGAAGCACCCATTTTCATCTGATATGCATACTTATCATTCCTCATGCATTGAATCTGAATCTGAATCTGAGTTTGAATTTGATCCTGTATCTGATTTTTGTGCTGAGAGTAAATTTGAATTTCAGTCTGGTACTTTGGGGGTGTTACCTCTTAATTTGGATTTTATAGAGTCAGAATGCACTAACCATGTTGCAGGAAGTACATATACATCTGACTTACAAGTTGAGGTACAGGCTGTGGAACCCATTCTTTCCCCTTCTCTAGTTCCTTCTGATATACAGCTACCACCCACACCAGAGCTGAAACCACTACCAGAAAACCTCAAATATGCTTACTTGGAGGATGAGGAGAAATTGCTTGTGATTATTTCTACCTCCCTTGATGTTGTTCAAGAGGAGAAGTTGTTGCAAGTGCTTAGAAAGCATAAGAAAGCCATCGGTTGGACCTTGGCAGACATTCCTGGTATTAGCCCATCCACCTGCATGCATAGGATACTTTTAGAGGATGGAGCCAAACCAGTGAGACAGCCACAGAGGAGACTCAACCCAGTCATTCTAGATGTAGTAAAGAAAGAGGTGACCAAGCTTCGCAAGCTGGGATCATCTACCCCATTTCGACAGATCGGTGGGTGAGTCCGGTTCAAGTGGTTCCAAAGAAGACAGGCCTCCATTGTTGTAAAGAATGAGAGGGATGAGCTGATTCCCACCAGAGTGTTGAATAGTTGGAGGGTCTGCATTGACTACGGGAGGCTGAATCGGGCAACAAGAAAAGATCACTTCCCACTCCCATTCATTGATCGGATGCTTGAGCGATGGCGGGTAAATCCCATTATTGCTTTCTTGATGGATTTTCTAGATATTTTCAAATTCACATTGCCCCGAGGATCAAGAAAAAACCACATTCACCTGCCCCTTTGGCACTTTTGCCTATAGGAGGATGCCTTTCGGCCTATGCAACGCCCCCGGTACCTTCCAGGCGGTGTATGCTTAGCATTTTCGGTGACTTTTTAGAGAGTTGCATAAAGGTGTTTATGGATGATTTTACTGTTTATGGATCCTCTTTTGATGCATGTTTGGATAGTCTGGATAGAGTTCTTAATAGATGCATTGAAACTAACCTTGTTCCGAATTTTGAAAAATGTCACTTCATGGTTGAACAAGGTATAGTTTTAGGGCATATCATTTCGAGTAAGGGCATAAAGGTAGACCCGCGCCAAGATAGCTGTTATTTCACAATTGCCTTACCCCTCTTGCGTGCGAGAGGTTCGTTCTTTTCTTGGCCATGCAAGGTTTCTTGGGCGCTTTATCAAAGATTTTAGTAAGGTGGCCCTTCCACTATCCAACTTGCTGCAAAAGGATGTGGACTTTAACTTTGATGATAGGTGCAAGAAGGCTTTTGATTGCCTTAAGCAAGCCCTAACCACCACCCCCATTATTCGGGCACCCGATTTGGACAGCTCCATTTGAGTTGATGTGTGATGCATCTAACTATGCATTGGGGGCTATCCTTGCTCGGGAGGATTGACAAACTTCCCGGGGTGATTTACTATGCTTCCAAGACTTTAGATGCTGCCCAAGCAAACTACACCACCACCGAGAAAGAGCTTCGGCTATTGTTTTTGCTCTTGATAAATTTAGATCATATTTGCTTGGCACTCGTGTTATTGTCTATACTGACCATGCAGCTCTAAAGTATCTGTTAAAGAAGGCTGAGTCAAAGCCTAGATTGATCGAGGTGGATGCTCCGGCTCCAAGAGTTTGATTTGGACATCCGTGACGGGAGTGGAGCTCGGAATTTGGTGGCGAGACCATCTCAGGCAAGATTGGAGAGCCGAGGAAGCGGATGCTTTGCCTATCCAGGATTGTTTTCCTAATGAGAATTTGTTGACTGTTTCTATTTCTTCCCCCACCCCTTGGTTTGCAAACATTGTTAACTATTTAGTTGCTTCTATTTTTCCTCCCTTAGCATCTAGAGCTCAGATTGATAAAATTAAAAGTGATGCTAAGCATTATATTTGGGATGACCCCTATCTGTGGAAGTTGTGCAGTGACCAGGTTATCAGGAGATGTATTCCCGACCATGAGATTGACTCGATCTTGCGATTCTGTCATTCTTCCGCACTTTGGTGGCCATCTTGGTATTCGAGAGGACAGCTCGCAAGGTGCTTGATTGTGGATTTTACTAGCCCACCATCTTTAAGGATGCGTGGAGGATTTGTAGCACTTGTGAGCCTTGTCGGAGAGCGGGAGGATCCCTTTCTTGGAGACAGCAGATGCCTCGGCAGCCCATGCTTTGTTACGTGAGGTGTTTGATGTCCGGGGTATTGATTTTATGGGTCCCTTTCCTGTTTCTTTTGGTTTTTCCTATATTCTCCTTCTTTGTTGATTATGTTTCAAAGTGGGTGGAAGCTAAAGCCACCAGAACTAATGATGCTAGGGTCGTTGTGGATTTTGTTAGGTCTAATCTGTTTTGCAGGTTTGGAGTACCTAGAGCCATTGTTAGTGATCAAGGCACCCATTTTTGTAACAGATCCATGCAGGCTTTGCTCAAGAAATATGGGGTTGTTCATAGGGTTTCTACACCCTACCACCCCCAAACTAATGGGCAGGCTGAAATTTCAAATAGGGAGATCAAGAGGATCTTGGAGAAGATTGTGCAGCCGAACAGAAAAGATTGGAGCACCAGGCTGGATGATGCTCTTTGGGCACATAGGACTGCTTACAAAGCACCCATAGGGATGTCTCCTTATCGGGTTGTCTTTGGCAAGGCATGTCATCTTCCTGTAGAGATAGAGCACCGTGCCTATTGGGCTGTGAAGACCTACAACTTCTCTATTAATCAGGCTGGAGAGGAAAGAAAGTTGCAACTGAATGAACTTGATGAGATCTGCCTTGAGGCCTATGAGAACTCAAAGTTCTACAAGGAGAAAACCAAGAAGTTCCATGATAGCTTGATAGCTAGGAAGGACTTCGTGGTTGGGCAAAAAGTGTTGTTGTATAACTCTAGACTCGGTCTCATGGGTGGTAAGCTTAGGTCTAAGTGGATTGGTCCTTTTGTTGTGACTAATGTTTTTCCTTATGATGCAATTGAGATCAAAAGTGAATCCACAGATAAGACTTTCAAAGTTAATGGCCACCGGCTGAAGCCATTCCTCACAAATCCTTCTTTGGTGGATGTAGTGGTGGAGGAGGCTTCCTTACTTGACCCTGCTTCTCTCCCATCATGACTTAGGGAGTTTTCTTTTTCTCCTTCCTTCTCTACTTTTGTTTCACGTGTCCAATTCCATTGGTTGCTTTGTTTTCTTGATCTTATGATTGCACTACATTGAGGACAATGTGTGATTTAAGTGTGGGGGAGAGATTGTTCTTTGTTTAGGATTTTTAGGTTTGTCTATTTTATGTTTTGTGTACAACATTGCATGCTTTTCTTTGATTTCTAGGTTTTGTATAGGTTATGGGCACATTCTTCACATTTTATGGATTGAAATCTTTGTTTTTCTGTATATGTCAAGTTAGTTTTGAAGTTGATCCTTGTTTTTTGTGCATGTCAAGCTAGTTCTGAAGTTTGAGAGGTTGAATTGAGTGATAGATTTACCCTTTGTGAGATTTTGAGCCATCAGCATCTATTTTATTCTGTGTGTTTTGCCCCATTGATTGCTTGCACAGTGGCCTTGGCTTGGCTCTTTTTGGTACTTCTTGCACATGCATGTTTGGAGATGATTTAGGCATTCTTGTTCTTATAAGCCTCTAGCCAAATAAGTCTACCTTGAATTAATTCCTTTGATAGCCCCTTTGAGCCTATGTTCCCCTTTCTTTGTTTTGAAGCTCAGTACAAGCCTTAAGTGAAAAACCATGATCACCCTACCCTTGAGGAATTTTGGAGCTTTGGAATTGTTTTGGGAATAAGTGTGGGGGGGTATGTGTCATTGGATGATGTATTTTTGGCCATGCTTAATGTTTGATGATGTTTGTTTCAAAAAAAAAAGGGGGGGAAAGAAAAAGAAAAGAAAAAGAAAAGATTGAAGTTGAATAATAGTGGACTTGTTTTTGGATTTGTTTGAGGAATTGGTTGATATTGTTGATATTAGAGGTTTTGAGTTTGCTTTTTATGCTTAATTTTGACTTATTCCCCATTGCTCCTCTATTCCCTTGGGTTTTAGTCACCTATCCCATATATTTTCTCACCTTGTCCCTGGCCCCATTACAACCTTAAAAGACCTTTTGATCCTTTTATGCATGTGTATTGGTTGTTAATTCTAGAGGCTTGCCAAGTCTATGTGGTGTTTGTTTTTCATGGGTGCTCTAAGAGTAAACAGTAGCCTAGACACTTGAGAGATTGAGTGCATATATCTTGTGAGGCTTTATCACTTTTGATTTACCTCTTGGGCGGATTAACTTGCTTGCCATGTTTGAAATGTTTGGATAACTTTCTTGACTGTCTTGACTCTTTAACTCTTGTTGTGTTGGATGTTGCCTATTCCTTTCATTCCTTTGGATTCATTGAAAAGTATGTAAATATTTTTTGTGTTTCTCTCTCTTTGATGTCTCTGGACTTGTTCCTTGCTCTGTTTCATGATTTTGCCCAGGAGTGCAAAAGGCTAAGTGTGGGGGAATTTGATGTGTCATTATTTTCTCATATTTCTTACCCCTTTCTGTCATCATTTTAATTACTGATTAGCCTTAATTGTCAAATTAATTATGCAGTTTTATCATTTGGGCTTTTTTGGCTAATTTTGTATTTTAATTTGATTTCAGGAGAATTATAAGCAATTGGGCTTGGATCTGGAATTGGGCTGAACCAGCTTGGGCTTGAAGAGAGGAGACTATTTTAGTTTTATTTGTCATCCAGTTTTATTTTATTTTATTTTATTGTTGTATTTTGTAATTGGGTCGCATCAGATTTTTATGGGCCCAAATCAGATTAGTAGCCTAGGGTTTTGTGTAAGTGATTTTGGGTGAGACAAAATTTAAGCCCCAGCCGTCACAGAGAAAGGGGGCTGGGAAGTTTAGGTTTCATTTTTACTATTCGAGAAAAGGGTTTCACGTCCCCAAAGATGCTCTTGTTCATGTAGAGCGGCGTTTTTGTTCATTTTCTCGCTTGATTTCCATTTTCGTTCTTCATTGTTGGTTCGTTTTCAGTTTCCATTTCCAGTTTTGTTTTTGTCTTCTATTCTTGTTTTCGTTTCTGTTTTGCATTTTGCTATTTACGTTTCGATTCTTTGTTTAATTTGAATGGAAGGTTAAATTTTCAGTGTTGTTTTCTCTTGAGGACTAAGCACTAGCTCTCTTTGAGGTTTTGTTATTAATGTTAATTTTTGATCAGTTTTTCCCCTTCACCAATTATTCTCGTAATGGACCCTGTGAGAGGAATTAATTGGTGTATGTGTTGCTTAATCACATAATGAAAACCTTGTATTAATTTTCGCTTAGTAAATTAATTAGGGTTGGATTAAGTGGCTGAATTGATTAGGGATAGATTCTCATAACCTAGGATAAGAGGCTTGCTTTTGAATCAAGGGAAACAACACGTTTTAGTTCTGTTATTTTTAATTCAAGTTGCTTGTTGTTTAAATTATTAAAGCAAAGAAACCCCCCCCATTTGCTCTCTCTTGTTTTATTGTTGTTAAGTGTTATAAACATTTGTTTGATCACTGCTCACTGGGAGACGACCTAGGATCATTTCCTAGTACTGCATTTAATTGTTTTTATTTTGTTTGGGTACGGCCTCGATCAGTAAGTCATTAGTTTTGGTCGATGGTATTTGACTTTACATGATGTACAAACACACGTTAGTGACAGTGGCACAAGATGGGGATAACCATGTAATGTCAATAGGCTTTGCCCTTGTTGAGGGTGAGATTGTGCATACATGGTATTTTTTCCTACAAAATTTAAAGAGGCATGTGGCAACGACAGACAACTTGTGTCTCATCTCGAATAGGCATAAGTCAATAATAAGTGCATACCAACGAGAAGGTATTGGGTGGATGGAAAAGAACTATGTGCATATATTCTATATTCAACACATAGCCCAAAATTTCACAAGACAGTTCAAAAACACTGCACTAAAAAAAGACATTATTAATGTAGGTATGTCCAACAACTAAACAAGCTAATGTTTTTTACAATATTGTTTTATATTAACTAACATTTTTAATGAGTTTTGTTGAACACCTTTTAGGCTACGCCATGACTATGCCAAAATTTACTTATCCGTAAAATAATCTTAAAGCTGAGCATCCAGCTACAATCGACTGGCTTAATCAAATTGCTAGAGATAAATGGATAACTGCATTTTCCTCAGGACAACATTGGGGACACATGACTACAAATCTAGTTGAGTGCATGAACAATATGCTAAAAAGAGTAAGGAGTCTTTCAATTTTTTCGTTGGTCAATGATACGTATGAAAGGTGCAACAAATACTTTATCACATGGGTGAAGCAAGCAATAATAATGATGGTCGCTAGTAAAGATTTGGCATATATTGCTGACAAGTTTATAACTAACGAAGAAGCTAAGGCTAACTCATGTCATGTGCTCGAGTTTGACCAACAAAATAATTTTTTTTCTTAATAGAAGAATCCTTCCATCCTTCATAACGGCGTTTGCCAGAAAGACACAATGTAGATCTTTAAAGAACAATGTTGTAATTGTGGTAAATTTCAAAATCTCCACATGCCTTGTTTGCATGCAATTGCTACGTGTAAGTACATGTAAATCAATTACATGCAAAAGTTTACATGCTTAATTATGTTTCACAGGCGTACTACGAATCATTTGGGAAAATGAAGCACCCAAGTTACTGGCCAAAATATAGAGGTCCACCAATTTGCCACAATCCAAAAATGCAAAGAAACAAAAAAGGTCATCCACAATCAAATCATATTCACACTGAGATGGACCAAAAAGAACCCGAGCAAGCAAAACATTGTTTATTGTGTAGAATTCCCAATCATTCAAAGAACAAGTGCCCTCATTGTCCTACCTCAAGTCAACCTGAATGATGTGTTTATTTATGTTGTATTGTCTAATTATATTTCTTACGAATGTTAAATTTTAATTTTGCACATGTATATGTATTAATATGTTTTATTATGTTTTTTAAAATTTATTTACTAAATAAAATATAAACACGTTGTTATTAAACAACTCGCATAACATTATAAATTCATCAATTCGTATCAATAATCAAGATCATTAGAATCCAATTTTTTCGTTGTCCATTAAACACAAAATAATTTAATTATTATTATATTTAATTATAACATAATATTTTAAAAAAAATATATAAAAAACATTTAATATATTTTTTATTTAAAACAAAAAAAATCCTCAATTAAAAATAAAAAAATAAAAGTAAACAAAACAATTAACTATAAAAATAATTAATTTATTAAAACTTTAATTAATTTATTTTAAATGATTTTAATATAAAAGTTAAATATATTTTTAAAAATTATTATTTATTTTATTAATAAAATAAGTTATTTAAAAAAAAAAGAATTTGGATGGTCAGTTCCAAATTCAAATGACATTATGTAGAAGAAATTGAAATGTAATGGTATGAATTTGAGTGTGAGAATCTCAAATTCACACTATAAACAATAAATATGTCTAATTGGATAAATAAAGAAAAAGTGTGGCTAGTTAATAAAATTTTAAAATAAAATTATCTATTTATGTAATTTTGTCAAATTAAGTGTCATTTTGATATGAGAAGTACTTTTAAAATGTCAATTAAGTATGTCTATGAGAAGCTCTAAATTCCAACTACCACTTCAACATCCATTTGAGAGGATTTAAACGGAAAAACAAACATGTTATTATCATATGAATCATCATCTTCTTTGTCACTTCCATTCCTTATCCCTCGTCTTCTTCACTATTATTCTTTCAAATTGTTTTGACTTTAAGTCATTAGAGTCATCATATGAAGTATTGTCTGCTTAAGTATTCAATGAACCGTCACGATTTTACTTTTAAACGATGTGAGATTTTATATTTACCAAAACAAGTCACACAATAAAAATTAATGAGTAATTAAGAGTGACCTAGGTCATCCTTCGGGTGCTAATGTTTCTACCTCAAATCCAAAGACATCGTTAAAATCATCATACGAGGTATTGTCCACTTAGATGTTCGATGAACTGTCATTATTTTTTCTTTGTAAAAGCATCATATTCCTACACACATTAATTACCTCAAGTACTTCTAATTTTCATAAAGGCATAAAACTAGGCTTTAGACTATATATTCCTACACACATTAATAGCGTAAATAAGTGGATTAAAGCAAAGTAAATTTAGGTTTAACTTGATAATAAACTTAAAGATGATTCTCAAGCTTGTCTTATCATCACCACCCATGTGCTATGAATATCGTCAAACATTGCGTTGTGCCTCTTAAAACATGGTGTTGTTGGAGTGTTACATTATTACTTAAACATATCATGTGGTTCTAGGATCCATTATAGGACTTTCAAATTTGAACTTTACTAAAACTAAGTGTAGCTAATAGTTTCATCTTTGCTTTGACGTTCTTATATGAACCTAAAGGCTAAAGCCACTAAATTTCGAAGAAGATAAATGAAGAAAGCATGGGATTGTCTATTACAATTTTAACTTCATTAATTTCCAATGCCAACTAAAACCATTCACCTAGGCTCAAATTGGTCCTCCATGTTATTATAAATGCAATGGTTGCTTGTGCCTCAAGCACAACAAACAATACCATATCCATTTTTATGTTTTCTTTCTGAGTTTGTTTGAATACATTACTTTAGAAAATAATTTCTAAAAGAAGAAAATATGAAAGAAAAAAATAAAATTGATTTCTCTTAAAGTTAAAATTGTCTTCTCCAATAACGAATTTGTGAAAATCCTAGGTATTTTAGAAGAAGATTTATGAAAGAGCATTTACTAATTTATTAAGATAAGATAATTTTAACCTCTAAGAAAGTAATTTCATTTTTTTTCATATTTTTTTCTCCTAAAAACTCTTATAGAAGAGTGTGTCCAAACAAATCCTATGAATGATTCGTTTTTTTTTTCTCTCACAAAGCACCATAACAAGGTCTTCTTAGTTGTGAAAATAACTTTCACACAATTGATACTTGAAACTAACTACATTCTTTTTTAAGATTTTTTTTATATAAATAAATATTAGTTTTTAAATTGTTAATTTTTTGTTAGACAATATTTACAAGATAGAAAGCATGCGAGTGGTGAGGATGACCGGTAAGAATAAGTTAAGGTTGAGAATCATATTTAAGTTTATTGACAAGTCAAACCTAAGTTTACTTTGCTTGAATTTACTCATAGATGTTATTAATGTGTATAAAGCTACTTTGAAACCTAGTTGTATGCTCATGTAAATCAAAAGTACTTCATATTTAAAGTGTGAGAGGAAGGTGAAGAAAATGAAGTATAAGGGGAAATGAGTGAGAAAATGGAGATGTATATGCTAAAACTTACTGTGTAACATGGAACTTAATTGACAATTCGAAAGTACTTTAATATACAGTAAGTGATTAAATTCAAGACTAAATTGAATATTATATATGACTTGACTTCATAAGTCATGATAGAGTAAGAACAATCAATTTCCATTTTAGTTCAACTGACTAGGTTATGTACATTGCCAACTATATCATATATACAAATAATGTGTCATGTAGGCAGAGCATTAACTTTAATAAAGGTATTCTAACAATTGTGATAACATGAACTAATATGATAACCTCATACACTTTCGATCAAGAACTAAAATAACATTTTACCCTCACTCACTTTGGTAATCTCTCCAATACTTTTAAAAAAATTAGTCTATTATAACTATTGACTAAAAAATATTCAAGTAAAAAAGTAATTTTAATAAAAAAAAATCTTAATAATAATAAAGATGTCATAAACCTACATTTTATCATTAAAATTATAAAAATAGTAACATTAAAATAAATATTAGGCAGTTAGGTACCAATAAATATTCTATAAGGGATGCAACATTGAAGTGATGAGGGAAGATTTGATTCACTTTATCATAGAGATCATAGAATAGGGGGCGGCCCACAATTATAATTGTAGGAATTTGAATAATGACGATTTTCTAGTTTGTAATTGTAAAATTAAGTTTTCTGATTCAAAAATGTGTTAATTTGATATATGTATCTACTTGTTATAATTAACCATGTATTTTTTAACATTGACCAATTTAATTATTATTTATAATTTCTTAATTTTTAAATAAACTTCCCTTCAAAAATAAAAAATAAACTTTTTCTTCTAACACCTCCCATTTTATTTCCTCCGGTCTCAATTTTTAATTTTTAATTTTTAATTTTTATAACCATGATTATTTTTGGATTTGAAAATATTATCAAAATTAATAATTCCATTTATATACCTTTCAAAAAGCAAGACATGATTTTTTGAAATATTTATAGATTGGTAAGAATTTTTTACAAACGAAATCTTTTTTGTAGTTTTAATTTTTTTTATATGAATATTTATTATATCTTATTTTTACAAAATAGGTTATTCATATTTATAAAATTTGAATTTATTAAATTTACTTTGAATTTTTTTCTTAATAAAAATGTTGTTGATAACTTTTAAAATGTCATACATGATTGGTAATATAATATAACCATGGTTATAAAAATTAAAAATTGGGAGGATAGGAAATAAAATGAAAGGGGCGGGAAGAAAAAGTTTGTTTTTTTATTTTTGAAAGAGAGTCTATTTAGAAGTTAGAATAGTGTAAATAGTAATTAAAATAATCAATATTAAAAAATAAATGGTCAACCATAACAAATAGATAAAGAAACTAAATTTACACATTTTTTAAACTAGGATGGCCTAATTTTTTAATTAAAAACCAGTTCTGAAACTAATGAAATGAAAATTACATTTAAATCTATTTATGGAGTATTTATTAATTTTGTTTATAATCAATTAAGAGAATAAGAATAATGTCTTCGGTGTAACAAATTTATATTAACAAACTTATATTGTCATATAATTATTTATATAATTTTTAAAATAATTGTATAAAAGTTAATTAAATTTTTATAAATAAAAAATTATGATGGTTTGATAACTTAAAAAAATTATGTTATTCTTATTAATTAATTTCCTTAAAATAATTTGACAATCTTTAATAAGTGTTTTTCCTTTTCAACCACTTATTTTTTAATCCACCATACTTCCGAACATGCGATATTACTTGATAAAAACGGACATAGCGACCTATTTCTTTTAGCTACTACACATAAGAAATGCTCAAGTACAACACTACTCCACACTTCAAATTCAATTCTTATTCCACTTGTACTACGGAAATCACGGATGCAACTAGCATCCAAATTGTCATTTAAAAATTAAATAAATAAAATCTCTCTTTTAACCTTTGTTTTAAATTGATTTTTATTTTTTAAATAAGCTATACAATTAACCTTTTTTTTTTATTTTAAAGATAGCTATAATCAACTTGTGTATATAACTTCTGAAGAAAAAAAACCGTTCCACTTCTTCACATATTAAGGTAAATAAATTGATTTTAATTTACTGAACAAAATAATATATTTTATCTTCTTATTAATTTCTTCTTTATATAATTAAGTACTTACAAAGAAATTTATTCAAATAGGAGTTTACAAACATATAGTAAAATTATTTTGTCAAAAAAAAGTAGTAAAATTAATATGTCTTATCATTTAATAACCATTTTAAATATTATATTCATAGTAATTTTTAATTGATTAAAAATAAATTGAGTTTCATGGAACAAAAATAAATAAATAAATATATCATCCAATTTTATATATCAATGGACAAGAGTAAGGTATAAGATATGAGGCAGGATATGCAAAGATTATTGGACCTACCTACACTGGCCACAGTTCCATAGCCATTGGAAACCTTGCTCACCACAATTTCCCATAGAAGAAAAATCTATCAAAATCTAAAACCTATAAACATTATTATTAATTCTTTACTGTTATTGGACCAATTGTTGGATGCATGTTTGTCTTTTTTTCTCTCTCATGAATGAATGAATATATTTCCAACACATCCATATCTAAATAATAGGCTATTAGATGAGGCAGCCATGCCCTCTCACGTCATTATATGAACATTTTCACCACTTTAATTTCATAGGCCTACAATAACAACAACACATCCTTTTCCTTTTTAATAAACAATATTTCATTTTCAAGTTCAATTAGCTAAGCTAACCCATAGATAAAAAAGGAGACTTTATCTTTTTGAACAGTTAATAGTAATTAACAGCGCCAACATAAAAAACTATACAATTTTTTTTTTAACATGTAGTTGTTCTGCCATTATTTTTCATTACATTAAAATCAAATATTTTAAAGAGTTTTTATACACGACAGAAATTAAATATAATTTTTTTTTTTTTAACTAGATCATCTCATGGTATCTAAACACAGTGTGTTTAACATTGGCGTTAATTCCTCTTTACTTTCTAATTAAATTTGATTTGATAAATTATATAATAATTAACTTAAAATTTTATAATAATTAACTTCCAAAAAGTCATATTTTTTTTATAAATTCTATACAAATCTTAGAATTAAACTAGTATAATAAAGATGTGAGATGTGGGATCCATGTATATTTTTGAAAATTGCCCATTCTTTCCTCTCTCTATTTCTTCACATCCAAACCAACCCTCATGGTTAATATACTTTCATTCATATATTAGCGGATATTTGTTTAAATAGAAATCACATTAAATATAAAATTTAAAATAATTATTCTGAAAAACTAATAATCATATCATATCTAATAATATTTAATTAAATAATAGTAACTATATCTAAAAATAGACTAACTCGATTATAAAATAATTAGATGAATGTCAAAAAAAATGTCATGATAAATCAATAGTGTATATAATAATAAAAAATTCTCACCAAATTATTTTAATAATCATTGTGTTATTGTCAAAACACATAATAAATGTGATGCATTATAAAATAATTTTATAGAATCATCCCATCAACAATATTATTAATTATGATTTTTAAAATAATTACAACCTTATTTTCGTAATAAAGGAGATTATTGTTACAAAATTATTTTAAAAATTATATGTAATAAATTATGATTGAATAAAAATATAAAATTATTTTATGATAAATTAAATACTTCAAGATCAAACTTAATAAAAAAAAACAAACAGCAAATACAAACATTATATTTTAATCTTTACACGTAATGCTCTGTTTTAATTTGATCACAGCACACAGCATGTCATAATCAACTACACGATCTCACAGCATTATATCAGCTATCACAGGACAATAATAATCATAATCCAAGTTGAGGACCAAAACAGTATTTTTCTTCCTTTTATACAAAATCTATTAGATTAAAAATGGGGTACTAATTAAATTATAATTACTATTTACACCGAAAATACTATTATTAATTAATCCAGGACATCACTCATCATCGTCTACATCATCTTCTTCTTCTTCTTCATCATGTTCTTTCAGATCCGATAGGCTCCTAGATTTGAAACTCCCAAATCTCGCTCTCATGTGATCAACATAGGACTGTGGTCGTGGTGGTGGCAATCTTTGTTGTTTCTTTTCCTCTGTTGTTGAAGACGAAGAAGACGGGGACACTTTTTTGGGTTTCTCGTCTTCTTCCTCGTAATCGTCGTCTTCGTCTTCGTCTTCGTGGACGGGTAAAAGGGGCATGGATTGTGGGTTGGACCAGGCGTAGAAGGACGATTTTCTCGTCCATTTTGTTGCTATTTGAACCCTTCTTCTCTTGTTGAAAGGGTTCTCTTGCTTCTGAAGTTCTTTCGCTGTGTTGAGTGTGGTCACTTGAGATAGATCCGTGAACGACTTCGATTTTCCCAGGAAATGGTTCGATAATCCCCTCCTGCATCACTTACCCATATCAGAAAAATTAATCAAAATCAAAACTTCGATTCTGAATGATAAATGATACTAGTTCAGAAAAAATTAGCAAAATAACGAAAGTTTAAGATAAAATGTGCAATTAAACTGAAAGGAGAAGCGGCTCGAATCCTTCCACTAATTGAAAAAATGGAGTGAGAAAATAAAAGAAGTTGAATTGAAGGACTAACTTGATGGGGAGAGAGTCTTCTAAGGAATCGAGAGAGGCCAAACCCTTCAACTTGCTATGAACTTCATCGTGGTCGTTTTGGTTTCTTTGGGATGAAACGGCGTCGTTTACGTCGTCATCGTCGTCGCTGCTGTCGTCGGGGGTTCCGATGGAGGAGTCGCTGTCGGAGGAGTCGGCGGGGGAGAATTTGTAAGGGCGATCGTTGGCGGCGGCGGTGATGGGGCGGTCGGCGGAGTACGGAGGAGGAGAGGAGGCGACGTCGATGGTGAAAGTGGGACCCACCAGAACGTCCATTGGAAAAAAGAACAGGGGACGAGGAGTACGAGGTTGAGAGAGTATTGGGTTTGGTGCTCTTGTTCTCTTTGTATTTGAAAACGCGGAAACTCGTTAAAGTTACGGTTTTTAGGTTTGAAAATGGGGAATTCGAGAGGGGGATGAAAATGAAGAAGAAAGAAGAGAATTGAAGGGTGAGAGAGAGAGAGAGAGGGGTTTTATATATAAGAGAAACAAATATATATATGAATACCAGAGAGAGAGAGGGGGGGGGGGAAGAAAAGGGGGGAGCAGAGAAGGAGAAAAAGAAGATAATGTTCCCAGGCGGAGAAATAGCACAACAGAAAAGAACTCGGTTTGACACACTGTTAAGACAAGGCAGAGCAGTTGTAAAAAAAAATATTATTATTATTATTTTTAATTTATTATTGATCCGCAAAACTATATATATTAGTATAAATTTATTGATTTTTTTCTTTTTTTATTGATTTTTATGATGATTATTAAAAAATCATATTAATAATGATTTATAATTAAATGAAAATGTAAAATTATTTTATTTCATTAATACATAATTATTTAATAAATTTGATGAATATGATAATTATGTTATCTTTTAGAATCAATTTGATATGAGAGGTCTTTTCTATTCGTTCTCTAATTATTTAATCACGAAAATGAGTATAAATATAAATGAGAGAGAGAATGTCATTTTATTTATTTAAACATAATTCATATTAAAAAAATATATCTCTAAGAAGAAGTAACATTAAAGAATAAAGGGTAAGATCTAACCATTAATTTTTAAAAAATTATATTTATAATATATTAAAAAAATTAGTCAAGACCTTTACCAATTACAAATACTAATTTGTTAACAGTTAATCGAATTGATAATGTTATTTCAGATGATTTATTCTCAATTTATATTATATTATATTCAAATTTATTATTTAATACACATCAAAGATTGAATATGATTAAAATGCTTACATTTCTTATTTTATCATTACTTTTTAGCTAATTACTTTTTTCAATCTCAAATATAAACAAATCTAACTAATATTATTATATTTAATCATATCATTCTTAGACTTTATTGAATTGCAATATTATTTTAATGACTCTTCCTAATTCATGATATCAAGTTTTAATAAAATACATATAAATGATAACATTATTTTATACATGATTTGATGTGTTTTAATTATGACCACTCAAATAAGATATGGTGATTAATATTTATTTCTCTTACTCTCTTGTAGAATAAGTTCCTCTGATGAGATATATTTCCTATAAATAGAGAGACATATATATAATATGAGAAGAAAATATCTTATATGAAATTGAGATGATTAAATCTAAAGTGTATAATACATTGAGAGTTAAAATTAAAATTTGATGTCATGTGACTACTTAAAATATCACGTGATTTTTTAAAGTAATCATATTACATTAAATATTATCGAGCCTCCATGTATGTTTGTACCGTCTAAATTTAATCATCCCACGTTGATAAGATGTAATTATATTTAATGAAATTAATTGTATTTAATGAATAATTAAATGATTTACATTAATGTTATTGATTACTACATAATTTAGTACTCTGCTTAATAATTAGATGAAAAAGAATAATAATTTTACAAAATTAATTTAAGTACTAATATTACATTGAAAAGTTAAAGTGACAATTAATAGGAGCATTAATGAGAAAAAATTAATTAATGTTGTTTTGAAAAGTTAAATATAATACTTATTTTGGGACGAGAAAGTATATACTTTTGACAATTAAATATTAATTTTAATCACTTTTTATTAAGTAGTAACAATAAATATTATATAATTATTTATGCTCAATTAAAAATATTACATTAAAATATATTTGACAAATAATAATAATAATAATTAAAATCAATAATTTTATAAATATGTCATTAAATTTAAAATAATTCATAGTAAAGTATATTATTTTAATCAATAATAAGGGTTTGAAATAAATAAATAATTATATATATATATATATTAACTAGGATACATTGTTTTGAATAAAAATGTCACTATTTCAACAAATTTAAAATAAATTTTAATTTTGACAATAAATATATTTAAAATTACAACATATTAAGGTTATTTTCAAAACGAACTCAAATTTTTTTTTTATTCGAGGTCCAAAATCATGGCTGTTCCAATTCATTAAGGTAGAGATTAAAAATTACTTTAATCTTTTCGTGTGTTTTCCTAATCTATTTCTCCAGCATAACAGTATCATTTTTTGCAAATTGTAAAAAATATAAATTATCCTCTTGATTAATATGATAACCCCAAAACATATATACCCAACTCCACAACCTTAGACAAAAGACCAAAAAGTCTTTCGAACACAATTAAAAAAAAAAAAAAAAAAACTAGTTGATGTTTTGTTATACTGTTTAGTGTGTGTTTAGTAAAAGTTAAAATTCATGTTCAAAAGAAGAAAAAAATGCTTTCCAAGATAGAAAAACTAAAGTAATATGAAGGAAACTTTTTCTCTAAGGTAAAGTGATAAAATACAATAACAACTTTAAGAAGAATCGTAGAGTGATTAATTTCAATAACAAAATGGTATATTTTAAAGTTAATATTCATGAAAGAGATCCATGAGGTTGCATGAAGAAGATGAAATTAAACTTGTCGAGTTTAAGACACTTGCCATCATAGCTGCATGCAGGGCGGACCGATGTTAGGCTTCTTGAGGGGTCAGGGTCCTCCTGATTTTTTTCTTTTTTTTTTTTAACATAGATATGTAGGGTGCATTTAATAACCTAAGAGATGTGTTTAGCAATTTAATAATATATTTAAATTTTTTTCTTTTTTCAACTGCTGTTACTGTTTTTTTTTTATTACTTTTTAATTTTATAAAAAAAATTATATAAATATTATATTTGATTAAATCATTATTAATATTATGTAATTTGTTTTTTTTCTTAATTATTTTTTTTTATAAATTATCAAATCAATATCAATCTTATTTTTTTTAGAAAATCTTATTTAAATATTAAATTTTAATTATTATACAATTAGTTTTATCTTTAATTTTTTTTTAATTGATAAAATTAATAGTAATTTTATCATTTTTTAAAAAAAGATTATAATAATATTTTATTAACTTTAGTTATTATATAATTGTTTTTATCTTTTTATTTTTTTAAAATTATAAAATCACCATGTTATTCTTTTTTAATATTATAAATTATCAAAATTTAGTTTTTATAGAAACAATTTTTAACTGACTTTTTAAATTCTAAAATTAATAGTAATTTTATTTTATTTTGTAAATAAATCTTATCTAAATATTATATATGATTGATTTTATTATTATATAATTAGCTTGAGTTAAAACTACGATTGTCAAAATTTATTTGTTTTACAAGTAAATGAATGAGTTGTTTTTGTTTCTCAAATTACACATTCACACAAGACATCATAGTCACAAGTTAACATCATCGATAAGAGATAAAGATAAAAATTCGCCAATGACTAATCTCTGTCGAGAAACTTGATTGACCATCTTTAGTGAGATTTTCCATTTCTAACTATGTTTTTTTCCATTCATAAATTCGAACTTAAGACCTTATTTAAGATAAGCAAGTCTAGTTATCACTTAGATCAACGAATTAATATTATATTACATTTATATATACTATATAATAAATATAATTGACTAATTTATATTAATTATTGTTATTCATACAGTAGATTTTGAATTGTAAATTTTGTTTATTATCAAATATGAAATGTTTAAATAATTTATTTAATTATATATTTTTTTATTAAATAATTTTTTATTTTTATAATTGTTCCTATTGTTCAAGTCTGGTCCCCCCTAGGCTCCATGCAACTTCCTTGATCTCTTCTATGGAGAAAAAGTTAAAAGTGGATTATCTATCTAACACAGAGGTTGATGAAAAGAATTCACATCCAAACCAGTCGTTTACTATTGTTTGCTAAGAAAATAGTCTTGAAATGCTTTTGAATTTATTGTTTTTGTCTTATGAAGTCCTTCACCAACTTAATGTTGTATTTGGATGGAGTATTTTAAAAATTGAAGGTAATTAAAATTATAGGCATTTGAATGGTTAGAAATTGAATTTCATTCATTTTATAAATTATTTGTTTGGATGAAATATTTAAATTACTAAAAATTGAATTCCTTTTAAAAAAAATAATATTACATAATAAATTTATACATAATTTTTAAATTTAAAAAATAATATAAAAATATTTTAAAAAATATTACATATGGTAAATTTCTAAAAATAACACATGAGAAACAAAGATGAGAGAGAGAAGAGGAAGAGGAAGAGATGAAGATTTTTAAATTCTCATTTTTTAAAAAAAATTTTAAATTTATTATTTTTAACTAACTAAAATATCTTTTCAAAAAGAGTATATTTCAATTTCTTCTTAAATATTCATTAAAATAATTCATTTTATTTAAAAAAAAATTGAATTATTTTCTCCAAATATGTTATTCAAACACACTTTAAGATTTAAAAAAATTTGAATTAATTCTGGCTTCGTCTCATCTTTAGCCTTGTGTAAAGAAACTATGTTTCTATCTCATTTTTTAAGGAAAAATCACTAGATGGTTCGGAGACTCATCTTCATGGTCCTCACTAATATATACATGACATATAATTAATTGTTATTAATTCTTTATCATAAGATAAAAAAAACTTGAATATATATTATATAAAGAGTACTAAATACATATTTTAGACTCCAAATTAACATTTTTTTAAAATTTGAGGATCAAATAACAATTAATTATAATTTAAGAATTAAAATGTATATTAAAAAGATCGATAATATTGAACTACTTAACAATTTTCTTTTTATAAATATTTTTTTTATTGATAAATGTTAATTTTATTAGAAATAATAGCAAAAATGATTCAAACCCTGACATATTTCATCCCATCCCCTTTATTTTTTTTAACTACTTAACCACCTCATATCTCACTTTTTATAGGAACTTAATCCTCTACTTTCGGTAAAGAGTGCCTTTTCTTTATATCTTGTCTCCATAGCTCCTCATAAATGTCTTCTGTCATTATAATTCACCCTTGCACCAGACGTTGCCATCTCATATAAAAGATTAAAATCATTGATGGTTTTATCAATATTCAAATCCAAAAATTCTTTCACAGACTATTACATGCTTGAATCACCAATTGAAAAAGTATGTTTGAGATAAAAATAATTCTTCTAACCAATCACAATCCTTGTTTTAATTTTCATTTTACTTTTATATATTAAATTTACATTTACACATATGCGAACACTTTCAAGTTCAAACTAAACATTCACTAATTCCGTCTATTTTACTCATCATTGAACCATCATATTTGAACCAAATAATAAGCATACAACTCTTCCCAACAATGGAATAATGTCTAGAAGCTCCCTATAATGAAAAAACAACCAAAACTCCCCCCTTACTCTTCCAAACTCATCCCTCTCCACTCATCACTTGAGACAAAACTATTAAAATCTCATCCCCCTCCACTCATCACTTGAGACAAAACTATTAAAATCTCTGACAATACACCACATGCTTCCCCTCATAAGCTTTCTCAAACATGAGAATATCCTGCCACAGTTTTCACTTTCTAGATAAAGATCATGGAGATTAATTAATGGAGAGTAGATGTTTACAAGAAAACCCTACTTTTTAGACAATTTCTACACAAACACAACAAAACTTTCCCCAATAAAAGAAAATTTTCATATGAAAAAAAACATTCTCTCTCCAAATAGTTATCAGATTTCTGAATACCCCATGTGGTGGTCCTTCACACAAGTTGAAAATAAAATTAATGATCAATCTCAACTTTTTTTTTGTCTCAAGCCAATGGCAACATACAAAGCTCCATCTACCCTTCTAAAAACCGACCAAGTTTTAGTTTTCTTCACATGTCCCCTAAATCCGTAATATTATACGAGACAAAACCTACATTTAGTACGTGTTTAAATACCAGTTAAAAAAAACACAATCATGATTTAGGAAATCAGCTGGACTCTAGTTGAAAAAACACAATCTAAAATATTTGTCAATAATTGACATTTTTATAATAGTGTCAACTTTAAAAAAAAAAAAAATCTCTAACATAACTTTTAAATTCTTATTCTAGAACGCATAATTTTTTCGTTCACATTGGTTTCAATTGGTTTTCAAACTCATTTACTAACACCTAGTCTCTCTCTTTATAATTTTTTCTGCACAATCTTTAGCTTCCACCATCTACAACAAGTGTAAATCGACCAAATTGATGATCAATCTTGCAACATACAAAGCTCTATCTACCCCTTTAAAAACCGACCAAATTTTACTTTTCTTCACATATCCCCTAATCCCCATAACGTTATATGAGACAAAACCTTCATTTTGTTCTAGGTCCCCCTCTTTTTAATTTTTTTTCTGCACAATCTTTAGCTTCCATCATCTGCAACAAATGTATGTAAGGGTGTGTTTGGTGAATGTGTTGGATACTACTCAATGTGAATCTAAGAAGCAGCTTATAATCTACTAAGAACATTTTTGGATAAACTTTCCTATAAGAATTTTTAGGAGAAAAAATTAAATATCTTTATCATAAGTTAAAATTAACTTATCAAATTACTATTTATAGAGGTCCCATATCTTTTAAAAAATTATATAAAAAAGTTTCTCTAAAATTAACTACTCAACATGAATCCAAAAAGTACTTTATAATTACTTTTGCATTATTACTTTTATTTTTTTTTACATGATTAAGAGAAATAGAGAAGAGAAAAATATAAGAGGGATAATTTAAAAAATAAAAAATAGAAGAAAAATAAAATTGAATGTTGGATTGTTGTTTAGAAGACAACTATGTAAGAAATAATATTATAAAGTTACAAAAATACCATTTTACTCTTCATATATAAAATCATTTAAGTGAAAAAAAAAATGTCATTGTATGACACTTTTTAACTTTTGTGGTAAATAAAAAGAATCAGACCCACTACTTTAATATTATTTCTCTTGCAAATCACCTCTAACAAACCTAGAAAGCTATTTTCGTCTACATTGAATTATTTCTATTTGGCTAACAAATAGAGCATAAATGTGGATCCCCGAAGTTGAACCAAACACAACACTAATTCTTTAGTTATCTTTGACCATGTTTAATTAATTAATATGAATTCGATACCCTTTCATTTATATATTTGAGTGTATACAATTTTCTAATTGTCTCAAATTGGTATTAAAAAACCTTTTATTCACTCCTATTATATGTATTATCACCACAAGTCTACAATGTAAAACTATTAAATTAATTTTATAAGAATAAGTGTGTATTTTGTTTCACATGGAGAATTTTTTATTTTTTTTATAAGCAAACAACAAAACTAATATCATTAATAGGTATCAACAGTACCAAAATTACATGGTGTTGAAATTAAAATTTATTCATAATTTAATTTTATAATAAAAATATCTAAACATAAATCACATCATTTTAAAATTAATTTTAATCAAAATCAATTTTAAAATATCTCATCCAAATTCTACAAAAGTGGGTATTCCTCGGTTGCTAGCAAGTATTTTTCAATTAAAACTGTCATTGTCAAACATACAAGTATAAGCCATGACATACATCTATAAGGAAAAAAAATGAGATAGTCCTCAAAATTATTACATGGTGTTTGTCAATCGATATACACAAACAAAAGGATAAAAACAAAATTAGCAAAAAAAAAAAACAAAGAGAAAGAAAAACAAATAAAAAGGAGTTGTAGGTCCTTAATTAGTGATTAATTAATTGTATGTATTGTTAGATAATCACTTCTAGTCTTCTTGTGCACATTGTGCAATAATATTTGCGTTTGGTCTTAAAGCACAATGGTAGAAAACAGAACCTCCACTGTCTCTCTACATCAATGGCTTCAACCATCCCTCCACAATAAGGGCATGCCCCTCGTGCTGTCTGTTTCCTCAACACCCTTTCTTCCTCGTCGCACACAAACACCAAACAACACATCACACTCAATTTGTATATACTCGTATTTTTGTTGTTTTTTTGATCTGTGTATTTTTTGCGTTTCAATCGTGGTTAATGAAATCTTTTGAATCTCTTGGTTGGTGAAAAAAAGAAGAAGATCTCACACTTAATTTGTGTGTCGAAATACAAATACTAGGTTGTGTTTTTTTATTGGAAAATCTTGGCTCTGAGAATTAGAACATGGAGGTGTTTGTTTATATAGGATTTGAGGAAATGTACTAGAGGATTCAAGAAGGGTTGAGGAAAGGAAGGTTGGAATATTCCAGAAGAAAATAGAAGGTTAAATCAAAATTATATGGTCAAGGATGGAGCGCGTATCTAGAAAATTCTTTTATGCACAAACTCAACTAATCTACTCTACTCAGGTGACGTTATTAATTCATTGTTTCGTATTAATTGCGTTTACTTTTTTAGTTTACACGTTAATCGGACTGGATTAGACACATAAAGTCTTAGGTTTGGTTTGATTGTGAGAAAAAATTCAAAAAGTGTAATATAGTTTTATATAGTTAGATAATTATTATTTTTTAAAATAATTTTATAAAAGTTAATTAGTTTATAATAAAGAAAAGGTGATAATTGTTAGATAATATAAAATTATGTTATATAATTAATATCCTTATTCTCAAATAAATAATAAAGAGAATAAAAAAAATAGAATGAAAATTAAGATGATTTAATATTCAATTTTTCTTTTAATTTATTTTAAGTTTTCAAATCGAGTTATTTAGTTAGTTGATATGCAAGATTTTTTTTATTTTAAAATTTGTCCAATGAATTATTTCCGTTAGATCATTTAAACAACATTAAATAATTATTTTTTGTATTCTTTATTTGTTACTTACTTTTTTTTTCTTCCTACACTTCCTTTTTGCTATCAGCACTCCCATAGATTCACGAAGGTCTCATTTTTCATATCTTCATCATTATGGTTGTAATTTACTCTTCTTTTTTTTTTTTATTGAGGCAAAATATAAGTTATTTAATCGTCATCTAATTATTCTATTAGCTGTGGTACGTAGTGCTTGAAAGAAAAAGAAAAAAGATATAAAAATATAGAACGCCAATTCTTTGTGTGATGACTATTGACTACACCATGAGGTACCACAACCACATGAACTAAAAATATAGTGTTTGAATATTAGGGGGCAACGTGCGTAAGAGGGTTAGTATGAGTGGATATTATTCGTTGACGGAGACTTCCAATGTCAAATGAATGAATTCATTACTGCTTAGGAGTATTATTGAGTTTTACTTTTATTTGAACAACGACACTATCTGCTTACCAAAGCAAATTGAGAATAAATTACATGCATCTCAACCTTTTACTATAAATATTAGTTAAAATATGTTTTTCGTTTTGTAATATATCCAAGATTTTTGTTTATAATATCTATTAGTTAAAATATGTTTTTGGTTTTGTAATATATGCAAGATTTTTGTTTATAATATCTAAAATTTAATTTGATTGAAATATATGTGATTTTTTTTAATTAAAAAAATTAATTTGAAAAAATAGTTAAAAAAATGACATCATCATAATGCTGTGTTGCATAAATTGAGAGACAGTAAAAATAGACACCCCATCCATTAACATAACTCATTAACCAATGGATTAAAAAATAAATGAAAAAATATATTAGGATGAAAAAATATCAAACTAAAGTTTAGGAACTATAAACAAAAATTATCAATACTTAATGGATGAAATTTTTTTTTTTTGCCTTAATTATTAAGAGAGAAAATACCAACAATAATTATTAACACAATATTTAAATTCTAGTAAGTTTTTTTTTTTTTTTTATAAAATAGATTATGTTAAAAGAATATAATCTATATTGTATGCGTTTATAGTCATTAACACGTCTTTTAATCATGATTATTTTGTACAAATATAATGATAAAATAATAATTAAAAGAAAAAATGAGTATTTAGTAGCCCAAATACAAATCTACTAAGATTGAGAAACACTTCCATGCTTTGTTGGAAAAAAAAAAAAAGTAGGAGAGAAAGAAATAGAATAATAGAGTAGAAAGAAATATGATAACAGAATAAATGAAAAGAAAGTAAATAGATTTTTAGTGTTTGGATTTAGAGAAGTAGAAGAAAAATTAAATAACCAATAAAAGTACATGTATTTAATATTTGAAAGGACAAAAATACCCTTAAACTAAAATAACCAATAGATTTAGGTACTTCATCTTAGAATGATGGGTAAATGATCATTTTGATCCCATAACTTGTAAATGGGTGATAATTTAGTTTTTAAAAGAAAAAAATTCTTATTTAATTATTAAATGTGTAAAGTTCATTCGTTATGTAATAGGATAAGTTGTTTCTCGAACATTATAACTTAATGTCAAATTGATCTTAAAAATAAAACTTAACGTTAGATTATTCTTCAAAAAATATAATTTGATGATCTCATAAATTTAACATCAAGATAAAGTTATTGTACTTTTTGACACATTTAGAAATTAAATAAGAATTTTCCTTATTTTTGGAATTAAATTACTGCCGATTTATAGATCAAATTAATCATTTACCCTGGAATAATTCCTCTGGCCTCTAGAATTTGGAACCTCTTTCACAATCCAAACCAAACATATATGATCTTAAAATAATATTCATATATTTCAAAATTTTAAAGTCAAATAACAAAAAGACGCATAAGCTGCTGCTGCTGCTGCTGCTGCTAACGCCGATTCATTATTATTATCCAAAATGCAAATCCAAACATTCCGATAAGCCTATCCAGATCTAGCTGGGAATCTAAATCTAAATCTAAATCTAAACAATGTTCAGTTTATAGTGGCTAAATGGGCCCACACCGTGTTGTCACTACTCATTGGGCCAGATCAGCATGGCCCACAACGTTAGAAAGCCCAACATCCAAATGGACCCAACCCCGTTTCCACCACACGCCCACTCCGTGATCTCACTATTATTACATAGAGAGAGAGAGAGAGAGAAAGGTAGATAGAGTTTTTAGTTTGTTCCATCGAATTCCCATGGCGAATGGGTAACGAAACGATCGAAGCCATAGCCATAGCCGTTAAAATTAAAAATGCTTCGAACTCACATTCACGTTTTCTATCCTTTCACTTCTCCACTTCACTCCGAGCAGCCACGTCATTCCTCGCGCGTCCATGCCTCTTCCGCGCCAACACGGCGTCGTTTGGTGAAAACCGCCGCTCCTCCTCCTCCTCCGGAACAGCCGAATCTCAGGCACCTCACTTCGCGCATTGTTCACCTCACTCGCCGGAAACAGCTCCGTCAGGTAAACCGAAAAAGAACAATGGCGATTGTTTTATTTTTATTTTATTTTATTTATTATTATTTTTTAAAATTTTATTTGGTTCAGATTTTGGATGAGGTCGAGGTTGCGAAGAAGCATTTCGGGAAGCTGAACACGATTGTGATGAACGCGGTGATGGAGGCTTGCGTTCGATGCGGTGACATCGATTCGGCGCTGAGAATATTCAATGAGATGAAAAAGCGCGACGGTTGTGGCGTGGATACTGTCACCTATGCCACGCTTCTGAAGGTGCTACATTAGTGTTCATACTTTCCGCATTTCCTTTTTCTTTCCAAATCTTGCATTGCCTTTTTTTTTTTTGGTTTTGTTTCGTTAGAATGCTGTTACTTTTTTTTTTTTTGGTAAAGAAATGCTGTTACTTTTAATAATTAAGTACTCTGGTTGTAGAAAACTAGAAATGATGGAGTAATTTGTTAGGATTTAAGCACACGTGGCTTAAGTGGCTGAAGTATCATGTCAACTAGTTTAAACTCCTAACATTATTGAATGATGATATTACCCTGTAACTAAGGTGTGTTAGATTTTTTTTATTAAAAGAGAAAATACTCAATGTAAAAGCTTGGTTACAGTAGTGTTGGTGCACTACCTTATTTTCTTTCTTTTTTACTTGTACACTTATGGGATGACATATTTAGGACTATAATGGATGTTTATGTTTAATTGATATTTAGTTTCTATGCATTATCAGTGTTAAAGATTTTAGGCTAAAATATGTTTTAGCCTTTTAGGTTATGATAAATGTTTGAATTTTGTTTTTGGTTCTTAATAAAAAAAAAAAATGCGTTAGATTCTTGATATATTAAAATTTTTGTTTTAAGTCCCCATTGACAGTTAAACAAAGACATGTCTGTTAAGTATTTCGAAAGACAATGTGTGGCAGTTTTTAATATATTAGCTGCCTCTTTCCTTTTCCTCTAAACCCTGCCAAATGTAACCCTATAGTCTCACAGTCTCACTGATAGTCTCTGTTTTTCAATCTAATAATTCAATGCTGCAATCTCTTTAATTATCTGTTCTTTCTGGACTTGATTGGAATTTTATTTTAAATGCACATAAAGGGATTAGGTGAGGCACGAAGAGTCGATGAGGCTTTTGAATTGCTTGAAACTGTGGAAAATGGCACTGCCAGGGGAAGTCCTAACTTGTCAGCTCCATTGATCTTTGGTCTGCTAAATGCCTTAATCAAAACTGGTTAGTCAGACAGTCTGGTTCTGCATGTAATCTAAACTGATTTTCTGGAATTGTAGATAAATTTAGCATATGGACAACTGGCCATTGGTATGTTTCTGTTGGGTGTTATTGGAATATTTGTTATTGTCTTATTGATCTCTGCTTTTTGCCACATTATGAGGTTTTTCTTTTGTGAATTTCTGGCCTTTGAAAGTAGATGCTTCTTATTTTCTTGTGATCTTTTTCTGCATGAAAATTTTGCTTTTGGTGCTCATACATGTGAAACTGTATGTAATAGCTAAAGAATGAGATGTCATACTTGATTGAAATGTTGTTGATTTTCAATTTTTAAGTGCTAATTGTTTGTTTTTGGTTTAAGTCTATCAAGATATTTTGGAAACTTCATGTTGACTGGTGATGTTTTACTTGCAATGCTATAGTGCAGGAGACTTGCGTCGTGCAAATGGTCTCCTTGCCCGTTATGGTTTTGTGCTTCGTGAAGGTGGCAATTTTTCAGTCTCAGTATACAACATACTAATGAAGGTTTTGCTCTGATCCATGTTGCAGTATTAGGGATTGCAAATATTAGTTGTAATGAAATTTAATCTTGAATGATTCCTTTTCCCAAAATCTAGGGCTACATAAACTCAGGTTGTCCACACACTGCCATAGACATGCTCAATGAAATGTTACGTCAAGGCATAATGCCTGACCGGCTCACATATAACACACTAATTTTAGCATGTGTTGAGAGTGGAAAGTTGGATGCTGCAATGCAATTTTTTGAGGAAATGAAGGTAATCAGGATTATTTAAAATTTAAGTACAATCTTCCATTGGTAGTGAAATATGTTAATGTTTTGAATTTTCAATCTTTGATATTTATAGGGCAAAGAACAGAAGTTTGTCAAAGATGATCTGTTTCCAGATATTGTTACATATACAACAATGCTTAAGGTGAGATTTCTCTTATTTGTTCACTTGCAATTTGTTATAATGTACTACTGTAAATTGATCAGTTCAAATTTTGCTTTATTTTGAAGAAGTTTTTGATGGGTAGTGTCCATAGTTGTTTTCAGTTACCATTGATTTCAGTTACTTCCAGTTGTTTTATTTCAATGGATATTAATGTTCACTTATAAATAGTCAAAGCTGGTATGCTTTGAATATTTGTTTTATTTTTGGCCTATTACAAATCCTATTGCTGCTGGTTTGGGTGTGGGATGGCTCTCCAGCATCTCTCTCAGTTTCTCTCCCTCTTTAATGCAGGGTTTTGGGCAGGCGAAGGATCTTTCTTCAGTTCTGAAAATAGTGCTGGAAATGAAATCTCGTCGTGAATTATACATTGATAGAACTGCTTACACTGCAATAATTGATGCTTTTCTAAAATGTGGCTCAGTTAAGGGTATGCTTTCATTTGTTAGAGTTTCTTTAGTGGCATAGTGATTGTTTCAGGAATGAGTAAAAAGTTAAATGTTCATGGTGGTTCCTTTTCCATTGACATGTGGAGTAAGATACTCCTAACCTAAGGGGGGCCTGATAATTGTAATTATGCATACGGAATTAATGGATTCACTTTGTCTCTTGAATTGAAGTGTCAAATATTATTCTACTGCTGTTGTTCTTCTAGGTTAAATTGTGAGGAAAATTTTTTATCATACAGTCATGTATACTGGGGTCATATCTATTCACTTGGATAAGTCAAACTCTTGGGCAACTTAAACATAATGGAGATATTTTTCTCATTTCTTTCCTTTTGTGTGTCCCCTAGAACTCTATTTTATCATCCATTTCTCCCATTCTTCCCTACATAAAGGGCAAAACTGCATATTTGTATTCTCTATTTCTTTCTATTCACTCTTTCACCCATCCAAACAAAACATAGAGAATTTCCCATTTCTGGCCATCCAAATAATGCATACTATTCTCCACGATTTTTCTCTTATTTCTTTCCTCTATTCAAACAAAATGGTACTCTTTGTTCTTCTGCACCATCTTTTTTTCTCATTAAATAAGTAATGAATTTGTTTTTTGTTCCTCTTCTAATTAATTCATCTTTGGGCATTTAGGTGCTCTGTGTATTTTTGGAGAAATATCGAAGCAGGCTGGTCTGAATCCAGAGTTGAGGCCAAAGCCTCACCTCTATCTTTCCATGATGCGTGCCTTTGCTTCTCTAGGAGATTATGATCTAGTTAAAAAATTGCATAAACGGATTTGGCCAGATTCAGCAGGAACTATATTATTAGTTGCTCAAGAAGAAGCTGATCACCTTCTCATGGAAGCAGCACTGAATGCTGGTCAGGTATTTTTCCTCCTTACTATACTGGCCATTGACATTGAGGCAGATAAGATTTTTGTTTCCTAGTTATAACTTATAAAAAGGAAAGGTCTTCCTCGTTTTGCATTGGGAAGTTAATAAGTCTCAACTTTTTAATGTTATCTGCATCTGTGTATCTTTGCCAGGTTAGTGTTGCCATTAACACTCTTACTAAGATTGTTTCAAGATGGAAGGGCATATCCTGGACAAGTCGTGGGGGCATGGTATGCAATGTAGTGGTCTACAAATATCGTTGTTTTGAATACATCCCGTCATTAGATGTTATAACTTATTAGTGTTAATCTTGATTTGTATATCTAGTGTTATTCCCTTCATAGAATATTTTGGACCATCAGGTTCTTCAATCTATCTAGTGTCCTTTTAAAAATACAAAGGAAGTTCCCTTTGCATTTTGGTGCATCATAATGTTTCTTTTATCAATATAACATTACTATGGATCACATGTAATACAGTTGTCAAATGTTGTCAGGAAGTGATTTTTTTCTGAACAGGATGATATTCATTTACATGTAATTTTTCTAAAATGTTAATATGCTGTCAGTAATTCAGACTCTTAATCGTATGACCATGCTTTTGTAATATAGGTTGCTTATCGTATTGAGGCCATGTTGGGATTCTCAAAGTCATTATTCAGTCCTCACTTACTTCCCCAGGTACTCACCATATGTTTCATTGACATCCTTTGCACCAGGTAGCATTGGGCTAATATTACAAATATGCTTTACTTATTTGTACATGCATATAAAGCAACAAGTTTTTCTAAAAGCTAAATTTTTTGCAGACTTCCTTCCATTTATATCTGCTGCATGTATGTTCATAACTTCACATGTTTGTTATGTCTTTGGCTTGACTGTTTGATTTACACCACATTTTATTTTCGGTAGTTTATGCTTGGAGAACTTGTATTTTGTTGTCTAATTGTGGTCCCTCTTGGTTTAGGTTTCACCTTCTGAACCAGTTGAGAATTATATGATACAATTTGAAGCAACACAGCCACTACAAGGTACCACAAAGCTGAGGGAAGTGGCTATGCGTTTTTTTGATGAAGCAGCTGTTCCTATTGTAGATGAGTGGGGCAGTTGTACAGGGCTGTTACATCGTGAAGACTGCAACCAGGTATTTTTGGTTAGCTTGGAATATATGTGCTTTGTAAGATTACCATTTCATTAAATAGTGTTATACTATAAAGATATGCATGTAGAATCCCTACAATCTTTAATTGATGAACTTATTCTTCAAGTCAATGGCATGGAGAGAGGCGAATAAGATTGTGTGAAAGCTACCTACCTTGTAACAATGATTTCATTTTCATCCATTTCAGCTATTGATTTAGAGAATACTAGCGACACTCCCTTTGATACTCACTTTCTGACAATCTCCCCGTGATTGGTTGAAATTTCTTAAAAATTATTAATTTTTTGTAAATTCCACCTATCATTCAAAGATTTTCTTTCCTGTTTTAGTTGATACTTGTCATAATTGAAAAATTCAACCAATCACGGGGAGAGTGGCACTAGCACTCATTAATTTATTCTGTTGCCCAAATTGAGCCTTTGACTAAACAAATTTTTTACTCATTTTTTTACCTACCTTTTGGTCTCCCTGTTTGTGTGTGCTTCTGTTGTATATATACACATGTCGAAAATAATGGATACAATACAATAGATCGACATCAATACAAATTGAATCATATACTTTATTTGAAAAATTTACAATGCAGATGGATGCTCCAGTTTCCACAATGATGCGAAGCCCTCCTCCCATTGTTACAAGTTCAACATCTGTTGGTCATGTAGTTGATTTAATTCTAGAGAAGCGATACCCAATGGTTATTGTTGTAAATCACACAAACTCGTATTCTACTGCTCCATACAGCTCTAGAGCAGTTGGAGTTTTTACATCAGAACAATTGAGAAGGTTTATCACACCTGTATCTCAAGTAAAAGGGACAGACCTTTCAGTCTTCAAAAGGTAAATATAATAATGTATCATGTTTAGCTTTACCAAAATTTCATTTTCTCTTTTTATTTAGGCTAAATTATAATTTTTTTTTTTGCCATTAATTTGTTTTTAATTATTTTTTACTTAATTTAATTAAACCATAGTTGTATTTATGTTTTAAAAAACTCATTTTAACCGTGTCATGTCATTTAATGGACAGTCAACCACTTCAACATAACAGTTAACACAAAAATTAATGGAGGGACCAAATTAGCTATGCTTGGAATCAATAAAATTTTAGGAGGATGAAAATCATGAATTTGGAAAAACAGGATGATCAGAATTACAATTTAGTCTTTTGTTAATTTGTTTACTTTTTTTTAGCTAGTTTATAAGCTACTTGCTTTTTTCTTCTTAATTTATTCTCATTAATTTATTTGAAATTCCCTTGTACTATCCTACTTTCCAAGATGATGAGTTATTAAAAAGTAAATTCAAAATAGTAGAAATTTTCTCATTGGCCATCCCCAAAACTATGCCCACGATGTCATCTCCTACATTCATGCAGCATCCATTCTACTGCCTCAGGATCATAAAATTAACCTTCCACCACCATTCATGGAAAGCTTATATATTTGCACAACATTCTTATGTCCGTCTACCTTCACACCAATTTTGCCTTTCATGAAATTAAATATCCCTGCTAATTCAAGTATTGAACCATTCCCCATGCATCCAATATGTAAATGTAATTTTTTGCTTTCCTCTATAACCTGTAATTCTCATCTATCCCCACCATTGGTATCCACAGCCTAACATACAAACCCTCTCTTTTTTTTTTTACTTAACATCACTTTTAATTCATTAAATTTTTCATTATGATATTTTGAATTTGTAAAATGTATTGTTTGAGATCTTTTTTCATTTTTTTTTGTTAGAGTAATAACTTTTAACTTATAAAATAATTAATTTAAAATTATAACAGTTAAAAATTATCACTATGTATATTTGATTTTAAAAATTAAAAACTACTCAAAAAATCATTCTATGCTCTGGACATTTGCATGAGGCAAATGAACTATCCTGTTCTCCCAATGTGTTGTCAACCAGAACAACACACTTCATGTTCTTTTTCACTTTTGATCAACATTTTTCACTCTTGGCCTCATTCTTTGGTGAAAGCAGACAAAATCTAAAGACCCTCTTCTTGATGTCCATAGTCAACTGTACCCACAAGGAATTTAAGGGACACATTTAAAATCTAGTTTATTAGAAAAATAATTTTAATGCAAGTCAGCTAGGAGTTGTTGGCATTTTTGGATTTTTTGTTGGTTGACAGTGTCTAGTGTTTGCTCAAATGAAAATGATAATGAAATTCTGAAATCAAAACAATTCCAATGAAAATATATATAGTGTTTGCTCAAATGAAAATGATAATGGAATTCTGAAGTCAAAACAATTTCAATGAAAATATATATTTTGGGTCTTTTACAATGACAGCAAATCATATAACACTTGATGCTTAAAATCATATATTTTGGATCTTTTGAAATATGTGGTCTACACACATTTCAAAAGAGAATAAATATTTATATTAATTATTAATATTCATATTAATCTTTTATATTTCTAGATCATAAAATAAAATATTAAAACTGAGAAAATTTTACATAATAAATAAGAAAAAAAAATGATAAAATAGATGTTTTCTAGCCTGAAGGATGTTAGTGTAATGCTAGATTTCCTTCTTCTATTTATCTCTTTCAAAGATCATTTATAAAATACAAAATCTTGCATAATGGTCAAATTATTGTAGTTAACATTCATGCCACATAATAGTCATGCCGATGAATCAAACTCAAGTTTTTGGTTCTTCGAAACGAAGAATAAGGAAGAGAGCTATTACAACAACATATGCATATTACAATGGTTTTAATTACATATGTTAGGTGAATTGAAATTAAGTTAATAAATAAACTAAGATTGAAGGCAACACTTCTTTTTCAATATTTATAAGGAAAGGCATTAGAATATAACATTTTTTTACGTGTCTCTTGTTCCTATGATCATTTTGGTTTCTATTTTTTTTTTTGTCTTCTTCTCTCACATGATGTAATTAATTAGTTAACATGGTTTTCATTTTGATGTGGCTTGATTATCAATGACAGTTTGGAATGCCCCAGCCAATGCCCTCACCTTGTTCTTCCTTTCCTCCAAAAGCTTGCTTGCAGTTTTCTCAATCTCATCATTGGACACTAGAGCCTCCATTTTTCCAAATCTCCTTTCTCCTAATTGTTGCTTATTTGATGATGATGTTGTTGCCTCAACCTTGTTCTCTTTTACTTTTTCAACTGCTTTCTTTTTCTTCTCTATTGCCTCTTTTTCAATATTGTTCTTGTTCTCACTCTTCTGATCTTCTATTATAGTTACACTGCCCTCACCTTCATGATTAACAACTACTTCACCATGATCACTCTCATTGTTGTTTCCTCCTTTACCTTGGTTTGTTTTCTCTTCCTCTACCTCATGTTCCTCATCTTTAGCACTCTCTTCTTCTGCATCTGACACGGTAGAAATGACCCTCTCATCATCAACTTGATAATGGGGTGGACCAAAGTGCTCAACCCCTTTAACATGTTCAATGCCATGCTCATATTCAACATCAGTCACATGTCCAACCTTATGCACTCTGTATTCTTCATTCTCCACTTTTACCACTTCAACTTCTTGGCTTGTAACTTCCTTAACTTGCTCACCTTCAACCCTTGAAATTCTTGTGGTCTCTTTCGGAGTTTTCTTTGTTCTTGTTGTTGGTTTAACAGAAGCATGATCCTTATTAGCTACCTTATTCTTAAAGCTTGTAGAAGGAAAAAAATTAGGTGTGACTTTCTTTGCAACCTTTGTGACTAATGGCTTGGTTTTTCCATCATTTGAGACCTTTGTTGGGACCCTTTCTGAAATGGGTTTGGAAGGGATAGTGATTTTGTTAGCAATGGAAGATGATCCTCTTGGAGTTAAAGATCTTGTCAAGTTTGAAGATGGAAGTGGTTTTTCCAATGATTCTCTTTTGATTGCTAAAGAAGGCTTCTTGGTGGAGGAGTCAAGCGATGAGGGTTTTGTGGGTTTTAGATGGTTAGGTTTGGGTTTCTCCAATGGGGTTGAGTTGGGCTTTTTAGTGGTGGATTTAATAGTTTTTGTTATGGATGGTTTGGTGGTGGATCTTTTGAGGGTGGTTGTGATGTGAGAATTTGATGAAGAGGCTTTCTTCTCCTTCCCAATAAGAAAACTTTCGTTTGCTTTTGTTGCCATATATCTAGGTGTCTCTCAAGTTAGAAGTTCTCTTGAGAGAACCTACACACTATAGAAGAGAAGAAAAAAATAATGTTTTTCAATGTTTGGATACTAAAATGAGAACTATATCAATTCAAAATTAATAGGCTAATGCTTATAATTTTAAGGAACAAAATGAAATTCTCACTTTTGGAAGACAAATCATATCATAATGTTTGGATCCTCTCCATTTTTTTTTATCTCCATTCCTTTCATTTCTCCAATTATTTCATATGCTTTTGAAAATACAAATAAAATGGAAATGATACACATTTCATGGAGAGTGACATTTATTTTCTCAAAAGCTTAATAATAAAAGAAATGGAAATGATACAAACCCAATTCATCAATGCATATTGGAAAAATAGATAACCTTGGTTGCATTATACAAACCCACATGTCTCGTTGGTTATTATAAGGAAATTGTCACGAAGAATAAGAATTGTATCGAAAAATGAAAAAGAAAGTATGATGAATTCATTAAACTTTATGTTTAAAAGACAAGCCTATACCAACTCTCCAAATAAGAAAGGACATTAGGCATCTAATCCCAATAATTGTAGGAAAACATCCAAATTCATCAGAAATATTTGTTTGAATGAGTTGTAAGGGAAAAAGGTATATATACCTAAAGAAAACTAAAAAACAGAACAAAAAAGAAGCACTAAATTGCCTAAAGTACTAGACAAATGATGTTCCTGTGTTGTTATGAAAAGAAGAAAGAGAAAAAGCAACATGCGACACAATGATAAGCACTTCTACTTCTTTACAAGGTCAATGAGAAAGCGATTCTGGAACTTGATACAAATTAAACTTCTTAAAAAAAAAAAACAAAAATGAAACGTAAATTTACAAAAAACAAAAGCAGATAAGGATTATCACGTTTAGATAACGTACCTTGATAAAAGAAAGTTTACTGAAGAGTGAATTTGTGGGCACAAAAGCAAAGAAAATTGCTTTGGGAGGAGAAAATGTATGAGAAAGCAGATGAAGAAGAAAAGAAAAGAAAAAGGTTTGGTTGGAATAAAAAATCAAACAAAAAGGAGTTTGGAAAGAAGGCTTAGTAATAACATGATAAAAAAAGAAGCGGAAATTACGCACAACTCAAAGGAGCTGTGTATTGCAGGCCATGGAATCAAAACAAATGTTTCGTTTTTTTTTTTTTTTTTTTTTTTTAATTTTTATATCAAACTAACTGTTAATGACCGAGAGATACGGCATCACAGTTGACCTTTTCCTTTTCAATTCTAAACATTAAAATGAAAAAAACTATTTTAATTTTCATATTTTAAAGTGAAATTGGGTTTGGTTTCTTTAAGAGATGCTGTGGAGATGAAACGGTGTGTGTCATGTGGTTCCTACACCTCTTACACTATTTTAATTCAAGGCCTTATACACATTATCTTATTATTTGAATATTTAATTAAATCATTTTAATGTAGGTCATTTTTATTTGTAAAAATTATCCTATTAAATTATTTTATTTGTAAAAATTATTAAATTTGATCATTTTATTTGTAAAAATTACTTGATTAAATCATTTTTGTCAATTAAAATTAATCATGTGAATTCGTGAATACATTATATATATGTTTTAAAAATGATGTGCTATTTTTAAGTTTTTTTTTTTTTAAAGTAAACACACCTAACTGAATACCCAAATAATAAAATCACCAAAATGAACACCAAAACAAATGAAATGAGGTATTTGAGAATTAAGCCTTAATTCAAATATCTCCATTCTAGTTCAATCTTCTTTATGTACATCCAATACCAAATAGGTCATAAAAGTGATCTGCTTATTACTTTACATCGATATTATGATTAGAGAAATAAAAACATCATTTCATTTTTATTCTTGATTCCCTCGATTTTCTTTGTGATTAACGTTTAGTTATTGTAAAGGTTTAGGTAATGAGGATATACCATCCCCATAGTTATAAAAATTAAAAAGTCTTGAACTTGTACTAATATTTGCATAGGTAATAAGTGTAAGTATGTGTGATAAAAATTGTAAATAAGTAACACACATGTAGGTTCATAACTCATCCAATCATTTATTGTCACGTGGTTAATTTGTCATGTAACATAATAAATTTTAGATCTTAATTATATATTATCTAATTAGTTTTTTTTAATATAGGTATCTAATTAGTTACAAATTAACAAATAAAATATTATGAACTAATTATATTTAATAAATGATTAAATTTGTTGCATTAATATATTAATTTTATCATTTCAAAAAACAAAAAATAAGCTAACAATATATATTGCAAATGAAATTCATGTATAGTCATTGATCAGACTTAATCAAATTTAACAAACTTACTTAAATTTAATAAAAATATTTATATATTTAAAATATTTAAGAAAAATATTCATAAAAAATATTTAAAACCAATTAAAAAGATCATCACATTATATTGAAAAAAAAGAGAGTAATGTTTTTAAATTTTTGAAAGCATTTGAGGAAAAAAAAATTTAAACAAAATGAAAATTTTAAAAAATAAATAAATTTCAAAATATGAAAAACAAAAATAATTTCTTAAAAATTTTAAAAATATGAAAAAATAAGAATAATGTCTTAAAAATTTGAAAAAAATAAAAAAAATTAAAATATGAAAAAAAAAATAGTAGTGTATTCAAATTTTGAAAGCATTGGATGCAAAATGAAAAGAAGAAAACACAATGGTAATATCTTGAAAATAGAAAAAAATAAAATATGAAAAACTAAGAATAATATCTTGGAAAATTAAAAAATATGAATAAAAACAAGAATAATGTCTTGAAATTGAGAAAAAAATGAAAAAAAAATTAAAGTAATGTTTTTGAAAATTTAAAAAATATGAAAAAAACAAGTGTAATATCGTAAAAATATGAATAAATATTTAAAATTTTAAAAATATTAAAAACCATAGGAATGATTTGAAAATTTGAAAAAAAAAATGAAAACTTTAGAAATATGAAAAAATAATAAATTAAAAAATATGAAAAAACAAGAATAATGTCTTGAAAAGTTAAATAAAAAAAATAATAAGCCTCATGTCTTGAAAAAAATTTGAAAAAATAAAAGAAAAACAAGAGTAATATCTTGAAATATTGAAATAAAAAATAGAAAAATTAGTATAATGCCTTGAATTTTTTGAAGAATTTTTTTTTAAAACATGAATAATGTATTAAAAATTTGAGTAAAAGTTGAATATTTTAAAACCTAAATATTTAAATATAAAGGGTTTCAGAAATGAAACATTAAAATATTTAAGGTTTTATAAAGGAAATCCTAATTATTTAGGATTCATTAATAAAACCCTAAATTGAAACCTTGATTTTTAAGGTTTTGTAAATAAAACCAAAAAATTTAGAAATTCATCAATAAACCTTATATTTAAACTATAATTATTTAGGATTTCATTAACGAAACCTTAAATTTCATACCAAATTGAAATACTAAATTTCATCCCAAACTACAACTTTAAATAATTTAGGGTTTTAAGGTTTTATAAATAAAATCCTAAATATTTAGGATTTTATAAGTAAACCCTATATTGAGACCATAATTATTTAGTATTTCAATAATAAAAACTATTTAGGATTTCAATAATAAAACCTTACATTACATCCTAAATTGAAACCCTAAATATTTAGGGTTTCATATATTAAACATTTAATGAAAACCCTAAATATTTATGGTTTCATTAATGAAACCCTAAATTTTACCATAAATTCAAACCTTTAATATTCAGGGTTTTATTAATCAAACCTTAAATTGAAACCATAAATATATAGCGTTTCATAAATGAAGCCCTAGTTATTTAGGGTTTCATTATGAAACCTTAAATTTCAACCTTAAATATTTAGGGTTTTAAAAATAACACCCTAAATATTTTAGGTTCCATTTATAATATCCTAAATTGAAAACATAAATGTTAAAGGTTTAACAAATAAAATCATAAATATATAAGGTTTCATAAATAAAACATTGAATCGAAACCTTAAATATTTAAGGTTTTATAAAGGAAATTTTAATTATTTAGAATTTCATTAATGAAACCATAAAATAAAATCTTGTTTATTTTGGTTTTTGTAAATAAAACCAAAAATATTTAGGATTTCATAAATAAATCCTATATTGAAACCAAAATTATTTAGGACTTCATTATAGAAACCCTAACTATTTAGGAATTCATTAATGAAATTCTAAATTTTATCCAAAATTCAAATCCTAAATATTTAGGGTTTTATAAATGAAACATTGAATTTAAACCCTAAATATTTATGGTTTCATTAATTAATTGTAATTATTTAAGGTTTCTTTAATGAAACCCTAAATTTCATAATAAATTCAAACCTTTAATATTTAGGGTTTATTTAATCAAACCAAAAATTGAAAGCATAAACATTTAACGTTTCATAAGTGAAACTCTAGTTATTTACATTTTCAGTAATATAACCCTAAATTTTAGCCTAAATCGAAGCTTTAAATATTTAAAGTTTCATTAATAAAATCCTAAATTAAAAGCTTAAATATTTATGGTTTCATAATTAAAAGCCTAAATATTTATGGTTTAATAATTAAAATCCTAAATATTTATAGTTTAAGAATTAAAACTCTAAATATTTAAGGTTTCAAATAAAACTCTATTTATTTAGGGCTTAAAATTTAAAATTTGAAAAAAATGAAATATATGAAAAAATAAGAGTAATATCTTGGAAATTTTCATAATGTTTTTGTAAAAAAAATAAAATGAAAAAGCAAATGTAATGTCTTCAAAACTTGAAAAAAAGATGAAATTTTTTAAAAATATAAAACACAGGAGTAATGTTTTGAAAATTTTTTAAAAATGAAAATTTTAAAAATATATTTAGGGATTCATAAAATAAACATTAATTCAAAACCTTAAATATTTAATATTTCATAAATGAAACAATAATTATTAAAGGTTTAATTAATGAAACCCTTAATTGAAACCTTAAATATTTAGGGTTTCATAAATGAAACCTTACATTTAAACTATAAATATTTAGGATTTCATAAATGAAACCCTAATTATTTAGGGTTTCATTAAGAAGACCCTAATTATCTTGTGTTTCATTAATGGAGACCTAAATTTCACCATTACTAGAAATCATAAATAGTTAGGGTTTCATAAATAAATTCTAAATATTTAGGAATTCATAAATCAAACCCTAATTATTTAGGGTTTTATAAATGAAACTCTATTTACTTAGGGTTTCATAAATGAAATTCCTTTTACTTATGGTTTCATAAATGAAACAACAAATCTTTAGTATTTAATAAATAAAATTTGAAAAAATTAAAAAATATGAAGTAACTTGAGTAATTTGTTTCAAAGTTGCTTAATTTCTTCTTCTTCTTTTTTTTTTTTATAAAAAAATGAAAAAAAAAACAAGTGTAATGTCTTAAAAACTAAAAAAAACATGATTTTTTTTTAAAACAAGAAAATTTTAAAAAATATATTTAAGGATTCATAAAAGAAACAATAATTCAAAACCTAAAATGTTTAAGATTTTATAAATTATATTGAAACTCTAAATATTTAGGATTTCATATATAATACCCTTAATGCGTAGGATTTAATAATTGAAATCTTAAATAGTGAAAGTTTTATAAACGAAACCCTAAATTGAAACCCTATTTATTTAGGATTTCATCAATGAAACCCTATTTATTTAAGGTTTTATTAATGGAGCCATAAACTTCAACATTAATTGAAATTATAAATAGTTAGGTTTCATAAATAAATTCTAAATATTTAGGAATTCATAAATGAAACCCTATTTACTTAAGGTTTCATAAATGAAACTCTGTTTACTTAGGGTTTCATAATTGAAACTTAAATATTTAAGGATTTATAAATAAAATTTGAAAAAATTGAAAAATACGAAGAAACAAGCGTAATGTGCACAATTGTTTTTCAAAAATAAATATGAAAAAGCAAGTGTAATGTATTTAAAATTTGAAAAAAAATTAAAATTTTTAAAAATATAAAAAAACAAGAATAATGTCTTGAAATTTTTTTAAAAAATAATAAAAAAAAAATTTAAGGATTCATAAAAGAAACATTAATTCAAAAACTTAAATATTTAAAATTTATTAAATGAAACCATAATTATTGAGGGTTTAGTTAATGAAACTCTCAATTGAAACTCTAAATATTTAGGGTTTCATAAATAAAACCCTAATTATTTAGGGTTTCATTAATAAAACTCTTATTATTTAGAATTTTCATTAGTAAAATCTTAATTTTTTAGGGTTTCATTAGTGGATCCTTAATTATTTAAGGTTTCATTAATAAAACCTTAATTATATTGTGTTTCATTATTGGACCCCTAATTTTAACAATTAATTGACATTATAAATAGTTAGGTTTCATAAGTTAATTCTAAATATTTAGGAATTCGTAAATGAAATAATTTACTTAGGGTTTCATTTATGAAACCCTAAATATTTATGTTTAATCAATAAAATTTGAAAAAAAATGAAAATTATGAAGAAACAAGGGCAAACTCTTTGAAATTTGCGTAATTTTTTTTTAAATATAAAAAAGCAAGTGTAATGTCTTCAAAGCTTGAAAAAACATGATGTTTGCTAACAATAGGAAAAAACAAAATTAATGTCTTGAAAATTTTAAAAAAATGAAAATTGTAAAAAAATATTTAAGGATTCAAAAAGAAACATTAATTCAAAACCTTAAATATTTAAGATTTCATAAATGAAACCATAATTATTGAGGGTTTAATTAATGAAACCTTTAATTGAAACTCTAAATATTTAAAGTTTCGTAAATAAAACCCTAAATGTGTAGGGTTTTGTAAATGAAACCTTAAATTAAAATATTAAATATTTAAGGTTTCATAAATGAAACTATAAATATTTAGGATTTCATCAATGACACTAATTATTTACGGTTTCATTAATGAAACCCTTACTATTAAGTGTTTCATCAATGAAACCCTAATTATTTAAGGTTTCATTAATAAAATCTTAATTATTTAGGGTTTCATTAATGAATCCTTAATTATCACAATTAATTTAAATTATAAATAATTAGGATTTCATAAATAAATTTTAAATATTTAGAAATTCATAAATGAAACCCTAAATATTTAGGGTTTAATAAATTTAATTTGAAAAATATGAAGAAACAATAGTAATGTCTTCGAAATTTTCATGATTTGTTTTTTTTTTTTAAATATGAAAAGAAAAATGTAATGTCTTCATAAATGAATGTTTTTTTAAAATTTGAAAAAACAATATTAATGTCTTTAAGATTTTAAAAAATATAAAATATAAAACTATATTTAAGAATTCATGAAAGAAAAATTAAGTCAAAACCCTATATATTTAACATTTCATAAATGAAACCATAATTATTTATGGTTTAATTAATGATACTCTTCATTGAAATTATAAATATTTAGTGTTTCGTAAATAAAACCCTAAAAGTGTATAGTTTCATAAATGAAACCTTAAATATTTAGGATTTTGTAAACATAATCCTAAATTGAAACCATAAATATTTAGGATTTCATAAATGATACACTAATTTTTAGGGTTTCATTAATGAAACCCTTATTATTTATGGTTTCATTAATAAAATCTTAATTATCTAGGATTCCATTAATGAAACCCTAATTATTTAGGGTTTCATTAATGAAACCTTAATTATATAGGATTTCGTTATTGAAGCCCTAATTTTAACAATTAATTGACATTATAAATAGTTAGGATTTCATAAATAAATTCTAAATATTTAGTAATTCATAAAGGAAACCCTAATTATTTAGGGTTTCAAAAATTAAACTCTATTTACTTAGGATTTCATAAATAAAATCCTAATTATTTAAGGTTTCATTAATAAAATCCCAATTATTTAGAATTTCATTAATAAAAACCTAATTATTTGAGGTTTCATTAATGACGCCCTTAATTTCATCATTAATTGAAACACTAAATAATTAGAGTTTGATAAATAAATTCTAAATATTTAGGAACTCATAAATTAAACATTAAATTGAAATTCTAAATATATAGGTTTCATAAGGGTTATATTTATGAAACCCTATTTAGGGTTTCATAAATGAAAACTTAAATTGAAACACTAAATGTTTATGTATTTATAAATAAAATCCTAAATTGAGACCATAAATACTTAAGGTTTCATTAATGAAACCGTAAATATGAAACTCTAAGTATTTATGGTTTCGTTAATAAAATTCTAATTATTTAAGGTTTCATTAATAGAGCCCTAAATTTTACCATAAATTAAAACTTTAAATAGTTAGGTTTCATAAATAAATTCTAAATATTAAGGAATTCCTAAATGAAACATTAAATCTAAACCCTAAATATATATGGTTTCATAAAAGTTACATTTATGAAACCTTAAATATTTAGGGAGTTATAAATAAAATAATAAAAATTTAGGGTTTCAAAAATAAAATCATAAATCGAAATCCTAAATATTTAGGAATTCATAAATGAAATCCTAATTATTTAGGGTTTCATAAATGAAACTCTATTTATTTAGGGTTTAATAAATGAAATCTTAAATATTTAGGGTTTTATAAATAAAATTTTAAAATGAAAATTTCAATATTTAGGATTTCATAAATAAAACCCTAAATTGAAACTATAGGTTTCATAATTAAAAACCTAATTCTTTAGGGTTTCATAAATAAAACTTTAATTATTTAGGGTTTCATTAATGAAACACTAAATTTCGTCATAAATATATTGGATGTCATTATGAAACCTTAAATATGGTTTCATCAATAAAACCTTAAATTGAAACCCTAATTATTTAAGGTTTCATCAATGAAACTATGACTACAAACCTTAAAAAATCAGGATTTCATTAAAACCCTAATTATTTAGGTTTTCATAAATTAAACCTTAAATATTTTATGTTTCATAAATAAAGCCCTACATATTAAGAGTTTTATAAATAAAAAGCGAAATTGAAACCCTAAAAATATTTAGAGTTTCATAAATAAAACCTTAAATTGAAACCATAACTATTTAGGGTTTCATTGATGGAGTCCTAAATTTCACCATTAATTTAAAGCCTAAATAGTAAGGATTTCATAAATAAATTTTAAATATTTAAGAATTTATAAATTAAACCATAATTATTTAGGGTTTAATAAATAAAATTTTAAAAAATTGAAAAATCTAAAAAATATTAAGAAACAAGAGTAATGTATTGCATATATGCATAATTTTTAAAATATATATAAACAAGTGTAATGTCATTTTTTTTTTTACTGAAATTACAGTCTAGGGAGTATAAGGAAAATCCCATTATCCTAACTAGGTTGACACCATGAAATCAACCAAAGACACCCCAGTCGAATGTATATATGAAGAAAAAAAGAAAAGAAGGTACAAGTGGGGGGGACATAAAACCAAAACCCCAAGGAAAACAAGATTAGAATCTAAACTGTGGATGTCCACATTGGGTTTAACTAGACTATAAGAGGTAAAAGCAGGCTTAACAAGTAGCCTTAAACAAGTAAGCCTACAATGGGATAGCATGATCTTTCACCGATTACACCAAGGGACCATTTCTAATTTCTTGAAGAAGCATAGAGTCATACTTCATCAATAAGAAAGAACTGATTGCAAAGACAACCTCTTTACTTCCTAAAGAGAAGGGAGTTTAATGAGCAGATTGTCCTCAGCTGTTACCAACCTTAAAATCCACAACTGGCAATAATTTCCGGCACTGCATCCACTTTAGCTTTGGCCATCACTTTATCCTAACCACCAACTGAGGTAATTTTCTAGCCCTATAAGAGGTATAAGATATGATAACATCAAAGGTTATTGTTGTGACAGTCTTGCATTCTTAAATTAGATGAAATTTCTTAAGGCCAATTCCTGGAAGGTGTGATCAAGCTGAAATAAAGCTACTACAATATAGCTGCGTCATGCAACATATTAAATGAGTAGATCCTAAGTGGTTTAAGCCTAAGCTCCAATATACAAACAACAATATAATTTATAGTAGAATTTAAAAACATGACTTGTAAAAGTTAATTAGTCTTGAATAACCAAATAAGTTAAATGATTGGAAGAATTTGAAAGTTGACAAAGCTATAAGAGAAAAAGGTATTCTACTCCTTGAGTGGCTCAATGAAACCCAATTGTCTCCCTTCAAAATGATTCCTCAAAATGTAGAACATTTTCCAACTCAGCAAAATGGCATGTATCTTAGAGCAGTAGGTTAAACACCAAATACCAGGATGTTGGTGCTAGAGGAGACAAATTGTGCCACTCCCTTCAATTAGTGGGACCATAACATCAAGACAATACAACAAAAGAAAAAAATAAAAGTGTATAGTACAGCAAGAACATCAAGGCAAATGTTAACTATACATTGGCACCAAATACAAGGAAATTGGAACAAGTAAGACAATAATAGTAATTAATATGAGAACTAGATCAAAATAATGCAAAACATGTAATGAAAGAAGGTTGTGTTTCAAACTCCCTTAGAGGCTCATAGCAATTAGGGTTTTACAAGCTAAAAAGTTGTTACAAGGTACAGGGCAGCTATAGAAAGCACATGTTTATGCTTGTGGACCACATTGTAGAGGAACCTCCTTAACTCCACATTGCCAAGGCCCCTGATTTCCAAGAGAGAACAATTATTTCTTCTTTAATGCATGCATGCACCTTCCTCAGGTTGTATTCATGTAGCCTTTCATCTTGCCTGTTCCTCTTCCTAGTAGTTTTGACCTTGGATTTAGCATATTCAAATTCTTTCTCCAAAATTCTAGCTTGATGTGCAACTCTGGGAAAGTCAAAGTCATTACTTTCTAATGCAGCATCACTTTTAGAGGCCCAGAATTTAGAAACTAACTGCATATCCTTAACCAACTAAAGTGGCAGTTGAGTTTCAGGGATTTCCCTTCCTTCTAAATCACCACTCGAGTCAAAATTCGCATAATCAACACCACTTTCTATATCACCATTACCAACAACATAAAACTAGTCCTTCTCCTTATCAGGTGGCTCAGAATTCGGATCCTACAAATAATGAGATGTAACATTAGTAACAACTGCTACAGTAGTTTGAGAAACCTGAAACAAAGAAGCCACAGCTTGCTCAAGGGTATCCTTAAGGGAAACTTCCATTTGAGACTGCCCATGATAACCATTTGAAGGCCAATGTTCAAAAACATGCAGAACTGAACAACTAGGCTGAGGAAAAATAGAAATTGCAGCAGTATAAGTAGGAGTAGATTCAGTAAGTACTAAAGTCTGGGATTTGGGGACAGGCACCAAGGGTTTAAACTGAGCAAAAGAAGGTTGTTGTAGAGTGTTAACTATAGGTGTAGAGGGGGGATCAGAGATAGAAAACATAGGATGTGCAACATTGTCATTAGAAGTATCAATGACAACAATCATAGTTTTCTCAGGATTAACTTCAGGGGAACCATAGACACCAAACTTAGGGACAATATTTTCAGTATTCTTAGAGGTACCTTTAGGTGAAGGGGGAGGATCAGGGACAACATTCTTATAAGAAGTTTGCTCAGGAATAAAAGAGTCATTAGGTGTATGGGGAGGATCTGGGACAGTATTTTCAAGGGTGCCATTAGGTGAAGAGGGAGGATCAAGGATAGCATTCTTCTTAGAGGTGTCCTTAGATGAGGAGGGAGGAGAATTAGGAGCAATAGTTTCATTATTTGCATTACCATTACCATCAAAATTTGGATCAGAGCCATCATAATCATTATCATCTAAATCTCCATCATAGATGTATAGGGAGGATTTGGGACAGTATTTTCAGGGGTGCCATTAGGTGAAGGGGGAGGATCAAGGATAGCATTCTTCTTAGAGGTGTCCTTAGGTGAGGAGGGAGGAGAATCAGGAGCAACAGTTTCATTATTTGCATTACCATTACCATCAGAATTTGGATCAGAGCCATCATAATCACTATCATCTAAATCTCTATCATAGGAGCCAGAATGATTACAACCCTTTTCCTCCTCACTATCATCCTCACTAGAATCAGTAATTGCAACATAGTCATTTACATCAGGATCAATGACCCTAGTTGCTGTAGGAACCACCTATTTTTTGACCCTAACATAATGCGAAACAAATTTCTTTTCTTTTTTGCAAATTATGACAATTAGAAACAGAATGACCAATAATCTTGCAATTATCACAAAAATCAGGTAATTTTTCAAAGGTAATATCAACAAAAAAAAGCAAAACCCTTTCTTTCAACTAGCACTCGTTCAACCAAGGGTTCCTTTAGATCAATATTCATAAGAACCCTCACGAAATATCCTAAAGAACAAGAGGTTATGGGCTCATCAACCGAAATTGGCTCCCCTACCCCTCTCGCAATTGAAAATAGAATCAAAGGCCTCCAATACTCCTATGGGAGGCCATGAATGTGAATCCAGTGCTGAGCATTGGATTACTTAACCAAGGTGTGGGTTAAAATCAGTAGACAATGAGTTTAATCGCAAAATACTTGGACGAAGGTTCTAAGTGGATGCCAAAACTTGACGCATGTCCTCGACGTTCTTGAAGGCAAACTTAAAAAAGCCCTTACCTAATGGTGTCATTTTCCATAACCTAGTAATGCGCCATAGCTTTGAAATTTTATCACTCAGTTCCTAAAGCTTCGGTGGAGAAAAGCCTTTGGGTACAATTGTTCATACCAATGAGGTATTCATCTTTAGGGATCAAAATCGCCACCGCGTCCCCCTTGTGACAAGGCATTGGCAATTAAGTAATAGCAACAAGACAAGTATTCTTCACAGCATCAAAATAGGATTTTGGAGGAATGAAGGGTGTGGCGTCATTCATGGCAGCGGTTGATGCCTGAGCCGTAGGGATTGGCAACGATGGAGCGTCACTGGTGGAAACAATAGGGGTTGCAGTAACCAAACAACTCCAGGGCAACCCCTCAGAACGGGAGCCCATGGTAAGGGCTTAGCCTAGACACCAAAGGGATGTAGAAAGCAAAACGTGAAGGACAATCTTGGAGAGATTCTTGGAGCTTTTTGAACAATGTTGTTCTATGAAGCTTACCCATGTAATGTCATTAAAACTTGAAAAAAATGAATTTTTTAAAAAATATGAAAAAATAATATTAATGTCTTTAAAAAAAATTTTAAAAGAGAAATCTAAAGAAATATAAAAAAGCAAAGCAAGTGTAATGTCTTGAAAATTTAGGAATTAATTTTAAAAACTTACTACATCTGAAATTAATTATCTCATTTTTAGCAACACGATGTGGACTAGTTTGATGGTTTAGTGTAATTACGTTGGAGAGTGGTATGGTGTGGAGTGGCTTGGGCATTGTGGAATAAAAGGAATGCAAAAATTGTTAGAAAGGAACATATTAACAGCCAAATGGTTATTCAGATAGTCAAATTTCAGGTTTGGTCTTGGTTAAGAAATTATGATATTAACTTTGATTATTCTTTTTCATAATGGACTTGTAATCCAGGGTTGTGCTTAAAGGGTTAAGGCATGTTTGGACACACTAATCTATAAGTACTTCAAGGAGAGAAAATATAAAGAAAATAATGAAATTAAATTCTCTAGAAGTTAACATTGTTTTCTCTAATAATTAATTTGTAAAAGTCTCACATCTTTTATATGAAGTTACATGAGAGAACTTCTACTAATTGAATATTGAAAAAGACAATTTTAACTTATAAAGAAGCTAATTTTATTTTTTCTTTATATTTTTCTTTCCTAAAAGTCCTTCTAAAGTAGTATGTTTAAACAAACTCTCAGTTGGCTTAGAATTATCTTATTTACTCGAAGGATCCTGTTGGGATGCATTTAGTTTCCTTACAGGTACATATCAATTTTAGAATGTAGGCAATGATATGCTTCTAGAGCAATTATAGTGTATTTTAAAAGTTACTTATGTAATGGCTAGTATTAATGGTTTTGAGGGTGGTATTATGGTTTAGCTTTTAGTAACTTGAAGTCTAGATGTAAGTAACTGGATTAGTGTTATCAAGATTTACCTCAAATCTTGATTAGTTCTAATGTTGGCTTATCCTGTGCATTTTGCATAAGAACAGACATTCTCATCCGTTTGGATTAAATTAGACGTTAAGGATTAACGTAGTCATTTAAAAATTAACATACACCTACTTCATTTGATCTCTCTGCTTCCCCTCTTTAGTGCATCCAAAAAAAATTTTAAAAAAATTATCAAATATTCAAAAGATTTATTTTATCACGTCCTAAAATATCCAAGAGTTATCATCATCGCCACCAATAGTTGCCCTATCACCATAACCATCGCCACCAACATGATCACTACCATTGCTACCAAGGCACTGTCACCGCCACCATTATGGTTGTCGTCCTCGTTGTTGCTGTCGCCACCACCGCTGACAGCGGTGGTGACGATGGCAACAGGGACAACGACCATGATGGTGATAACGACGATGGCTCTGGTGGTGGCAAGAACGGCGGTGGTAACCATGTTGGTGGTGGTGGTGATTGGGGCAACTCTTGGTGGCGGTGATAATAAGTCATTAATATTTTAAGATGTGATAAAATAATTCTTTTGAATATTTGGTAAATCTTTTTTTTTTAATTATGATGCAGTGAGGGGAAGTAGAGAGATGAAATGAAGTAGGTGTATGTTAATTTTTAAATGACTGTGTTAATCCTTACCATTTAATTTAGTCCAACGGATAAGAATGTCTGTTCTCATTCTCACATAAAAATGCAATTCTTATGAGTCACCCTACACACACACACACACCAGATAATGCGGAAGGTAGATGTAGTAAAATGAAAGCAATTATTTAAACAGTGCATTTTATCAACAATGCATTTATTGAAAGACTTACAAAGAGAGAGCTTTACAGGTTACAAAGGGTAAAGAGAGAGAAGAGTTTAAGGCTTAGGAGAGTTGTGTCTAACTCCTTCTCAAATGTTTATATTTATAGTCAACATCCATAGGCAGATGTCAAATTTCGAAAATAGAATTAAATTGAAATCCAATTTGAACACGAATTTCTTAGCCAAATTTCAAACTATTTTTCAATCTTATTCAAAGTAGGTGTCGTCTTTGTCATTTTGTGACAAACAAGGAGATATGGAGGGCCCACCTTATCCACCAAGATTTTCTTTTAGGAAGTTGTTCCATTCTACTACTTCGCGTCTGGTCGGTAGCCTAATTAATACTCTCTTGGTATACATTGCGGTATTGCCAAGTGTGTCTCTTTTAATAATTATGTCTACTAAGCCTATGACCTCACCAAGAGCATCAACATCTTCATTAGTAATTATATTTATTGACCCTATTACTTCCTTGGATCCTAGTCATGGCTAGTCCAAGTCTGCAATTTCTTGTATTCCGAAGCAATCATCCTCATTATTCAAATGCAGATTACTATCTTGAGTTTCTTCCTCTATGGCATCTTGCTCTTCATCTGAGTCCAAAGAGGAAAAAGCTTCCAACAAGTGTTGCCTTTTTTATGCTTTAGTTTTTCCTACTAATTGAAGATTCATAGTAGGAGAAGGTAATGTCTTCTTTTCTAGGGTTGGTGGTAAGAAGGATTTATCAGTCTTCTAATGAAAAAACTTGTCCTCCAAAAACTTTACTTCAAATTTCTTCCACCAAAACACTTTTACTCTTCGACAAAGAACCTTTGGATAAGGAACTTAGTTGTGCTGGTGAAACTCATACAAATGTTGCATTAACCAACTTACGCCCATAGTTGAGCAAAAACTAATTAACTTTTCATGCACAGGTAATTTATGAGTTAATTTTTTAAAGTGATCGTAAATTGACACCACTTTAATGGGAAGGATGGCTTTTACTAGTCCTACCAAGAGAAATCAGTCTTGAAACCAAGTGGGTATTTGTGATGGAAAGACATATTTAAAAGAGATGTACCAAGAATGACGAGGGTTATGTTCAAGAAGAATCTCATGCCAAGCTTCTTGGTAATTGAAGTAATTAAACGAAGGAGGGTCAAAAGGTTGGGAAAACCTTTTTTTTTGTATTAGGATTCTGATTCTAGTCTGTTAAGGACAAAACCTTACAAACTTTTAATTTGGAGTAATTAACAACTAAAGGTCACACTTGTCTTTTTCTTGGATTATTTCTACTGACCTAATATCTATCAAGATGAGTTGATAGAACTTTTTATTTTTCTTAAGGTCTTGGTCTTTAGGCATCCATCCCCAACTGGTAGGTGAGAATTTTGCCAAGATTTCTGTTGGATCCAAACGATCAAATCTGGGATCCAAGGATATTATTCTTTGGCGTGACTCTTTTATGTGGAGTTCTAATTGTTTATGAGTCTTTGCCTTTGCTAGGGTAATATCTTTCTAGGGGAAAGTATTTAGGAGAGAGAACTTATTTAATGAGGAGGCAGCATTTAATGATTTTGGTAGAATTCTTTGGTTATTAAGAGATTTAGCAATGGCTACCTTCGAGAAAGAAGGAGCCAAGCCATTTAGGGATAGTGTTGGGAATGGGGCTGAAGGCCTCATTTGGGGGGTTCTTTCCTTGTAAAAATTCTCGTGTTAGAAAATCGAGGATGTAATTATTTTTTCCTTTTATAAATTCAATTTTAAAATCAAAACAAAATAAAAGACGTTGCCATCTAGCAAATATTTATAGTCTATTCTTAATAAGAATTTCTTATTTATTAAGTCACTCTAAAATTTTGTGATACATAACACTATAGATAAAATTTCTTTTTTAACAGTGTTATATTTCTTTTGGGTATCATTACATGCCCCCGAATGGAAACGAATTATTTGTTCTTTAGATTTGAGGTATTTTTTTTTTAAGTATTCCACCAAACCCTGCTTCTGAGGCATCAGTTTCTACAATCATAAAGGTGTCTGGTTGTGATATTCCTAGACAAGGAAATGTTTTAACCAGAGCTTTGATTTTTATGACAGTTTGGGTTAACTCGGGAGTCCAAGGCTTAAAGGTTTTTCTAAGTCTAATGAACAAGGGCTTACAAATAATTTTTATGTGGGGAATAAAGTCAGCTACATAATTAAGGCATCTTAAGAACCTTTGTAATTGGGTTTTATCCATTATTTCATCTGGAAATTTATTGGCAAATTCAATACTTCTTGTTATTGGGGTTATAGTTCCCTCATGAATTTCATGCCCTAGGAATCTTATCTTAGTTTGGGCTATTTTTATTTTCTTTTCTGATAACACAATTCCATTTGTTTTAATTATGTTCTTAAAGGTGGATAGATGTTTTAAGTGTTGTTCTACCGAAGTGGAGTAGATTAGCACATCATCTAAATAAACCAAAGCAAATTCTAAATAAGGATTTATTATGGAATTCATTATGTTTTGGAATTTAGAGGGTGCATTTTTAAGGCCCATGGGCATTACATTTCACTCATAATGTCCAAATGGAACTGTAAACGCAATTTTGTATTTATCTTCTTCTTTTACCTTGATTTGATTTGATAGTATCTAGATTTCATATCAAATTTTGAAAAGATAGTGATTTAATGAAGTCGTCCAATTAAATCTCTTTTATTAGGTAGAGGATACTAATCCATTTTAAAGCATTATTAAGAGGCTTATAATTAATAACTATTCTAGGTTCTCCTCTTTCCAATTTAGACGTGTTTTATACGTAAAACACTACACAACTCCAAGGCAATTTACTTGGCTTGATTAACCCTTTATCAAGAAAACCTTGAATTTCTTTTTTACAATAATTAAGGGTTTCTTTGTTTATTTGAATAGGTCTGGCCTTAATGGGTATTTTATTCTCATGAAAATCCTATTCATAGGGTAAACTTACCGTGAAAGAATTTCTTTTCTAGAAGGCGTTTGCAACTTCTGCACACACTTCTTTAGAAAAACTTTTTGCTAGGTCTTTGAACTGTTTTATAATTTTCTCTATTTTTAGTTGACCTTATATTCTTTTATATTGAATTTATTGTTTTAGGAAATTTATTTGCTTTGATTTGTTTTCTATTTTATTAAGGAATTCAGTTTCGTTTATATTCAAAATATCTTTTCTTTTGAGAGGTTTTATAAATTCGAAAAGTATATTATTTGTTTTTATTCCTTCATTAGATACTTCAAAGGGATAGATTTGGGTTAGGAATGGTGTTCCTAAAATCATTTCCTCTTTCCTCTATTATATCTTTTTAGACAAAATAAAGGTATTCTTAAAACATCTTCCTTTGTTACAAATCCTTGCTATGGGTAATTTAAACTCAACTTGTAAGTTTGAATTATTAGCTGTAGATAATTTTTGCTTTGTTTTTTCATAATATTTAGTGGAGATTAATCCTTCTATGATGTAATTTAAATCTGCACTAGAATCAATTAATGTTGTAAAAATTTTGTGAAAGTTATTTCCAATTTTTAAAGCAATTTTAACGTGCCACTTTTGTTGTAGATTTTTAATTATATTGATCATAGTATGTTCAATTTCCTCATCCTTCATTTTTGTTTTAATTTCTTCTTTTAAATCTTTTCGCAAAATCATATCCTTGGAAATTATTATTATTATTATTAGGATTACTGCATTCTTTTTTATTTTCTAGAAGCATTTTTTTTTTATTAAATATTTCATTCTTTCTTCTTCATCTTCAATTTTATCAACTATTTTTAAAGTTATTCTAATATCACTTTTAATCATATTTATTTGGAATTGACACTTACAGGTTTCCTCATCACAATTTTCACAAATTTCTTCTTCTTCTTCTTAACTAGTATTAAAATTTTCAGTGTCACTAAAATTCTTGACTTCTTCTTTTGACTCATTATCCGAGTCCATCTTATTCTCTTAATTTTTTACTCATGTTTAATTTTATTATTTTTGTTCATTAAAAAAATCTGAAATTAATTATGATCTAATCTATTGTTAAGTTAATTCCTCGTAAGCCCGAGAGGTTTGTTGACTTTGTGGTATTTACTGATATCATAATTTTATTTTATTTTCATCATTTTGAACAGCTTTAAAATACAAAATTCTCTATTTTCCCCCTCATTTTGCCGTATGATATGTCATTGATTGATGTCCACATTGTGTGAAAGATAGTGTTTTCTCTCATTAATTTAGCCGCATGATATGTCATTTGCTCTCTACATTAATTATGTGAAAGATCATGTTCGTTGAATAATTTTTGTTATTTTCTGAATGGAGAGATCATTTGCATTTACCACTTATTTTTAAGTAAATTTTATTTATATTTTTAATATTTTATTCATATTTAAAACTCCCATACCATTAGGAATGTATCATAGGTGATGCGATTTTTTTTTCACAACTATTTTAATATTTATCTTCTAATAAATAATTATTTAATAAATAATATTTTAAAAAATATATTATTAAATTTGTGTGTAAAACTAGATATATGATCCACTACTAAAGAAAAACTAAATAAATATCAATTCAAAAACCTATTTTTTTTATTAAAAATTTGTTTTTTTTTCTTTTTTAACCATTTATACATAAAAGATCCTAGGGGAGTAGTTGATAACATGGCTTTAATCAAAATAAGTTTGTTTAAAGCACAAGTTTATTTTATTATTTTTAATTTATTTTCATAAATTACTCAAACTAACTCGTAATTTACAACTCTTTTCTCTCTCATATAAGTTATTAGTTTTTTTTTATATGTGTGTATTTTTTTTTTTAACATTGGTACAAAGTATCCACTAATTTCGTCGATGATTGTCAAAAAACTTGACTGACCACCTTATTTAAGGAAACCAAGTTCATAACCACTCAGACTAACGACTTGTTGATATATATATATATATATATATATATATGAATTTTACACTAACTCTTATAATATTTAAAAATATTACACATAAGAAGGTTATTATAAAGTTATTCAAAGAGGGATACAGTGTATAATTAAAAAAAAAAAACTTAAAGAAAATGTTAATGTAATTTACACTTAAATAAGGATTAACTTAAAAAAAGTATTAAACTTTTTTTTTAAAGTATAATAAAAACATATCATGGTTCATGCCAATTATTGGTCGAGCACACCAACCACAAGTAGTGAAGCAATTATATGATCTACTGTAAAGAGAGTTTTGAGCTGCTAGCTAATTAGTTAAATATATATTTGTTTCAACTTTTAAAAAAAAAATCTTTTATTAACTTCAAAAGTTTTTTTTTTCAAAAAATGAAATAAGAAAACATTTTTCTAAAAAAATATTTCCAACTAAATAAGTGTTAAGCTCCGACCAAAATGTATCTTGTGGACAACACCAAACATAGTGGGCATAGACAACTTGTCAATTATATCTTGTTTGAATTATTTATTAATATTTATATATCGTTGAATATGTGTTGGGTGCATTGAGTGGCCCAACCCACTATATTATTATTAATTGCTCATGTTTCGTTGTTAATCAACTTATGACGTTGCATAAAACATATTCTTATAGATTTCGTTATCACAAGGTTTTTGTTTTGTATGAATTAAATTAGTTTCTTAATTATATTTAACTGTAAAATAGTTACTCTTAAAGTAGTTTGACCTCTCTTATAGTGAGAAGATCTTTACTAAATTGAGAGAGAGAGAAAAAGAGAGAGTTTAGTTATGTTACTAACATAATAATTTTAAAATTACAATAATTTTTATTTTATTATTAAATGTTAATAAAATGATTTTTTTTACTAATATAATAATTTAAAAATTATTACAGTTTTATTTTATTAAATATTTAAGGAATGAAACTTAGGAGGCATCATATATATCCTTCAAGCAATATATTTCTTGATAAGAACATGTTAATGTTGCTTGCTTATCTGCAAGAGTATTGTCACTTTTTGTGAACAATAATTGAAAATATTCTACCATGGCTGAACTTAATTAAATTCCTCATCAATGATGATGTATAGATATATAGTGTCATGCTATGCTTTTCCCATCTTGCACGCTTGGACTAATCACACAATCTGTTTCATATTGCACAGATTATTGAAAAGACAGCTGGGGGACCCATCTAAAAGAAGTAATAATGCCATAACATTTTATTCAATTATGAATAGTTAATTAAGATTATTTTTTTTATTAATATGAATAACTAATATTAAATATATAAATTCTATATAAAAAAAATTCACATAAGATATCACAGCTGTTCCAATCTACTAAGTCAGAAATTAATTTTTTTATTGATGGTCTAAATTTTTTTTTATTAGAGTCAAATCTAATCACAAGTGAGATTTAAATCAAATATAATTTTTAAGAAAAACATTTTACTTTATATAGTTATAAAGTATGTATTTTTGTTATCAACATAGATAGATTAATGTTAAATGTGAAACATTTTCACTTTATAAAAGTAATAAAAAATATATTTTATTTTGTTGGGTCTAAAACCAAGGCTTATACCATTACGTCCGGGTTCAGTATTTATATTTTAATAAATTCACGGACATTAGAAACTTAACTTATACAAATTTCCATCCTATAAAAATTACCTCACACTAAATACCCAACTCTGTTTGTTTGTTTTTTTTTATTTTTTAAGCAATACCTATCTATTTAATTATTTATGTGTTTATGTGTGTATGTACGTATAAACCCACCAGCTCAGTCTACAACAGTGAAATGATTCAGGCATAATGTGGTGATGTGTGATTAATAAAAAGATGTATATATAAACTATAAACATTTAATTGTTTTTTCTTACCAAAAACATTTAATTAATATTCGTTTACGAAGTGGTTAGCATTATATAATGTATGTGGTAGCTTAAATTTTTCTCTGTAGTAATAATAATATGAAGAAGATTTCCATTAATGTAACGAAATTACTTCCAATTTGATCACAATTAAAAAGATTAGCTTTATGTCGTCATCAGAATGAAAGAAGTATGTGAAGTGCTATAGTCATTTTCTATTCATCATGATTGTGGAGCTTCTACCATCGAATCAAATACTATAGAACTTTTTTAATAATATAAATTAAAAAATTATTACTATTGAATTATATAATTAAATACTACTACACAAATATATAATCAGATATTTTGAATTGATTGATTCAGTTTCAAACTCAAAAATGCATAATCCAAAGAGTTAGGATAGTAATACAACTATACAAGATCTTGCTGTGTTTACATTTAAAAAATAATTTATTTAAAGAAAAAGTTTGTATTCAAATTTTAGTGTATACAAAGTTTCTCTTGAACCATCACTAATAATAGTATGAAGATTTGACACTAATGTAACGAAATTATTTTTAATTTGATCACAAATAGAAAGATTAGTTTATGTCCTGATTTAATGAAGTATGTGAAATGCTTTAATCATTTTTTATTTATCTTGAACTAGAAGTAATTATGCAACTCCGAACGGGATTAGTATTTAACATATGGAATTGAAAAATGCATGATATTTTATGAAAGACAAAAAAAATAACTCCAAAATACATATTAATTTGACTAAAACACGTTGTGGGTATTAAAAAAAAAACACGTTGTGGGGTACATAAATGTGGTAATTAAGAAGTGGATGACATTCACAATTTTACAAAGACGTCATTGTTGGCATGTTAGAGAGATCAATCAAAACCTAACTTACACAATTGTTACATAGGCTTTAAGCACTTTCATCCAATATATATCTTCTAGATGATAGGGGATTTTTTTTTTTCTTTTAAAAAAAAGTTTACCAATTGATTTTTTTTATGATATCAAGAAAATTTGACACTACACTCATGAAAAACGATGAGATCATTTTTCTAATCCTAAATCGTGAAGACTAAAAATCCATTCAACTATTGCTTATCCCACACTTAATTCATGACTGTTGTAGACAATAAATATATATATATATTAATGGAATGAAAATGTGAAAGGGACCTATTTTAAAATAATTTTTAAGATAAAAAGTATATATATGCTCTAAAAATAATTCATGATGTGGATAAAATATATATATATATATATATATATATATATATATATATTATTTTTTTTTATCTTTAAAATAGGTTTCACTTTTCTCTTAAAAATCATTTTAGAGCCGCATATATATCCAACCTGATCCTAAAAATGAATATCTTTGATGAGAAATTATAATTTAATCTCAAGCCTTCCATGTATTTATTTATTAGTTTTTCCAGTGATGCATGTAATTTTAAAAAAGAAAAAAAAAATGTGAGCTGTGATAACAACTTAAGAACGTAATTAAGTGCATTACTAAGGGAGAGGTTAGTTGTATTTTTTAGTTTTTAAAAATTAGTTCATAAAATAGTTTTTAAAAGTTGATGTATAGAAAATAGGAGCAGATGAAACTTGAAAGGATAAGAATGAGTAGTAAAAATTCAAAGTAAAAAAAATCAAAATAACTTAATCATATTTTAGGTTTTTTTTTATTCTTAGAAACTGGAAAATTAGATACTATATTTGAAAATAGTTTAAAAAAATTACTCTTACCAAATTTTGTTTTTATTTTAAATTAAAAGTCATTTCCAAAAATAGGAAATAAATTCATCCCAAGTTACGTAATTCGTTGAGATTAGCTTGTACTTTCTAACTTATATAAGTCTCACTTTAGATAAGATAAGCCTATTTACTAGATAAATTAAGTTAAACTTTTGTTAAAATATACAAGAGTGGAGAAATTCCAACCCATATAATTAATTAGGAGGCTAGTTAATATATTTTTATATTTTTTAAACATCTAATTATACCGTCTAATTATTTTCAACTGAATGATTGTCAATTTAGGTCGATTATCTCAAAGGAATAAATTTAATCTTTTAACGTTTCACGCTCAAGGTTAGAATAGCTGTGTATTGTTTAATCATTTTCATTGATTGAACGATTATCAATCTACCAAAGGTTGACGGTCTCAAATGAATAAATTTAATATTTTCACACTTTGCACTCAAGGTTAGAAGAGCTATGAACCATTCGATCATTTTGAATCTATTCAATGTCGAATAATCTGAGAATGTGAAAAGATAAAAATATTATCTTTATCTTAGAAAGCAGGAAAATAATCCTTTAGGATAAATGTGAAAAGATAAAAATATTATTTTTATCTTTTAGATTAATTTGTTATTTTATGTATGATAAATATTATATCTTTATTTTTATGATGAACGATAAAGATTTGATTGTTTTCTATATAAACAAAACTTGATCTTGGAGTCAGACAAATTTGGACTCTTAGATTCCATTATCATGCTTTGACTAGTTTTTCGAACACCTTTGAAATTATAGATCAAAACAGTAATGTATAAATACAAATTATGCCACACTAGCATATTTTTTATAAAAAAAAATATTTGAAAAGATTAATAAAATATCTATAAAATCGTTTTTTTTATAAAAAAAAAAAATTGAAATTTAAATGCTAATTATTTAAAAGAAAAAAACATAAGTAGGGTTGGATGATGCTTAGGTTTGTGTGACTTGTCTCTTCTAAATTCATCCGTGAGTGCAATGTATATCCAACCCGAATAGGATAATTGTTTTAACGTATTAATGCTTCTTAGCACATTAAATTATACAATTTCAAAACAAAGATTCTCATTTATTTTAGGATTACGTTGCACTGATTTTTCAACATTAATAAGTTATATTTTCTTTTCAACATTACAATCACTAAACATACCATCACATATAACTTAACATTCCCCATACGTAAGCTAAATAATAACATATATAACGTTTTTTTGAATAAATTTTTCAATAAACACTTTTAGAATGAGAAAGTGAAAAAAAAAACTTATTTGTAAGTTTCGGTATAGAAACTAATTTAAGTTTACGAACAAATTTTTTTCATTTTTTTTAAAAAAAAAACTTACCCAAATATACCTATTTCTAAAATTATTGAATAACATTTTACGTTCACGACTTATTTTTAAGTGGTCTTTATTCTTTATTTTTTATTTTTTAGTAGATAAAGCATAATTCTTTTTTTTTTTTGCTTGTAGTAGATAAAACATAAGTGGTCTAAGTTATACGCATACGTCAAATATTTTATGTAAAAGAAAAAGAAAAATCACTTATCAACTCCGTGATAAGTACTGGTACGATGGTGGAGTAATGAGCGTTGAAAAAGCGATTTTGAGGTAAAATGCTGAGGTTCACTTTTTGCCAAATTAATTGCCCCTGTTTTTTTTTTTTTCACCACCACAAACACAACTAAAAAAAATGAACCTCACGTTAGTTATTCATTCAAGCTACATTCCCCACACTCAACCCAAAATCCAAATCATCATGTTTCTTCGTGGATGAGTCTCTTTCAAGATAAATTCAGTTTTTAGTGAATGAGTAAAATGTATTTATGTTAAAATTATTTTCTAATATATTGCAATATATTAGAAGTTATAAAAATAAATTATATGATAAAAAAATATTGTTTTCTTCAGTGAAATGAAATATAACAAATAAATATTATTTTATATTTAGTATATTTTTTTTAAAAAAAAGTATAAAGATCACAAAACTAAGAAATAATACACTTTAACTCTACTAAGAAAAATAAAACTACTAAAAAAAATTCACGTATAAATTGATTAAAATCATTGATGCATTGATAATATAAAATAATTTTATATTATTTTTTAATCTTATATCACTATGTTAAATATTTATTATAAAAATTAATAAATTTATCATAAATAATGAATAGTAACTATAAACGAATATGAAAAATTATTATACTCATTTGTTTTTAAAATATAAGATAAGAAGAGAAAATCACAATTTTTTTTTATGGATTTCCATCATATATAACAAGTATATCTCATTATTTAGATGTTAGAACTACAAAATTATTATAATTTTTTAAAAATTCCCTTATGTTTTTTTAATCAATGCTGCAAGAAAATATGTATTGTAACTGTAGCATTATCAATTAAGAAGAAAAATATATATTTTTTCAATCAATTAATAAGAAACTATCCCGATCGTAATGCAGTTGTTGTCATAAAACTAAACTCAATAATTCAAAAAAAAAAAAACCTAATAAACTAATCTTATGATTGAATACATCTCTAAACATATCCTTTATTCTCAAACACTTAAATTTCAATTAATTAATTAATTAAATTAAATATTTAGTTGCTGTTTTTTTTTTTTTGTTAGCTTTGGAAAAGATAGTGATTAAAGAAATGTTGTCTGCCTCAGAGCATTGGATCATTCACACACGTTTTTCACTTTTCTCTCTCTTTCTCTCTCTCAGAGACTGAAAAAAAAAAAATACTCTGTAGTTTTCTCTCTCTGTTTCTAAGGCCAAAAAAGAAGAAGAAGAAGAAGAACAACAACAGAAGCAGCATAAGGTGAAGTGAAGCTATTGAATTCACTCGAAGTTTCTCACTTTTTTTTTTCTCTTCCTCAACTCGTGTTCTCTCTCTTCCTTATTCCGAAGAATTTCGGGTAATCATCAATCATCATCGACTTGAATTGAAACCGTGAATAACAATATATATTGGTTTCTCGTGAAGATGATCATCGTTATACCCAGAAATTTAAAGCATGGATTATTCAAAAAACCTGATTCAAGTTTAGATTTTTTTTTTTTCCATCATTGTTGTAGCTCAAATTCATGCCAGAGTTTTTTTTTTTTTGTGTTAAGAATTTTTGTTGAAAAGTTTTTTTTTAATTATTTTAATTGTTTCTTTTGCATCACGGTTTGGTTGTTGTTGTGTTGAGCTTATTTTCAGAGCAGAAATAACGGGAACGATGGTGTTTTTATATATATTTTTATTTATTATTTTATTATTTTTTGTGAAACTGTGTCCTTCATCATGAACGAAGTGATACCCTCTTTTGGGGATGAAATTATGGCCCATTTAGTTAGTTATCAATTTTATTAAAGAAAACTTTTTTTTTTTATTGAGGATTTTCATTTTTCATCTCATAACTGAGTTTGTTAGTTGAGCCTTCTATGATCAATTCATGAATGTTATTTTGCAGTTTGGTTTATGGTGTTTTCTGTTGCTGATCATCTAATCATGTATTTGTTTCTTCTTTTTTATCAGTTTTGAATTGTTCCTTTCAGCTGAATGTTATTATTAATGAGTTGAGGTTTTGTGGTCCCTTGAGTGTACTAGCAACCAAACTAAACGGTGTTATCAGCTTATAATGATAGTAACAACTTGTGTGTAAATATGGCTATGGTTGGATTATGCAATTAAGCTGTGTATACATATTGGTAGAGTTTGTCACATGAACAAAAGGGAATTGAAGGGTCTGTTTTGTTCTTTGGTGCCACCCTTTTAGTAGAACCAAAACTAAGCATGTTTTTAATCTTGTGTCCTGTTTTGTTATTTTTCTAAATACACTGAACTGATCATGTGGTGTGTCTGTCTAACGATACCATTTTGAGATTGAATGGTATCTTGTTGGTTCAGAGAAGTTGAACCAGGAGTTCCTTGTTGGTGAATGATATATATTTTTTGTGAATATTGCTAGACTCCAGTAGTTTACTGTTCTTTTGTGTTGTATATAGAACAAAGTCTTGGTAATTTTATCTTCGGAGATAAGAGAAACTGTATAGATACATAAGCACACTGTCATGGTTGTGCTTGTAGATACTAGGAAGCTATTGGAATGAGTCTTCCCAGTAGCCAAAGTAGACATATCTTTGTAGATTTGTGCTGGAAGCTCTAGAACATGTTTACATGGTTCGGATCAGGCTGCTTGGAAGATTCAATAAATCAATTTAGCTTCTTACTAGAAGTATTGACTGTTTGGTGAAGGCTTGCTGCTGATTTTCTTATAAATTTGATCATGAGTTTAGAGTATTTTATTTATCGTGTGGAGTTAACTGCATGTATTCTCTTGTATTTACTTTTCTCATTTTTTTACACCAGCAAAAAAATTCTATATTAAATTATTCAATACAAGTGCTTTGGTATAGCTCACATTCCCTAAGTCTGACTGAACATGCAAAATTTTATACAACTGGCTAAGCTTGTTCAAGCAATATGCTTTAAAAATGAGCTATTTTAGAGCTTTGTTCCGATTCAAATATTGAAGATTACAAAGAAAAAAAGAATTGTGAAAAAATAGTTATTATACATGACAAGTTTGAATGATTTCTAGACATGCCATTTATTTTATAAACTTATTCAAAATCATAAAAGTGGGAAAGTTCCTGCTTTCTTGATTGTATCCAAAGTTGCAAACTTCAAATCTATGCAGAAGCTAATCTGGGGAGTTTTTTAAGTTGAAACTTGATTATGCATATACACTGTAATTGAGAAACATGTAAAACTATTTTCATATACAATCTATATTCTGCTTTTGACAATCTTCAAAGATTGTAGGTTATTTATGCTTTACCAGTTACTGCTATTTCCATCCTCATGATTTTCTTTAATTTGATTCCCCTGTATAGTCTTTGATTATCTGATTACTACTATGTCATGTCATTGTGTTGCAGATTTGAAGGTAATAAACATTTGATGGATGAGTATTCTGGTAAAAGAGGTGTAGATGGGATGGTATTCCCTAGAAAGGGGATGAGCCATGTATTTAGAGATACTGCTAATACTAGAGATCGAAACGGTCAAATTTGTAGCCGATTGGGTTGCAGTAGTAGAGCCAATCTTCCCAAAGTTGCTCAAGTCAGATCTTCTGAAAAAGGTAAATCTTTGAGGCCTTCACTCCAGTCCACTTCAAGTAGCAAGGAAGCAATTGGAAGTTCCTCTAGAACTACTAGTAACCCAGCAAAACGACTTATAGAACCTCGGAAAACTTCATCCTCTCGGTTTGAAGTAGATTCATCTGAAACTAGTAGTGTACAGGATGAACCAGAAGTTTCAGAGCTCATCCCTCCAACAGAAGAAACACGGAGAGGGCCTCAAGCTGAAGGGGAAAGTACAGAGTCTAGCAATGCGATATTGATGGAAGTACGAAGCTCCAATGCAGTATCAAATATTAGATCTCAAAGGAATTTAAATCAAAGACCTGGATTGCGTGCACAAGAAGTTAAAAGCACTGGTCCAGTGAGACATGCTGTTTCCAGCAGGTATGGGTTGAGGAACCTCAGATGCAACTCTATATCTGATGTCATCCCAGCTGGTTGTTCATCATCAGATTCAAGCCTTAATAGAAGGAAGGATACAATAAAAAATGGTAACTGTGAAGGGGGTAGTAGTTCCACCGTTAGAGGGAAAAATATCACCGGTTCTTCACAGGAAGGACGGAATTCTGGCTCCAGAAATGGCATATCAATATCTGATTCAAGAAGAACTAGAAATATTCCTTCTCAAAGGAACACCAGCATGGCATCCGTAAGAACTCAAAGACCAATTACTGGTCAAGCCAGGGGAAGGTTTTCTAGCCAAGGAAATGAAAACCCTGTGGCAACCAGTGAGTCCCCTGTTATTGTTCCCCTTTCACCTCATTCTGGTGATCTTGATGCTCCTGGCTTTTCATATCATACTTCTATGGAGACTTCTTTAAGTGGCTCAAACTCTTATGGTAGATCAGGCAATAGCAGTGAGCAGTTATTCAGTATTATGCCTGCGTCTCCTGCAGAAGATGACATCACTCATTCTCTACTAAATCGGGATAGCTTTCGACATTACAATATGGGTGGTATTGCAGAGGTAGTTTTCAGTTTGAATGTAGGAGCACATATTTAACATCACGGTCTTTGATGAGAGCCTAAAAACAAAGTACTATATTTTGTTGTGTGTAGGTATTATTGGCACTTGAGAGGATTGAACAAGATGCAGAACTAACCCATGAGGTAATTCTTGACTAAAAGTTAGCTCAATATAGCTGGCCAGTTATTTGACAACTTCCATCTTGTGTCTTTGCAGCAAATTCTATTGTTGGAGACCAACTTGTTCCTCAATGGATTAAACTTTTATGATCACCACAGAGACATGCGGCTGGATATCGATAACATGTCCTATGAGGTATTTTAATGCCATAAGGCTCTACAAATCAGTTTCTTATTTCCTTTTCTTTCATCATATTTAGAATGGTTGTTGTGCTTTGTGGGCTGTATGATACAACAGTTTTGGTAAAAGTGTTCTTTAGAACGCATGTTTCTAGAAGTAATATTGGGGGATTAGAATGTTACTTTAAATTTTCTCTTTTTTAGTGTTTCTTAGCTCCAAAAGTTTCTGATTGATGACAGGAACTTTTAGCTCTCGAAGAGAGGATGGGAACTGTGAGCACCGCTCTGCCAGAGAAAGCACTTGCAGAATGTCTTAAAAGAAGTATATATCAATCTGCACCTTCATATGATGCAGATGAGAGTTGTAATGAGGATAAGGATGATATTAAATGCTGCGTTTGCCAGGTGCTTATATAACATTTATGAAAACTTTTGCAAGGATGTTGCTGACATGGCAAATGGGTGTCATTATACATCATCATGGTCTAAATGCATCTGCTTGTGTTACTTGGATTTAACTTGACAAATTTTAATTAATATCCGCATATCTCTGGTTTGAGAGAAACTAAATGGTCTGTTTTTTCAGTCTCAAGCTTTGAGAAACTATTATGCATAGCACTGTAAAGGCTCCATTAGTATCTAGCTATATTAAGGCCCTGTTTTGATAAATATTCCAATAAGTACTTATAGGAGAAGAAAATACTATGCTTCTCTTACTAATTAAAATTAGCTTATACATTAGCCAATTTATAGAAGTTCTCATTTTAACTTTTTCAAAAGCTTATTTTAACTTGTGCATGAACTAATTTTAACTTATAGGACAAGAAATTCAATTCATTTTACAGTCTAATTTTCTTCTTATATAAGTGCTTACTGAAAACTTTATCCAAACAGGGCTTAAAATACTTTAAACAAACGCCAGTTATTTTAGTTATTTCATGTATAATAAGTGTCCAACATTTCCACAAATAGAAGGAATCTAAGACTATCCACTAATGCTTTCAGACTTGTGTGAACCTTAATGTTATTCCTGCATTTAATTTCTAAATCAAATGATTAGCACTATATACAATTATCCCTATCTCTTACCTTTTATCTTTTTCATACACCTACTTTTCAATAATATTTATCAAAAAACAAAGGGGACACATTAAATGTTATCCCACTTTGGACATACCAAAAACATTTTCCTTTCTACATCTAATTTATATTTTATACTCCCTTACACCTTCCTTTCTAGGGGAGAGAATAAGCATTGAGAATTGTGTTTATCTTTTCCTTTCTCAAAAGAGGAACATGCAGAGGTTTAGGGTCTATTTGGGTACTTTACTGTAGAAGGACTTTTAAGAGAAAAAAAATGAAGTTAGCATCTCTATAAGTTAAAATTGGCTTCTCCAATAGTTAATTTGTGAAAGCTCTCTCATATAGTTTGTCCTAAAGATGTGGGATTTTTACAAATTAGTAATGGGAGAAATCAATTTTAACTATTAGAAAAGCTAGTTTCATTTTTTTCTTCATATTTTCTTCTCCTAAAAGTCCTTCTAGAGACATTTATCCAAACAAACCCTTAGTGTAGATTTCTACTCTAATAATATGATTTTTGATTGATTGACAATGTAAATAAATCAAACCTTGTTTTATTACAAGATCTGATTTGGATGCATTTACTTTAAATATGCAGGAGGAATATGTTGTTGGAGATGAAGTTGGGGGTCTGCAATGTGAACATAGATTTCATGTGGTTTGCATACAGGAGTGGCTACGGGTGAAGAACTGGTGCCCTATTTGTAAAGTATCTGCTGCAGCACTGTCCAATTCATCTTCACCACATTGATTGCATTGTTCCTTTTCTTTTCTTTTACTTTTCATTTTGTACAAAACACAGATACAGATGCTCCTCACTCACCTCTTCTCTTATTGATCATAAGTACATAGTCAATGTCTTCATCCATAAACTAATAACCTGAGCCACTGGCTTGATGGACCCTTGAATTTGTTATCTTGAGGATGAAAATAGTCTCAATCTAAGTACATCTTTTTCTTTCTTTCCTTTTCTTTTTATTGAAAAGAAATTGAAGGGGAAGAAAGGATGGATGATGTATAAAAAAGCATTCATATTTCATACTATGGAAGTTATTAGCTCGTTGACTTGAATGTTTTTCATTGTCATAATGGTTGGTTTTAATTAGGTGCGGAAGTAATCAAATGGTATTTAGATGAATGGTTGTAAACTTAATTTCGATGTTTTTGATGTGTAGAATTGATTTTGGATGAAGTTGAGTTCCAATTGAAAGCAAAATATGCTAGGAAAGCTGCATTTCAAAAGTACTAATACTTAATCTGATATTTCTAACAAACTAATGACTAATTTCTAACTAACAACAATTAACGAACTCAGTATTTTTTGTTTTCCTTTTTATAATACTAGATTTTGTTAATCCGATAATAGCATGATAAAGCATAAGGCTAGTCATTGCATTACATTCTTGTGCACCCAGTGCAATATAACATGTGTTTGGTTTAATATTATGTTGAATGGTACATATTTTAATGCACATTATGTGACATTAGAAATTTGAATCTTTTTATTTAACTGTTGTTTGGAATGTTCCAACACTAAACCAAACATGTACTAAAAATATCTCCAATGCAAATTGAAAATAAACTTGAAAGTTGGGCACGATTGAGATGTACAGTGTGCTTTTTCCCACTTTACAAGGAGTTTGCACATTTCAATTAATTCAGGCAATCAATAGATTCAATACATTCCATTAACAACCGTGAACTGAGGAGGGTCATTTTTTTTATAAGTAGAAGTCAATAGATTTATAATACTCACGTATCTGTTGAACCAACTGAGCTAAACTTCTTGTATATTAAGAAGGGTCTTTAACATAGAAGTTAAAAGATTAGATAAATAGAAGAGCTATTTACATAACTTTGATGTTTCAGCAGGACATGTTACATGCAATTTTTCCAAGGTCTTTGCTCACAGTTTGCCACAAAGCCACCACGAATATGCCTTCAAAGCTTCCCCTGGCTATTTATAAGAACCTCCAAAACTTTGATGTTCTTGCAGTAGAATGTCAGGATGATGGAAAGCACCAGAAATATCCATTGGAAAGCATCAAAGCCACTCACATGGCCTTAGAAAGTTAACAAGCAACACAGACAAAAATCAATCTCAATTTTCTAAATAATAAGCATAAAATGAACACAAATCTTCAAAGTTTGGTTCATGTGGTACTGTGAAATTTGCCTACATGCACTGCACATAACAGTTCTTACACTGGTAAGTCTCCACCATGGTATACAAGTATATACAATAGAACAGTCTAGCCTTTCATATTTCCTTTGAGCTTTTCTCATTGGTAATACACAAGAAACCTGATGTATACAATAATGGTAAAAGCCAAGTAAAATCCCAACCCAGATAAACAATTAGCTGTGCATTTATCAGGTAGGTTTCAATGCAATAAAAAGCACAACAAAACACTACTTACAACATTGAATCAATGAAAAAGCAGAAACTTTTAACACAATGCTACCAAAAACAAATGTTTCAGGACTTTTCAGTGATCAATTACAGATAAACATTTCTAATCAATTCAGTGTATTTCAATATTCGCATCAAATATACAACATGTTAAATCCAATGGCTTTTGCATTCTCCGGCTCAAACATGTTGATATTTTCATTTTCCACCAACCTGTAAACCTGTATATTTATTACAACTCAATTCTCTCTTCATTTTTCACAGTTGGTTGCTCAAATTATTGCAGAAAACCAAGGCAAATGGCACAATCATGGTTTAAAAGTTTAAAAAAAAAAAAAGACATTTTGTCTGAAAGAACCTCATGATTGGTTACCAGATAATTTCTTTGCATAATTAACAAATGCAAATGGTTCAGATTCAAAATATTAACAATCTTCCTGTACCTCCAGTCCATCCATGGTAACATACACAACAAGGAATTAGCAGGTAACTTGTACCAATCTGTCTGACTTTGAACAAGTAACTTACCAATCACCATATTCTCTGGAAAACACTGTTAAATAAGAAGTTGAATTTCCACACAATTTAGACATTTAAATCCAAAACTGATACAATCATTCCTGATGTCAGATACTATAAGTTATAAAACTACTCAAGTCTCAAATTGACAAATATCTCACTATCATTCATATAAAAAAGAAGACTCTGAATATTATGTTGATGTCAAAATAAAAAAGTCTAACATATGATACATTTATTGTCACCAAAATTAATTTTAAACTAAAATGGAAAAAAAAATTACTACAAGTAATGGTGAAAGTTGGAATCATGGAGCTCATGCGTAAAACTGAAATCATCAAAGGGAATTTTAATTAACGCATTATTAATATTGAATAATCAATCCTCATATTCTAAAAATACATACAGAGACCCTTCGGTTCTTATACATGTGTTAGTTCCTTGATCCCAGCTACGCAACAGTTTCCCTGCAAAACTTTCTGAGTCTTCTTTTTCGTCGGCTGCAAAGCAAGCAAAAGCCTCAAGATCTCTCTAGCAATGACAAATACAGCCAACACCAATGCTAAACATACAACAGTGCAACCAATCCCGGGCCTCATTTGATATTACCCTTGGTTGCAGATAAATGAATCTCTGAACCATCCTAGCCCTGCAAACAGCAGAGATAAGACAACTTTGAAGCTCAAAATCAGTATTTAATCCTGCGAGGACTAGAAGTTCTCCATTTGGGGGGGGGGGGGGGGGGGGGGGGGGGCTCATCTGGTTCATCCCGTCAATAATTGTACCAATGATCACCACCTATGGCCGAGCCATCAGAACCAGAAGCAGACCCAACCTTTGCTTAAAAAAAATCTCCAAAGATGTGTTATTCCTCAAATAATTGCATAGAAATTTTCTCTAACTGTAGTGGCCAATCTTCTCCTAGTTGCTGTGGATTTAGCTCCATAGCAACTTTAAAATCATGTAAAGATACCGACTGGGGTGGTCTGTGTTCGGGCTCGGGTTCTGCCAGCCCCCCAGCACTCTGCACATGTAAATGATTATTTGGCCAGACGCCATTGATGGCCTTCCCCTGAATCCGCTGTTTCGAGACAGGGAGCTTCCTCAGCTCATTTCCAGACCTAACTCCCACCAAATCAACACAAGACCTTATCAACCGTTTCATGTACACATCTAACATGTTATTCAACATATTTGCACATTCCATAGAAACGCCTCCAAGACCCTGAACTGTTGCAATCTGCTCCATGCGCCTTCTCAATGTATCTGTATCAGATAACCTACCACTGTCACAACAACTAACAAAATCACTAGTGCTATTCACTGGCAATGCCTTGCGGGCCCCACCAACACTTGCACCACAGTAAGGAATCCCAAGCGGTGCTGTCAAGGGACTTCTAGAGAGATTGAAGCGATTTAACTGCTCCACCTCTTCCCCATCTTCAACAATTGAAACCCCGGTTGGCCCTTTACCATGTATTCTTGGTTTTTTGGCAGGTCTTTGAATAACATCTCCCATACCACTCACGGGTTGCTCATCAACTGCCTTAAGATGCTGCTGCATTGGTCTCTGATAATCGCATGGAGTAAGAATTCCATTCTCCATGTCAACCTTACTGCCACTGTCTTCTGTAGCTGTGGATTGATGAGCAACAGAATCAACTTTTCCATTTGGTCCAAGAGGGCTTGGTCTATCTTTAAGCTTCCGCTCACGCACTACAGACCTCGACTTGCGTGGGGAAACCGGCAAGACCCCGTTGGACCAAATGGAAGCATTCTGATTTTGGAAGTTAGCGACACTCTGTTCGTGTCCATCTTCTCTGCTAGGCGATATACTATTGACAAGTGCTCCTGATTTCGGGGGACCTGACGTCAGCTGGGCTGGCGGTGGTGGGGTCTTGGCTTGGCAGGCATTCCGCAAAATTGACTTTATAAAGTGATTGTGTAATGGAAGATTCTCCTTGCCAAGTACCCGATAACATGACCTGTCGAATTCAGCCTTGCTCAGCTTCTGACTCAGAAACCTGTTCAAGTAATAAAAGTAGCGCTTCGACTTATCCACTCCAATCCTCTTCACAATCTGCGCTTTCAATTCGACCAAATTGATTCTCGAGCTCAGCTGGGGTTGCATTTCTCAATCAACAGATTCATACACCACACGGGCCGACAAATCAAAATACAACCCGGCCCACACACGCGCAGCCTTGGTTCGACCCAAATCAAAGCAGATACTTCCACTTCCAAAGAACCCAAAACCTCCCCTCCTCCATATCATTCAACTACCACAACCTCTGCAAATCACAACAACCAGATTCACCACAAACCATTCTAACAACATTAACCCAACAGAAAGCAACAATTTTGAACCCAAATACCGTTACCCTTTTGCCCGACTTTCACACACCGCAACACCACACAATGCAAAGCCAAATCCCAACACCCCAAAACCCTAGAGATCAAACCGCAACAAAAACACACTAAAACCGAATTCAATTCAACAAAATTGAATGGCAAATCAAAACCCTAAGTTTGAAGCAACCACGAAGCGAACGTCACAACTTGCACCAATCTAGAAAGCCCTCATTGCTTCGCGAAATTCCCAACACCGCACGAACTTGGAGTCCCGAAGAGATCACTGAGTTGAACAAAATCAGAGAGAAACAAAAAAAAAGAAGGTAATATTAATAAATTAATAAAGAAACAAATAAAAAGGTTGAAAATTTAGAAATTGCAATGGAAGGAAGAAACAGCAAGAAGTGCAAAAAGTGAAGGGTTGGAAGTTTATTGAAGAAAAAACAAAAGGGTTTCTATGCATTGATTAAGCTCTGACCTCAGCAAAGTTCGCGAATTTGCATAGAAATCTCGAACCTCAGTTGTTGCTACTTTCGAATCTTCGAAACATGGGTTATGGCTATGTCTCTTATCTTTTTTTTTTTTTTTGGGTTTATTGCTGATTTATGTATTGAACTTTGCTCTGTCTCAGCGTTTGTGTTTAAGCTCGATCGCTGGTAACAGTGTTTCTCTTCTTCTTCTCTTTTGCTTCTTTGTTTATTCTTTTTATTTTATTTTATTTCTTTCTCAAGCTCTTTTTTTAAAAAATAAAAAATAAAACATTGTTTCTATTTATTTTTCTTTTTTCTCTATAATTTCGTTGGTTGGGATTCGATGATATGATGAATTTTCTTTGTGATTTTTGGAAATTTGTTTCTTTTTTTTTGTTATGTGTTATTGGAGATTTTTATTTGAGGGGAAATATATTTTGTTTATTTGGGGGGAATTGATAGGATTTTTTTTTTTGGGGTGAAGAAATGGATAGGATTTAATTCTGATGGTTTAGAGAGGGAAATAAAATATGCTTGACAATTGTGTGAGTGGAGATTTGAAAATATAAGATTTACGTTTGATTTCTTTTATTAATTAAGAGCATTTAATTATAATAATGTTGTGAGAATTAAACTATTTAATGAGTAAAAATATATGATTAGATAACAATATTGATTTTCTATCTAAAAAAAACAACAGTATTGATTTTATTGATAATAAATTGAAATTAGACTATATTTTGTTTTTTATATACAGCATATATGCACATACTAGAAATAAATCAAATGAGAGAATAATTAAAGATCTTATGTTTAGAATTGATTATTAGAAAGTTTGTAATAGGTTGATTGGGAATTTTTGTGTCACTCTTACTGAATTTGGCTCTCACTTACAAACTATCAATCTCATTATGAATTGTATGACAACTACAACTTTGGCTTTGAAGTGAAATAATGAGGTTCAAGAGGCGTTTTCTCCAAAGGTGATTCTAAATCTCAATATCTTTTTATTTTTTTGATTGTTTGGAGAAATTGACCCTTATTATTCAAGAAAAAGTTGATAATAGGCTATGGCATCCTTTGAAAGTTTATGTGAATTGTCCTTCTATTTCCCACCATTTATTTATTTTTATTTTTTTTCTAATGATTGTCTTCTTTGTGTTAAAGCAACTTGTGCATAAGTTAAAATTGTCAAAGAGCTCAACTTTTTTCCCCTTGATTCTTGTTTAAGAGTGAATGTTCAAAAGTCATGTTTTCTTGCTCAAGAAATGTTTCAAGAAAGAAGTTTGTTAAGTTTAAATCCATTATTAATTTTGGCCACACAATTAACTTATATAGCATGTTTAGTTTTGGGTTTGGCGTTTTCTGTTGTTGATGTAAATCCGGTTAAAGTTAAATATTTTTTTACTTATGTGTCTTTTAAGCATTTTGGAAGTGAAAAAATTAGAAAAACATGGATCCTAAACTCTAATCCAAACACATTATTAAAGAAGTATTTGAGTTTTCTTTTATTAACTAATCGAGTTAAGAAAAACTCTTGAATCGTGCAAGGTAGAGTTACATTGACTAATTCTGTTTTAACATCAATTCTCAACTATACCATGCAAAATTTATGGATTTATTTAGGGTAGCCATACTTGTCATTGCATAAAATAAAGTTACTAAATCTTTTTAGTTGTTAGTTATTTCCTATCTTTAAGAAACTGTTCAACTATATGTAACTGATTAGTAACGGGTTATAAGAAAGCAGTTATCGCATGTGGTCCATTTTATGTTTTGATTCATAAATCTATTATCTATTAATATTTTGTTAAGATTATGTGCAGATTTTGTGGTCCTCACTTAATTTTTATTTAATTGAATAATGGGTAGAGTTATCTATAAGTCACTCTATATTTTGTCCGGTCACTAAATCTACTATTCCACGTTGAATGAGTTCAGGCTTAGAATATTTAGATTATCTACTAAATTTTCTTACAATTCTAAGAAAAGAGGTGGACATGGAATTTGTACCGTCAGATTGGCTAATATAGCACTTCCTGGAAAGCATATGAGCGTGACAAATCATAGGTCTAGATTATAATTATATAATTATCGGTTTGTAGCCAACCGATCCTTTATGCTAAAATAATGAACACCCGAGAATTAAAGGTCCAACTACATTAAACGAATGTTTACATAAGTCAGGGACTTAGATCTAATACTGGACATAACTAAACTTACACCTTGAATGTTTATGTGCTTGGTTTCTTAAACTCTAGGTATGAACTACTTACAAGAACAATAGTCAAATATCTCTCTAATTCACATTTGTTTCACACGAATTTAAGTAAGGGAAGTTTCTTACATTTGGACTTCATTTTGGTCTACTCTTTAAGAATTAAAATATGGCTTTAAAGTAAGATTTGGTTGGGGAAATGTTCCCCTTTTTTAGCAGTAATCAGTGAAGCTATTGATTATGTTCATATTAGTGACAATCAATTGCTCATCAAAGATGTTCTTATCCAAGGAGTTTGGCAATGGAACCATCTTGCTACACCTATCCCGCAGGATATCAAAGATAAAATGAAGAGTATAATTTCAAATGATGATACTGATGACTCTATTTTTTGGAGTTATTCTGGATTCTGATACATAATAATAAGAGAAGAAATTGACTATTCTTATTTCTGATATTTATAGTCTTTGACTTTTTTTTTTTCAGAATTCAAAATATGAGAGAAGGGTTAAGAGAAAAAATGAACACTCCTAAGTTTTGGAAGGAGAAGGATACAACAGTTATTGGGCCTAAATTTCAGTATTGAGCCTAATAAAAATGTGTTTGATCTATTATAATAATAATACCAAACAAATGTTTTTTGTGAGCATGTTTTGTTGTAAAATAGTATGTTTCTTAAAATTCTTACCGACTTTTACTTGCTTTTCTTCTTTTGGTGTGGGGTTAGAGGTACTTTCTATTTTTTTTTTCTCTTTATAAACAAATGTCAATGGTTTCTCTGCTAATTTTTTTATTAGCATAGAAAATTTAAAAACACGATCTATTCTTTATAATTTTCTTTTATTACCATCAAGTAAACCTAATAACTTTTCACGCCCCAAACTATGCTTAACATAAATAAGTGTTTTGTTAGGTCAACATAGATGTTGAGAAAAAAAAAAAACAAAAAACGTTGAGGATGCTGCCATGGTAATATTTTGAATATTATTTTTGTATTAAGTAAGTCCTTTCATTTTTATGAGTCAATATTTATTGATTGTATTTTTCTTGAAAAATCATATAAATATAATAATCCGTGCATGTGGATATCATCTTATTTTCGTCTGAGTTTGACATGGATTCTTCACTTTGATTGAGTACTTGTATAGATACAAGTAATCATTAATCGGAGACGGGAATGAGAACACACATTTTCACCCCGTACTCGTCCTAGTACACATACTTGTTTCATATAATTACTAAATTACTCATATTTTAATTTAATATTCTTCTCTTTTTAATCTTCAAGATAATAGATTCTCAAAATCCTTAATCATAATCCTAATTTCTAAATAGAATTTTTTATTTAATATAAAAAATTATGTAAAAAAAAAAAGACAAAAATGAGGACGGGACGAGTATACCGAATCACCAATTAGATAATTAGATGAGAATAAAGAAAAAAATTTCATATTCATTGGGAATGAAGACAAAGATGATGATGATTTTGAGGGAGCATAGACGGTAGACGACAAACCTCTCTCCATCCTACTCCATTACTATGTCTATAGTCATGGGAGGGATTAGCAGTTGAGTAGATAAAGGTTAGAGTGATAAGAAGTTCAAGAGTTCAATTTTTTCCACTAACATAACATACTAATAGTTAACATTTAAAAAAAAAAATGATAGCTTTTTCCTTATGTTTAATTGAGGTATTTCTACAGCTATTATTGTGAGGGAGAACAAATAAATATGTTAATAATGTTAGTGAATTAGAGAAAGAATGTGAAAGGAAAACCACGACACATGTTACCAAAAACCAATCATGGCCCAAGAATTTTTTTTTTTTTTTTGCCTGCTTTGATATCATTATTAATTAGATGGGTATGCTACCTTCGAAATATATTTTATAAAACTTAAAAAAAATAAGGATTTTTTATATAAATTTTAAAATAATAAATCTATTTTTATAAATATAATTAAAATATTCATATTTTTATTTTAGATAATTTATTGAAAAAAAGATAAACTGTTTTGACCTATCAGCAATAATAACCCCACATAGGTCCTTATTTTTCTTATTTATTTCATTTTTCCTTCATAAATACCATCGTTCATCATCACATCCTCATTGTAATAGAAAAATATGTGAATAACATTTTAGAATAAGAAACACCTTAAATATCAATGAAGATAAATCAAATTTTGCAAATTAATCCAAAAAAGGAGTGGTGGCGACAGTGGTGATAATACAATAGCGGAGGGAGAATGAGCAAGAAAGAGGAGTGGTGGCGGTGGTGGTGGCGACAGTGATAGTAATAATGGTGATGGTGGTGGAGGTGGAGGTGGAAGTGGTAGTGATTTTTTTCAAATCAAAATAGAAGTTTCAAAATTTGTCAATTAATCCAAAATTTTTTAATAAATATTTTAATTTTTTTAAATTATATTTATAAAATATTAAAATTATAAATTATAAAAAAAAATACACATGTCATAATATTATTGGTATATTCACAAAGTCATTAAAAACTTTCAAATAGAATAGAAGTCACCATTGAATTGACCTTTTAAGTATTATGGAGTGTTACTAACATTTTCCTTTTAAGTATCTAAGTAAGGTATATTTACATGAATTTATTATTTTCGATTGAGCAAAACTTGTGGTGTAATCGTTATCAATGAAAGTTTGGTTTATAAAAATTAAAAAAAAAAATTGTTGTACCTCTGTTGAGCAAAGAACTCTGATGCAAAATTTTAAAAAATGAATTAAAAATATAAGAATAATGTCTTCAAAATATGAAAAAGAATATGAGAATTTAAAAAATATGAAAAAATAAGAATAATGACTTGAAAATTTGAAAAAAGAAAAAAAAGGAAAAAGAAAATTTTAAAAATTATGAAAAAAAGAAGAAATAATGTCTTGAAAATTTTAACAAAATATAAAATTTGGAAAAAAAAAAAGAAAAAACAAAGAGTAATGACTTGAAATTAAAAAAAAAAAAAAAAAGAGGACTTTGAGAGGAATATAAATTTAAAGTATAAATTGGTAGCATATCATTTTTGTATTTTATGTTGTTATAATTAGTATTAAGTATTTAGATGAGTTTTGTGAGTTTTCAAGTTTCATGTAAATTTAAACCCTCTATTCAAAAATTCAATACAATGCTAAGGTTGTTTAAAAAATTGTTTAATTTAATTTTACGGATCCTACAGTATTTGAAAAAAATGTTATTTATGATAATAATTTTTAAGTAACAGTTGCTTATATAAGCAACTGTATTTAAATAAACACCTTCATATTATTTACTCCTGGTAAAAAATGATTAAGTAATATTGCTTAGAATTAAACAACACATTTAACATTTCCATTAGAAATGCTCTTAATTATATGTAATAATTAAGGTATACGTAACATCATTTTACATAACTGAATATTTATAAACATATTTAATTAGTAGTAATATGAAATAATTATGATTAAAATATCAGTTATAAAAATAATAAATATTATATAATTATCATTAATGATAAGCAATTTTTACGATGCCCAAAACTATAATTTTATACAATTTGTATTAGGTGGTTGATTAAATTGAAAATGTATTTAATTAATATTTATATATTATTAGTTTGTAATTAACGGGACCAAATATAAAATTTGGTCATTTATTAGAGACCAAACATATAAGCCTACAAAATATTATACTTTTAAAAATTATACAAATTTCATATTTTTTATTTTAAATTTTTTGGAAAAAATTAATATGTAATATAAATGTAAGTTTAATTTACTGATTAAACTTTATCAAATTAAATTTTTGCCCAATTCTTTTAAAATTCTACTAGAATTTTTTTGGTCAAATTTTTTTTTTTGGAGAAAAGTTTCTTTTATAACTTTAAATTATAATTGTATTAAATATTTTTTTAAGGCTTAAATATGTTTTTAATTTCTTAAATTTGAGTCATTTTTTTTATATTTTGGTCAATTAAATTTAAATTTTTACCTTTTAGTCAAGTTTTAAAATGTTATTTTTAATTTTATTGATTAATTGATGCCGATTTGGAGGTATAATTTGTGATGATTTTTTTTTATTAGATAAGAGACAAAAAATGATATTTTTCTAAAGTAAAAAACTAAAAAAATAAAATTATGGCACAATTAACAAAATGACCTAAATTGCAGGAATAAAAATTATATTCAAGCCATTTCTAAAATATTTTACATCAATTTTATTTCATAACTTAACGTGATACTTATTGATTTATTTATTTTAATTTTTTTAAAATATATCATATATATATATATATATATATATATATATATATACTTACGTAAAAACCACACTTTTGCGGATTAAAATCTAGTTACACTTAACTTATATCTATAATAAAAATAATGAGACTCCATTTTGGTGTACAACTCACGAAAGAATGCACTACTATCCGGTTATCTAAACTCTAGTTGTAAAAAAGTTTTACTTAGCATAACAAAGGAAAATTAATGACATATCAAACATGCCTTAAAGCACATCTAACTTGGTTGAGGTGTTTCTCCTTCAGTGATGTGAGGCCCCATGCCAATAGCACCTTTGCTAACCCTTTTTGGTTCATTCATGTCATGCACTATTTTTTAAGACAAAATCTATAAACATTTTAGATGTTCAAGTTGAATATATTCAAAAGAAAGGAGAAGCCATTAAAATTCTGATTTGCAAAAATGTTAGTCCTTCCATGATAGTAACATTGTTCATGGGAATATTAAAAAGGCGAATAACAAAACAACTTATATCAAAACTTTGTTTACAAAGCATGAGTTGGATCAAGACTAGAAGTGTTTATTACGGCTTCTCTACTAGAATAACTTATATTTCTAGTAGAGAAACTCTCAAAAGTACTTATAGCTTGTATATAAATAAGCTAATATACTTAAACAATCTTCTTCAAGAACTCTTGCAATGTACAAATTTCTTCTTTATTAGTGCAAAAATGGCTTATAAGCAATTCCATGGTGGTAGCATGAGCAGATAAACCTTTGTCTTTCATTAGTTGAAGGTATTTTGTTGACCTTGAAATATCATATCTTCGTAGCAATCCTTGGACAAACACATTATAAGACCACCCATTTAGGGAACAACCCTTCTCTTGCATTTTAATCAATAAGTCTTCGGCATCATCCAATAATCCTTCTTTACACAGACCTTTAATCATTATGTTATAAGTAAATACATCAATTTTGACGCCTCTACTTGGAAGACAAGAAAAGAGTTTTCGTGCATCATTCAGTTTTTCAAAACTACACATCCCATCGAGAATAATATTGTAAATTACAATATTAAGATCCAAATTCATCTTCTAAAACTCCCTAAACAGTGACATAGCCTCATGATAAAAATGGCACTTGAAGAGGCCATTCAAAACAATGGCACAAGTTAGAAGATCAGGAAGTTGACCATGTTTATGCATAATAAAAAACAATTCTTTCGCAGCTAGTGGTTTATCTGCTTTGCAAAACCCTCCAATAAGAGTGTTCCAAGTGACAACATTTAGATTGTGTCCTTTATTAACCATTTCACCCAAAAAATACATAGCCTTGTCTATGTTTTCAGCTTTGCACCATCCATGGATTAACGAACTATAAGTTACAACATCGGGTAAGTAGCCCTTGTGAATCATTAAATCAAACACTTTCATGGCATCTTCCATTTGACTTAACAAACAATGTGCATTAATCACTGAATTATACGTGACAACATCAGGTTCCACTCCTATACGAACCATCAAACCCATTATCCTTTTAGCCTTGAAAATCTTCCCATCCATGCAAAAATAGTTAACCAAAACATTGAAAGTTTGCACATCTGGCATGATTCCCTTTCTCATCATATTACCAAGTAGAGTTGCGGCCTCTTTCCATTTATTGTAATTACAAAGGCAATGGATTAGGGTATTGTAAGTGAAGATATCAGGTTGAACATTATCTTTGGCGACAATCATTTCCGAGAACAATTCCAAAGCCTTAGATACCGTCCCTTCCATGCAAAGCCCAATAATGAACGTGTTGAGAGTCATCGCATCAGGCTCGGCGCCAATTTTGAACATAAGTGCCAAGACAAAGAAGGCAGGCGCGTGGTGGTTTAAATTATATAGACTGTTGGCAAGAATACTGAGAGGGATGACAATATGGACCCAGACCCTACAAGCACATGTAGATATATTTTTCGGATAAAAAAAGAAGTAATTTCATTTTCATTATTTTTCATTCTTAGTAAAACTAATAAAAAAAATTTATTTTTTAATTTCTGTTTTACTTCTTTCTTCCCCCATAAAGATATTGAATAGAATGAACTATTTTTTTTTCCATTAAAATTTAAAAAATGAACGTTTAAATATCCTTCAAAAACAAGTAAATAGATCCGAAACATATAAAATGCAGTTAATCCTGCTGTGCAACAAGCTATTATTGCAAAAATGGGTGAATATAACCAACTATCATTAAGAATTTCATCCTTAGACCAAAAACAGGCAAAAGGTGGAATATCGCAAAGAGAAAAAAGTACCCAAAAAAAAAAGTTTTTGTAATTGGTACATGTTTTGTTAAACCGCCCATAAGAACCATATTTTGACTTTTAGTTGGAGAATATCCGACAACAGCTTCCATTGAGTGAATAATGGATCCAGATCCTAAAAACAACAATGCTTTTGAATAAGCATGGGTAATCAAATGAAATAAAGCGGCTCGATAAGATCCCATACCGAGAGCTAACATCATATAACCCAATTGAGACATTGTGGAATAGGCCAAATTTTTCTTAATATCTTGCTGAGCAATAGCTAAAGTAGCTCCAAATACTACTGTTATTATACCTATAAAAGCTATTCCGTTCATTATTGCAGGTAGAACTATGAAAAGGGGAAGAAGTCGAGCCACAAGAAAAATTCCCGCGGCTACCATAGTAGCAGCATGTATAAGGGCGGAAATTGGAGTAGGCCCTTCCATAGCATCAGGTAGCCATACATGAAGAGGAAATTGGGCGGATTTAGCGACTGAACCACAAAATAGCAAGAAGGCTAACAAAGTAACAAAAAAAATATTAACTTGCAAAAATACCCATATACAGGTAGGGTAATAACCCGCATATTTGGGGATGGAGATGGACGGGTATTTACCGTAAAATCTCACGGGGATGGGTGCGGGTATGTGTACTATAGTACCCACCCCGCCCCCGCACCGTAACTTATGTATATACATATTAATTAATATATTATAACTTTATTATTTAAATTATTCAATTAAAATTATTTAATTATCTATTTATTATTTTAATTATTCTTTTTATATGTTAATTTTGATATTCTATTATGATTTAATTTTTATTTGTATTAGTAGTTCAAGAAACTATGGAAATAAGCATTTATAAAATATGGAGAAATTAATTTGGATGATGAAGTTAAAATATTATATCTATTTGTGTTTTATTTTTAATATATAATTATAAACTAATTAGTTTTAAAAATATATTAGTTTTTTTCCGTTTAATTAGAGTTTTTGTTTAGATTTATGTTGAATGATTATTTTTATAATGTTATTTATTTATATAAATCAATATTCATTTGATTTTAATATTATATAACGGTGTATTGGATTAGAATTTTAAAAGACTTTTTTGACATAAAAAAATCTTGAAGATTTTTAAGATTTTTTAGGAAACTAAAAACTGTTAAGATTTTCTTAAGAAGACTTTTGTGATTAGGATTTTATAATTTGGATTTAATGGATTTAGAATATAGGATTTGAAAGGATTTCACATATTTATAAGATAAGATTTGAAAAGACTTTATAGATTTCTAGAAAAAAAATATATTTAAAACTACTAAACATAAGCCAACAAGAGTTTGCTTGGAAATATTATTAAACAGAGACTAATCACAAATTATCATAAGCTAAACCATCTCACCTACTAATAATGTACATGAATTCAAAATCAAAATTACAAGCCATTAATGCATTTTGAGATATATTTTTCACAAATTTTCATAAAGTAATAGTGAAAAATAATAACAAAATATTAGTAAAAAAATATACCATGTTTCATTTAACTCATAAAATCAATAATGTCATCAAAATATAAATCAAATAATTCAACAAAAAATACATGATGATCAAAACATTAATCATCTGCCTAACTTGAAGAATATCTAAAGTTGTCTATGTTTTATAACATCCCAAACATTGCTCTTTGTTTCTTATGTTAAATTGTATATTTTTTAAAA